>CM046426.1:1651582-2251582 GCA_025506505.1 Flaveria sonorensis
CCAGTACCAGGGCAGCAACAAGGGTCCCTCAATCTCAAGGATTGACCCTGTGTGCATCCAACGGGTTAGCTAAACCGCACACAGTTGAGCTAACAACCTAATGGTTGTGGACCTCGTGTGAATTTGCTTGCAGACTTTCTTCCGTTTTTTATGTTCCACTTCTCATTATCATTAATTTTCCACTTTCTTTAATGATAATACTTTACGTATACGGATAAATCACACCACGTAAAGTCACATAATAATATAATAAATAGGAACACAAGAACTGCCCAAAACATAAAAAATAATCAAATAATAACACCAAGTCAAGTCAAGGGTCAAACCTTAAAATCCTGATTTCCTAAAATTTCAGAAAATTCTCTAAGTGTTTAGGCGCATGGGCACTATGCAGGCGCATGAGCCTTGCTAGGCGCATTAACACTATTCGGGCGCATGAATCTATACTTAGGCATTGTAGCTTACATTCTGGGCGCATGAACCGTTCAGGCGCATGGACTAGCACTTAGGTGCCTGAAAAATAGTTGAGCGCATGACACTATTTGGCGCATGAGTCTTCACTAGTATTTTCAGGCCAACATTTTGGGCGCATGAGCCCTCCTTAAACGGTTTCTAAGGCAAATTTTTCCAGTCGCATGGGCCCTGTTTGGGCGCATGACCACCTGTTGTGTATATTTCAGACTTACATTCGAACCCTAAACTTCATTCTAACATGTTCTAAGCTTATACCCATCATTCTAAGCAACCATAACACATAAACAAGCATAGAACATAAGCATAAACATATATAAACATACGGGTACATAAGTACAAGTTTGAAAATCCTTTAAAATGCATTTTCAGCCCCAAAGTTAGTTTAAAACACATGTAAATCGGGGTCTAGAACTCACCTAGTGCAGCAAACAAGTAAAACTCCACAAACCTGCTTGCACAAGAGTTCAAACCCGCCTAAAACAAGCAAACAAACAACAAAACACATAAACACATATAAATCGATTTCATGGTCAAAACCCAACATAAATCGAGCCAATTATGCGTAGAAATACTTACCATGATCAAAACAGCCTCTTTCTCTCTCTAGAACCGAGAGAACTTCGATTTCTTCTTCTTCTTCTTTTGTTTCAGTCGAACACAACAGCAACAGGGGTGATAGGGCGGCCATGCCCATATAAAGTGCATTTTTTTGACTTTTGTGTACTTTTACACAAAACAACCATCATCTTTGGCTTCTTTTAGTTCCTTCAAGATACTTTCTTTTCTTTTATTTTATGTGACAAAATTTCGGGCGTTACAATGTGTGTTCAATGCCTTCACACCTTTTTTACCATTTAACTGCTTCGACACAACTCGCGGGTCCTAGATCGACTTATTATTGTTGACTATATTTTACGTTTTACATGTGTGGTTCAACGTTTTTACATCAACTTCTCGTTCGGTTTTATTTTTTTGTTTTCTATTTTTTTAATACAATCTTTTCCGAAGTTAGTGGTCGCAGACGGTGTGTGACGTTGGTGCTACTTGGCATGATTTTACGCCCCATGCCGCAACACGAGGGTAATACTAGTTAAAATTTAAGAAACAAACATTTTATTGATCCCAATTTTTTTAAAAACTTAAATTTAACCTTTGATTTTCATAAATTATTCTTCTCTGAACAACCAACATTTTATTTGATCTGTAACACCCCAAAATTTTATAGAAGCCGATAGAAATAATTGTGAAAGTATTCGAGTGATTCAAATATGGCCAAAGTTGGCAAATAAAAATAACTAGTTTTTAACTCGCCGCATGTTGCGCCGGCGACGTATACGGCGTGATAAAGTATAAACTATAATCGACCTGATTCGTTTTTAACTAGTTAATGTCGAAACATAAAGTACTTGATTTTGTATCGTTGAATGAACGTATTATATTTAACCCGACTTTTCAATTAGTACAGCTCGTATCTGAACTAAATTTACTTCGAAACGCAAAGTAACTGAAAAACATGTATTCAAACAAAACATACTCGACACGTAAATAACTCAAAACGTACAAAAATAAACTCAATATATGAATTTGCTACTCGTTAAAAACATTTAAAACTTGGTTCAGCATGTGTGGATAACATGTTGGTATAAGACACTAAACCTATACTCTAAAACGTAAACCCAACCCTAATTAAAGTAGGGTAACTACAAAAAAGATGGATAATATTGACATTTAATTCATATTCAGCAGTAGTTTGAAAGGTTAACCTATTTGGGAATCTCGGATCTATGCTTATTTTCAACTCCTGAAGCATTTCGTCGCTTACTACGCCCTTCCTCGTCTCTAGGTGCCTAGGTATCCACCGTAAGCCTTTCCTCGTTTGAACCTCGCCCTTTATTTTAAGGCTAGGCCATCCTAAGTTGTTGTTGTCAAGATAGATGTAATATATAAATATATCATTACATGTTGAAACCTAGAAAAATAATCTAATAAAAAAAATGAATGAACCACTGAACCATACACAACCTGTAATGATAGATGTTGCTTTTTCACTTTTCAAACATTTAACCTCAATCTATTTTTAAATAGGGAAATAGATTTCTGCTCACACATCTGCCACCACCATATCACCGCTACACCCTTGCCACAACACCACCGCTACATCCCCATCACCACACCATCGCTACACCCCGCCACCGCGCCATCACTACCAACTACTGCTACCTTCTACCATCACGACATTGTGTGTGCCATCACACCATCACCACCACCACCGAACCACATATTATTCAAAACTCTCTCTTTAAGCTCCTTTATTTCCTCCACCACCACGGCCTCCCCCAACCTCGACCCTTGCAACCGTCACATCCTTGTGTCTCATCCACACAAACCCACCTCCAACATGCCACCCCCTGCCTACAATCTCTGACCACCACTCCTTACCACTATCATTTTTTTACCATGACGGTTTCCCACCACCACCACCTCCGGCAGCCACACGTCTCGTGCTTCATCACACCACAGCCAACGCCATACCTCCTTACCCCTTCTCTCTAAGCCGCAAGCTACCATCGTTGACCACTGTGATACCCCGTGTCTGCAGGTTAACACTATAATATAATCCTCTTCATCAAATCGTTTTCCGTTGTTTTCCATTACCAATGGTTTATTCGTTTTAAGTTCTTTCTTTATAAAACTAACAAGATAATTAAACTTAAATTATTTACACCCAAATTACTTAACTACCAAACTTATTTAAATTCTTGAGCACCTAAACTAAATAAATAATTGTTTAAACTAATTAACAAAGAATTTGGATTATCCTAAAAATCATCCAAACTTAACAACCTTCACTGACCTCCCCTCTACCATGGTTGGTTCGATAAAACCCCCTACCCCACGATCTCATCTTCATTCACCTTTTGATCACCATTGATCTCCCAATTCAAATTCCAGTGAGTTCTCGTCTCCCGGCAGCCTCCTCTTCACGACCAATCATCTCCGTCGGCTTTTCCCTCTGCAACCGCAATCACTTTACCACTGACACTACCCCGGCAGCCGCGAAACCGATCCAGCAGCCGTTCGGTATGATTTTTCTTCTCGTCGTCCTCTCGTTTTCCTTATGCTACGGTTTCGGGTTACGACTTACGCGTACGTTCATGCTTCGGATCTAAGGGTTGTGATGTTCGGTTGGGTTCTATGATGTGTGTGTTGTTTATGTTACTTGTTTTTGCTGCCTAAACCGTGCGGGTGGGTGATCAAGCATGGGTCTTGACGATGGGATTGTATGTACATGCGTGTATATGATCGTATGAATGTGTGAGATGGCTTTGTGTGTTGAGCACAGATATAGATATTTGAATATATGTTCATAATGGAAGTATGTATATGTGCAGTGTGTGTTCTTACGAGAGTGTATATATATGATTGTTGTTGGTGCTTGTTCTCCAAAAGTTGTTAAATGGATGGCTCCTTAAGAAAATAATAATAATAATAAAAAGGGTGTTGTATGTATTTATAATATGGCTCGTGTAATGTTAATGCATGGTTGAGTATAACATGTTTTATATGTGTGGATTATGTGTCATGTATGGGAGTGTATGTGTATCTCATTAATGTGTGCATTATCTATGTATAAAATATGTGTGGGTATATTATATGTGAGTGCATGAATGTATAGTTGTTTAAATTATCATATGAGTGTTACGTTTGGTCGTTATGTATTAAATCTAAATGGGTTATGCACTAATGAACGTATAGGGTTTTATTATATAAGTCTTGTAATTAAAATATATGACGAGTACCTTTATACATGATATGGTATTGGCGAGGATAATTGGGTTTGTGCATTAAAGGTAAATGGGATATACTTGTGTTTGATTAGGAAAGGGGGAAATGTCGATGACCTATACCATAACCGAGCCTTGTTCGCGGAACTGTACAATTTGCAGAATCTACATTAATATTAATTGAATATTAAATGTGAAATTAGGTTAATCGAAAACCAATCTTTTGTGCTTGTATTAACGTGTTGCTGTGCATTCAAGGTGAGTTTCCAGCCCCACTTTACCTGCTTTCTTTGGGGGAAAGAAACGTGTGTTCAAAACGTATTTTTATTTGATCAGTATTATTGTAATGTCACTTGCTTACTAGTGTTATACCAAACTAAGTCCTCATTCTCGAACCGTTAATTTATGTATTTTAGCGAGGTAATTCTGAGTAGATCTACTGGGTTTGACAAACCCTACCCAGGCTAGTCACGCTAGCACGACTGCACGTCAAACGGGTGTTTAATTGACCTAATTTCTGTTGCTGTGACTTGGTATTCACAGCCGAGGCCTTCATTTACATTGTCAGCTTCGGTTGCGTACTTCATACGCTTAGTAACTTGTTAAGTAGACTAGCTATCTACTGATATTACTTTGTTTAATGTATCTGGTTTTATTATGTTATGTTTCTCAAAACCTGTGAACTCACCAACCTTGTGTTGATACTTTAGCATGTTTTTTTAGGTTCTTAAGGTGCACACGATATATGATCATCACACGCTGCATTCATCATTGTTGGGTCAAATGAAACATTTACATTTTCTAAGAACTCTATTTTATTTTATTTGCGCGTGTCTGCGCATTTGATTTACAAATTATTTCGCTTCCGCTTACTTTTATATGCTTACGTATTTAACTCTGTTTTTCGGAAACTCTAATGATAATGAGCGAACATGTTTTGTAATTGATGTGTCGTATTTGGTGTGTAACTAGTGGCTAGGATCCTGGTATGTCACGCGCCTAATGGTAATACCTCGTTTGTGGAAATTGAGGGTGTGACAACCACTACCGATGACAGAGTCCATCTTCGCAACCATCTCCAACGGACATGACGACCTAGATCAGATGTTATCACATATCTCAACTTCTCGTTTTTCTGGTTCGATTACCGTTGTAGTCCGGCAACGAAATACGAAAATCCGGCAGCAAGTACCGGTCCTCGCTCTATATGATGAGTGATAAGACCACCGCTGCCGGTCACCATCACCGTCATGAAGATGGTGTTACTCTATTAGCCTCATCTTGATTTGGAATTTATGTTTGCTTGCATTGTAAGTAATTCACATACTGCCCGTGTTCCATGGGAAGTAGGTAATCAACACATGAGTTTACATTACATGGTCATTAGACCATACATTTGCAAAGATGTCAGTCTATTGAAATAGTTCAATATGAATGTTTTTCTATCCTCTACGGCCATGTTGTAAAGCCGATTAAATCCCTGACTGACATGTTTTTGTAGCTCTTTGAACTCCTACTTATGATCTTTAAGTAGCTAACACAATGTTATTTGCTATTCACATTTAACAAATAAGCACGAGGACTGGGATTAAGTTGTAATTCTGTTCTTGGATATGCTTGAAGTGGTGAGCAAAGACATAATGGAAGAAGTAAAGTAAAGCTTTTCCTATATCTATTTGTATCTCACCTTTCCTCCAGATTCTTAGTAGTATTGTATGTTGGGAATTAGTTTATGGACAATACCAGTTATTAGCCGGTTAGCCTACAGGAGCAATCCTGTTCCCAACTCCACGTTCTAACCTTGAAATGAGTAATTTTAAACAAAAAATACATACATGATGAGGTCTTATTTTTGAACTTAGTATATTCTTCATACACAGTTTTCTTTTGTAGAACAGGATGTACCTACTGCGCTGTAGTTAAGGAATCTATTGCCTTCAAATTTGGAACCTAAAGACCAATATCCTTCTGCTCCAATTCATTGTTAATGGATATGCCTTCAGCCCCAAAAGTTCGCAATATGCTTTCCTTCTCATAAGTTAATTTGATAAGTTATATTATTACAGCACTTAAATTAGTACAATTTTTCTTTAGGATGTATGCAATTTGTCCTCTAGACCTGTTTGTAAGAGTATAACATGATCTAAAGGGAACTTATGGTGTGTGATGTGCAAGTAACTGTTTTCCTCAACGTTCCATAGAAAGTTGGCTCGAGCAACGTTGTGAAATTAGAACGCTCCCATTGGACATATTATGACGATCTAAATGAGAGAGGTTGTTTGATATCTTGAATTGTTTATAATACATATATTAGAACATTCTTGTTTTAGGGTTTATGTGATTTTTCTTTTTGACTTGTTTGTACGAGTGTAACATGATCAATGAGTGTTATGTTTGATTCCAACACAAGTAATTCTTTACTCCATTGTTCCACAGAGAGCCATCTCAAGCAGAGTAGGGAAATCAAAACTGTCCTAGTGGTACTTGTGTCAAGACCTCATATAGAATGATAGCTAACCCTAACAATTGAACCACACCTTAAGGCTTATAGCCTGCTCATGAACAAGGGTTTAACATCACATTTGACCCACAAAAGTAGAGTCCATCAATAGTGCTTGCAAGGCTTTTGATAATCATTAGGGTCCGGGTAACATTCCTTAAGTTTTATTGTCATTCTTTTTATTCATTAATGTTCCTCTTTAATCATAGGTAATATTTATAAGGTATCCTTTTATCATTATCATCACATATCCATCACATATTATGGAACATAAATATTATTCATATAATAACCACCTAATAACCGTCGTAATAGAATTATAGCATTAACCCTGATGAAATGACTTAAGTGTCATCTAATGCTGGTAATAATGAACTAATGCGGGTAATGGACTTGGCTTTTGCATTTGCTTTAAACTAATATGGGTAATAGTGAACTAATACGAGTAATAATACTTGGCTTTTGCATATGCTTAGTAATACGGGTAATAGTAAACTAATACGGCTGGCTGTCCAACTATGACCCTAACCCATAGATCTAGTCCTCAATAAGCCCGGGTTCATAGTGAGACACGACACGCATGTAAATTCATTGTAGATCTCATTAAAACATAGTATTTTCATAAATATGTCATCTTTATCATAGAAAACATAAGTTTATCAAATAATCATCATTTTTAACATGCATATCAACCCCAAAAGGTAGAAAACATGTAAAAAAGAGAATCTAGAACTCACCTTATCGAGCCTTTAAGCAAAAACCCTAAAACCAAATATAGAACTCGAGATCTACACACATGCAACCGTAAATATTCAAACTTTATATACGGAAACACGTAGAAAACGACTTAGGAGCTTAGGTCTAAGAGAAAGCAACATAAAAATCATAACTGTAATTGATTCTTTAACTTTCTCTCTCTAGAACCGACCGGGAGCTTCTCTCTCTAGAATTAGGGTTGTTATAGGTGCATGGGAGTGAGGGAAGTGGTGACTCTTTCCCTATTATACCCACACATGGGCATATTTTGCTTTTACCTACTTCAGACCCTTCCTTTTATTTACAATGCATCCTTTATTTCTTTTCCTTCTTTTAAGGATTTTCGGGCGTTACATCCATGGTTTGGATTCGAATATTTCTGGTTCTACTTTATATTCATTTAACTAGTCTTGTATTCCTACCATCATAAACGGTGTAAGATCTACTTCTTCTACTTCAGCACAATTGGCCTCTTGATTCTTTTGTCTTCTTTTGAACATACTGAAGCATGATGACCGAAACGATCACACTGGAAACATTGACTTTGGTCTCGGTTTTGACTGGAGTTTCTACCTCGATCTCGTCCTCTGTAATTGAACCCACCACGTCCATGCCCCTTGTTTCATAGGTTTGTGGGCTGATGTTCATTGTTTGAAAAAAAACAACTTGCTTTGTCCTTCATTTAAGTTAACATCACTTTATTCTCTCTTTCATTCATTTCAGTCCTATTAATAGATCTAACTACCTATTCAATTGAAGCCACCATGTGTATGAACTTCCTCAATAGCCCATTTAAGAACTTCTTTACTAATTTAGATTCTTCTATCGTAGATCCTAAGGAGGTAGCTTTTGATGCAAAAACCAGATAGAGAGCTTGCAAACTCATCAACCGAACTTTGATCTTTCATCTTTAAGTTTTTGGGGCTGCCCACATCTCCTTGGTCGTTGTTAGGTTACCCATTTAGAGCAGTTGGTCTTCGGATATAGCACTAAACAACATGACTATTTTGTGTTATTTTTCTTGGCGTTCGTAATTGTTCCACGATTCGATTTGGTTCCATACTCCATGCACATAAGAATGACTCTCATCCACATGCCCCAATTGGGTAAGTTGTTTGGGTCAATAGGACATGTTTGATGAGGACTGTTATTTTCTTTATTGTTGTTGTTGGAAGATCTTCTGCCATCTTCTTCTTTTTCTATATGTGCGTGTTGGTTGGTTACTTTGATCCGGCCCGTCGGAACAACAGCGAAGCAATTAAATCTGAATGACTCTCAGATCAAATCGCACCCTTCATGCACCTGTGTACCCGATTGTTCTGAAGAATAATTTTGGTTAAAAGGTTTGAACCGGATCTAATATCAATTCAATGTCTTAATAACCAATGAACTAATCAAAACAAATACAACTTTAATGGAATAACTCTCCAAGCTTTTATTGACTTGAGACAATTGCTCAAAACTCAACTCAACAACTCATACCCAGATCATGAGCTCGACCTTGGTTTATATAGATACAAATTGCAGATATATATTAACAGAGAATCTATCTATAAGTTAATAATATCTCTATTAGTTTTAAATCTTCAAACATTTTATCCCTTATCACATAACTCGTGATTACCGGGAATTAGTCTTATCCGGCAAACATGTTTTGCAAACCGTCACTTCACAATTTATCATAATTATTTTCTTAATCAACACTCGTGTGTTGTACTTATCTATTTGCGTTTAATGACTTAGATTGCTGATTTGTCCAACTTTAAAGTTCAAAATATTTTCAGTCTTGGTAGTCTAAGTCATTGGTATTGTTGGACAAACTAGGTAGCCTAAGTCATAATTATTTGTTTGATACAAATAGATAAGTAATTAACACTTGAGTGATGATTAAAAACTAAGAAGAACATTACAATTAAGTTAAAAAGGAACTGATTTTTTTAAAGAAAAGAGCATAAAAAGACCTTAGAATCAGGAATCAAGTAGAAGTAAAACGAGCACAAGAAGTTAGAATACTAGAACTTAATAAAGAAACAAAAGGTCAAATTCCAAAATTGGACAAATATTATTGTGCAAATAATTGGCAAATGGATGGACGCTTGAGTAATCAAGTAGGATTTAAAAAAAGGGAAATCAAATCAGGTGATTTTCAATAAAAGCTTAAAACAACTATAAAAAATTATGTAAATCATTAGGATTGGATGCAATGCTACCACACTTAAGAAAAGACCAGTAAGGAAGAATGATTTTGATGTAAGCTAAGAACTGTAATCTTAAAACATGACCTGGAAAAACAGTAAAAAATATAGTGTTGGTGTTTTAAAAGTAGGGCAAAAACAAGTTTAGTATCATGAGGAATGAAGTAGAATTAAAACAATGAAGAACAAATTTGCCCACGTTAGTTTCTCTGAAATGGTTGTCACTTGATGCAAATGGATTGACATACAACAATTGTGCGGTGATTAAGAATTAAAGAAAGCAATCTTGATGAAGATGGAAAAGAATTAATTACTCGAACTAAACATAGTAAAAAGAAAATAACCTAAATGGGCTGCTTGTACAATGAGAGAGTGTAAATATGATTTAGTATCAATGGGAATGAAGGAGAAGTATTAAAGAGAAAATCAAGTTAGCACAAGTTTTCTAAAAAAAGAAGAATTGTCAAAAGATGAACTAAAAGATAACATGAAAATGGAACAGAACTCTTGTAAAGTGACTTGGGAGTAAAAAGTGCTAAACAGATCAATTCAAAATAAGTAGAAACTAACTCATAGAGGGATACAAGTTTTTGATAAGGCTCGTAACAAGTACAAATATGAATGCACATGAGTTTTTGAAAGGAAGTTTGTGTCAAATTTTTGAAAATTTATAAATACGACTTTAAATCACTAGGCTTTGATGCATTTAGATTTTGATATGTTACTTCAAAAGTGATTATAAAGAGGTAAGACTGATTTTGCTTTTAAAAAAATGGAGCGCATATGCATAGTATTTGCATAGTATGCATCATGTAATTAACAAGATAGAACACGAGTCGTTTCAAAACTCGTAAAATTTGCAAAGCAAATTGGAACACATGAGTTGGAAAAGAAAGTCAAACTTTTAAAACTAGTTGAATATGATTGATTAGATAATTGGGCTTTGACACGGTTGAAATTACATGTCACTAAGCAAGTCGAAAGAGAATTGCATGTAAAGTAAAATTAGCCAAATTAAGCTATGAGTTTTAAAAGTAAGGTTGGTAAATGATGCTAGACAAATTGTGGAACTAAAAGGTAAAATAGGTGGAATATGAAGGGTTAAAATTAATAAAACTGAAATTATTATGTTAGCTAAATCCAAGGTTGGATGCAAAGGAACATGAAACCACCACTGAGAGATGATTGAGAAGTGAAAAATTACTGTGATGTGTGGTAAGATCAATAATCTCAAAATGAACTGAAAAAAAAATAGCTAGTAAAATTAAAAATTGAAATTTTAAATTAAAATAATTAAGATTTTTATCCGTTATTTTCTCTAAAATCCTTGGTATTTGATGCATGTGGGATAGATACAAAACTAGAAGGGATGATTTTAAAAAATGATTTGACGTCAAGATGGTCATATAATTCTTTTGAACCTAAAAAGCAACTAATCACAAGGAAATCAAACACAAAAGACAAAGAAAAGCATTAAATTACTGTGATGTGGTAAGATCAATAATCTCACAACATGAATTGAAAAATAGCTAGTAAAAAATCTAGGAAATTGCAAAATTGAGCAAGTAGAATTAAAAATAATGAAGATTTTTATCACGTTATTTTCTCTAAAATCCTGGTATTTGATGCACGTGGGAGAGATACAAAACTAGAGGGGATGATTTAAAAAAATGATTTGACAGAATTAGAAAAGCATTAAACTGCAAAAAGATGGAACAAAACAGAGTGATAAAAGCAAAAACACGGTAAATGTACAAAGAAAAGAGTGTAAAAATGTTTTAGTATGAATGGTAGTCAAGCAAAAGTGACGTTTAAATGAGTTTCATACCAAGTTAGAACACAAGAACCGTTAAGAAAAATATATAAAGGATAAATATACAAACTTTTATGCAAGTGGACGTGATAGGATGCTTGAGTGTTAGAGGGCAAAAAACTGTTCTAATGAAGTTTGAGAAGAATTGAGTAGGGAAAAGATAAAGGATATGTCGTGTGGAGCAAAAAGTTTTTGAAAACATGAGTTTTGAATTAATTCAAAATAAGTAGAAACTAACTTAGTTGTGTAAATTGACTTGAGTGTAAATATGAGTTTATGATAAACACCAAGCAAATAGAAGTAAATGAATGACCGAATGAAGTCGGAGCACATGAGTTATTGAAAGAAAGAAAGTTATATTTTTTTTAAAATTTAAGAAAAGTGGTTAGGGTGATCTTTGATAAATTCGAAGAGTCAAATTTTGGAAACTAATGATCTTTTGACAAAATAGTGTCAAATTTCAAAAGGCTTTGATGCATTTATAACTGATATGTTACTTCCAAAGCAATAATAAAGAGGTATATTGATTTTGAAAAAAAAAATGAAATGTGCATATGCAAATTATGCATAATGTAATTAACAAGTTAGAAGACACGAGTTATTAGAAAAAGACAAAAGAAAGTAAAAAATTTTGAGTGAAACATGATAAACCACTCAATGGGAACACAAGGTAAAGATAAATTAGCCAAATCAAGTTGTGATTTGTGATCTTTTAAAAGTAAGATTTGACGACAAATGGATGTGACGCTATGCTATTGTAGCGCCCCGAATTCTTTTTGATGAAGGAAGAAAGCGCGAGAGGTGGAGTTCTCGTGTGGAGGCAGTTCTCGCGCGAACAGAAGTTCTCGAGCGAGCGAGAACAACTGCGAGGAGAGAGAGAGACATTATAGATAGGCCCATGCACCCAATCTTCTCTACTTCATGCGAAAAGTCCTACTGTTGTGCTTGTGTGAAAAGAGAAGTTGGTGCTAGGTGGTGTCTAAGGTATGTATTCGTCGATATTTAATGTAGTTAAGCATTTATGAACCATATGTAATGATATTGCACAATAATTATGTAGCTTTTAGCTTGAACATTCTCGGTTTTTGTGTGTGTTCGTGAGGATCCCAAGGCTAGACCCCATCATTAGGGGTTATCTAAACCCCTCTTTTAGTGTGAAAGTTTTGTGAAATAATGGTTTAGGGTGTTGTAATTTTGAAAAGGGCTAACGATAACTTGGGGAGCAAGTTGTGTACAGCAGAAAAGTTATCGCGCGAGAGGTAAGTTCTCAAGCGAAATGTGATTTTGGCGGCTGACGGTTATCTTTTGAAAGTTCTCGTGCGAATGATATAGTTCTCGTGCAAAAGAGAAGTTCTCGCACGAATGCGGGTTCTCGCGCGAAAACTCCTGACTGTTACGTGTTATGTTACCCCGTAAACGTGCGTTAATAATGACTTAATGATGAACTTAATGCTAAAGAATTAAAGTACGTATGTAGATATATTATATATAAATATCATGATAGTTATAAGCTAAAGAACGATGTTAATTCACATGTGAAGCGTGAAAGAATAAGTTACCCAGTTACCCTGTATAGCACAGCTGTGAAAACGCTAAAGCGCTAAAGAAGTCTTGCAAGCAACTAATAGGAGATATGATTCGTGCATTCTCACCCGATAGGAGATACACATCTGTGTGCTCACATAGGGGTTATACTTTGGGTATGCCCGTGCCATTAAAGGAGATATGCTGGTGCATTCTCGCATAGGAGCTACACATCGGTGTGCTCACATAGGGGTATACTTTGGGTATGCCCGTGCTGTTAAAGGAGAAATGTATTCGTGCATTCTCGCATAGGAGCTACACATCGGTGTGCTCACATAGGGGTATACTTTGGGTATGCCCGTACCGTTAAAGGAGGTATGCTTAGTGCATTCTCGTATAGGAGCTACACATCGGTGTGCTCACATAGGGGTATACTTTGGGTATGCCCGTGCAGCTAAAGGAGAAATGACATTTGTGATGTTCTCACCTGGTAAAGGAACTAAGCTTCGTGCTAAGTTCAAAAGATAAAGTGAACGATTAAAGCTAAAGTAAAAAAATAAAGTATGGGTAACGCGATGCTAAAGTAATTTTTAATGTGAGGGTAACGTAGCGATAAAGAAAACGATAAAAGGAAAGCTAACGTTAAAGTTTGGTTATCGAACGAGTTCGATGACGATGCTGATGATGAATGAGGTTAAAGTTTTTATGATGTTAATGTATGATACAGTTTTGTTAAAGTAAACCTAGAGCTCACTCAGCGTCGCTGACTTTTGTATGCATATTAGATTGACAGGTATGCTATACTTTTTGGGGGTGAGCTTGGCATGGATGGGAGAGAGCTACCTGGCACATGTTCGAGACTGGCATCCCAGCATAGAGCTTTAGTTAGATAGCTAAACTGATCTTTTGATGTAAATGTTTAACGATAGAAATTTTTGTACGTTCCGCTGCGTATATTAATGAAATTTGATGTTGAGAACTTGTGTTTCTGATGTCCAAATCCAACTGTGGGGCTTCCCGGAACGGGGCCTTACAAGTTGGTATAAGAGCCATAGTTTGAGAGATATAGACACTCCGATGTCTAGACTAGAACTGAGAATGGAATCGATAAAGGGATGCTGTAAGGCCCCGTTCCCGGAGGCCTCACAGTTGGTCGTTCATAGCATTATTACATTAAACAACACACATTTCATAGCATTATTAATAATTGTCGTTGTTAAGCAATACATCATTGTTTTCTTGAATTACAAAAGACCCTGTTTAATTGCATTACAAAACAATAATATCATTAAAGATGAATGGATGCCACTTGCCCCGATGAGTAGCTTCCCCCGCGTGCCACCCTCAGCAACATTTACCTACCAACTAAAATGCATAAAAGTCAGCGTTGCTGAGTGAGTTCTAGTTTTAAAATGTTTAAAATACCTTGTAGGATTTATATATGAAAATATCCTTTTCAATAAAATACTTCCTTTCCTTTCGCATGTGAGCATTCATCATACATACATCAAGGTATAAACTTAATTATCTTTCATTAACTCACGTATTCGTTTGTTTCGTACATTTTCATTATCTTTCACTATTTCTAGATCCTGTCATAACTTTACCCCCATCGTTGGGCACAAAGCCACCTCATTCTCGAGGTTAAGTGACAAGGACCCTGTTTCGTACGTATGGATCAATCACCAAGACTGATCCCCTGTGTGTGAACCCTCATAGGTTAGCCAAGATCACATGCTATAGTACACATAGTTGAGCTAGCAACTCTCAATGAGTTGTGAAACTCCTTCATCATTTGCTTGCAAGACTTTTCATTCATTTCTTATGTTCCTCTTCTTTATTAACATTAATCTTTCACTTTCTTTACGATAATACTTTATGCATACGAATATAGACACATCACGTAAAGTCACATTATACATAGTATAAAGCATCAACAACAGCCCACAACATGCATCACCACAACAAACATGAACCAGCAAAACATTCGAGAACTTACCCGTTACATTCTACTTCCCAGCTTCAAAAAATCCTAAGTCCTTAGACAAATGCGGATGAACAGAGACTAATGCGGATGAACAATAACTACTGCGGATGAAATTCTTCAGAGATTATTCCAAGTGTCCAACTAAATGCTTGTATAACAAATGCGAATGACCGAAACAAATGGGCATGAACACTGTAGCAAATGCGCATGAATAAAAGAAATGCGGAAGAACACTTAGGCGCATGAGAAACTACAAATGCGGATGAACATACAACAAATGCGCATGAGCAAAGTACTTTAAGTGTATGTTCAGCTCTTAAATGCGGATGAACTAACCGACCTGCAAATGCACTTATGCAATTATTCAGTCCCCAATACTCGATCTAACATATCCTTATCATAGATCTAACATGCTTAACATCTAGAGCAGGCATACAACCACGAAAACACCAACAATTCCTAACCAATCATGCTTATCCATCTGTTCAAAGCTTATACTCAACATCCTAAGCGTCAACAGCATATAAACCACCATAAAGCACAAACATAATCACCCATATACAAACGGTACAGCATAAAACAGCTGCAAAACCTTTTCAACATGCATTTTCAGCCCCAAGAAGTTTAAAACACATAAAAAACGGGGGTCCAGAACTCACCTAGTGCAGCAAACAAGCAAAACTCCTCCAAACTCGCATGCACAAGAGTTCAAACACCTAAAACAATCAAAAACAAACAACAGAACACATAAAACACATATAAATTGGTCCTAAGGTCGAAAACCCCGCAAACCGAACCAAAAATACAAAGAACACTCACCACAAGCGAGAATCAGCCTCTTCTTCTCTTTGAAACCGAGAGAAATCGAATTCAACTTCTTTTCTTCCTTTGTTTTGTCGAACAACAGCAGCAGCAAGAAGATATGGACGACCATGCCTTTTAAAAAGTGATCTTTGACTTTTGTACCATTTACACTTAGCACCCCTCAACTTTGGTTCCTTCTCCATTCTTTCTAGATACTTTTATTTTCTTTTATTTGACAAGATTTTGGGTGTTACAGATGCCAGTGCCAGTAGCTCCATGCCAGGAAGGTTATGACTGTTAGAGGTTCCTTGAGGTTATAGTGCTATTAGTGAGATTAAGAGCTGATGTGACTCAAGATAGGAAACGTTTAGGACATGAAGAGTAAAGTAAGTAGTTAATTACAACTGGCCACTGTCATTATAAATACATTACTTAACATGATCTGAACTATTACCTGGAATGATAATGTTAGCTTTCGTATCTTATAGCAAGCTATGGCCGGAAGAAAAGCTACTCGATGAGGTGCTCGTGATGGTAGGGGTAGACCACCAGTCACCAGGAACCAAAAGCAGAGAACCGAGGAGGTACATACGGACTCTGTTCATACTGCTAGCGAGGAAAACTCTCATCATTCTGAAGAGAGGATTACCTTGGAGCCTGTTGTTAGGGAGGCTATCACCGAAAAGGTCCACAAGATCCTTCAGGACATCATGCCTTCGATCATGACTGAGGCCGTGAAGGAGGTAACCAAGGAGTGGGCGTTGGAGGCAAAGAACAAAGCTAGCAAGAAATATAGTGAAGGTACCGGGGAAGGCTCAGGGAAGGATGGGAAGGACAAGGGGGATGAAATTGATGGGGATTTAGCCAAAGGGTGTTCGTATCGCATCTTCAAGGGGTGCAATCCTCCATCCCTGGATGGCAAGGGTGGTGCTATTGCCACTCTCTAGTCTGAGATGGAAGCGATGATTGAGATTAGTGAATGTAGAGCTGACCAGGCTGTGAAGTTCGTAGCTCACTCATTTGTTGACGAAGCTATTCATTGGTGGAACACCATCAAGTAGACTAAAGACCCTCGTGAGTTCAGGAACTTGAAGTGGAATGACCTGAAGAAAATGGTGATGAGAAAGTTCTATCCTCAGAATGAGATCGACAGGGTGGAAAGGGAATTTTTGGGTTTTAAAGCTGGAAGTATGACCCACAGGCAGTACACATCTCGCTTCAACGAGACGGCCAGGTTGGTGCCTCACTTGGTGAGTACTGAGGAGAGGGATAAAGTGTTATGTGCAGGGTTTGCCTTCAAAGGTTAGGACGTATGTGAAGGCAAGCGGACCGAAGACCTTCGAGTCTTTGGTGGAGTTGAGTGGGATAGTGTATGATGATGTGGTGACTGATGAGCCCGTTGAGGGGGCAAAGAAGAAGAGTTGGTCGGGAAATGTGAAGGGAGAGAGAAATGAGAGGTCTGCTGCTCGGGCCAAAAAGATAAAGGTGGAATCGTCGGTGATTGCTGGAAATGTGGGAGAAAGCATGCTGGCGAATGCAGGCTCGGTTCGAGTCTGTGTTTCAGATGTGGAACGACGGGGCATTTCTCCAAGGATTGCCCTAATCTGGTAAAGTGCTACAACTATGGCAAGTTAGGACACTACAGCCAAGATTGTAAAGAGGCGCGGGTGGTTGACTCATCCAAAGGAAAGGAGACTGAGAAGGAAAAGAAAGATACTGACAAGCCAAGGGCCAAGGCTAGGGCTTTCACGATGACTAGAGAGGAGGCCAGAGCGGAACCTGATGTTGTGTTAGGTATGTTCCCGGTTAACAACATACTTGCTTCTGTTCTGTTTGATTCTGGTGCAAGTAAGAGTTTTATAGCTGCCACCTTCTGTGATGTGATGAATGCTAAGGCCAAAGAAATAGATCATATGTTTGAAGTAGAGACTGCCGTTGAAAAGACTACTAAGATAACTAAGGCCTAAGAGGATTGTAGCATAGAATTGGAAGGTCATAGATTCCCCGCTAGGTTGTTTGTTATGACCCTAGGAGGATTTGACGTCATGTTGGGTATGGACTGGTTAGCCGCCTACGAGGCTAACAAAGTTTGTCAGAGGAAGATGATTCAGATGAAAGCGCCCGACGGTAGCTTAGTCACGATTTACGACGACGGAATCTGCGAAGTTCCAAAGATGATTTCTATGATAAAGGCAGAGAAGTTTATGAGACGAAGGTGCGGAGCATTCTTGGCATACGTTAAAGATGCTACAGCTGAAACTGTAAAGTTAACAGATGTGCCCGTGGTGTGTGCCTTCCCGGATGTGTTTCCTGATGACTTGACAAAGGTACCACCCGATCAGGAGATAGAGTTTCAGATTGATCTTGTGTCAGGAGCTCAGCCCGTCGCTAAAGCGCCGTATCGTCTGGCTCCGTCAGAGTTGAATGAGTTGCTAGCCCAACTACATGACCTTCTCGATAAAGGATTTATCAGACCGAGCATTTCTCCTTGGGGTGCTCCGGTGTTGTTCGTGAAGAAGAAGGATAGTAGCATGCGAATGTGTATATGCTACAGGGAGCTGAATAAGCTCATGAAGAATAGATACATGTTGCCTCGGATAGATGTTATGTTCGACCAGTTGCAAGGTGCGAGTTGGTTCTCGAGGATCGATCTTCGGTCGGGTTATCACCAGCTAAAGGTCAAGGAACATGATATCCCAAAGACTGCGTTTCGGACGCGATATGGGCATTATGAATTTCTAGTGATGTCGTTGGTCTAACCAATGCTCCTGCAGCATTCATGGACTTGATGATAGGGTTTGTCGACCGATGCTCGACAAATCCGTGATAGTGTTCAAAGACGATATCCTGATCTACTCAAAGAATGAGGGAGACCACGCCTGTCACCTCGTGGACAGACTGACATTAATGAGATAGTTGCCCGTCATGGTGTGCCAGTGTCGATTGTCTCAGACAGGGATACGTAGTTTACATCCAAATTTTGGAAGAAGTTCATTGATGTGATGGGAACTAGATTGAACATCAGTACAGCATACCACCCATAGAGGATGGCCAATCCGAAAGGACTATCCAGACCTTGGAGGACATGCTTCGGGCGTGCATCATAGACTTTGGCGGGAACTACCAGATGCAATGAGTGGAATACATCCCACCTTCCTCGTATCACATTTGCGTAAATGTCTAATAGACGAAGACGCTTATGTTCCACTGGAAGACGTGGAGATTGATGAAAGACTGAACTATGTGGAACAACCCATAGCATAATAGACAGAAAGGAGAAACGACTGAGAATAAAGTAGTTCCACTCGTCCGAGTACAGTGGAAGCATAGAAAGGGGTCGGAGACCACTTGGGAATCCGAAGATGAGATGAGACAGCATTATCCTCAGTTGTTTGAGGAATGATTGGTTTCGGGGACGAAACCCAAATAAGGGGGTGGACTTGTAACGCCACGAATTCTTTTGATGAGAAGAAAGAAGTTCTCGCGCGAGAGGTGGAGTTCTTGCGCGAGTCAGCAAGTTCTCGCGTAGAGGCAGTTCTCGCGCGAGAACAGTTGTGAGGAGAGAAAGACATTATAGATAGGCCCTTGCACCCAATCTTCTCTATTTCATGCGAAAAGTCCTGCTGTTGTGCTTGTGAAAAGAGGAGTTGGTGCTAGGTGGTGTCTACGGTATGTATTCGTCGATATTTGATGTAGTCAAGCATGTATGAACGTATGTAATGATATTGCACAATGATTATGTAGCTTTTAGCTCAAAACACTCTCGGTTTTGTGGTATTCGTGTGCAAGGATATCAATAGGTGGGTTCTAGACTCCTCTTTTACATGTTTTATCATGTTTTAAGGCTAATATGCATACCTAAACGAATGTTTTGTGAAAGAATGATGTTTATAACTGTTATAGCATGTTTGGGTGTAAAAAGGGCTAAGGGAACGATAATTGGGGAGCAAGTTATGTGCAGCAGAAAAGTTATCGCGCGGAGGTAAGTTCTCGCGCGAAATGTGATTTGGCGGCTGACGGTTTCTTTTGAAAGTTCTCGCGCGAATGATGAAGTTCTCGCGCAATAAGAAGTTATCGCGCGAATGCAGTTTCTCGCGCGAAAACTCCTGATTGTTACGTGTTATGTTACCCCGTAAACATGCGTTAATAATGACTTAGTGATGAACTTAATGCTAAAGAATTGATAGTAGTATATATATAGTATATATAAGGTAAATAACGATGTTAATTCACATGTGAAGCGCGAAGAATAAGTTACCATGTTACCCTGTATAGCACAGCTGTGAAAACGTTAAAGCACTAAAAGAATTTTTGCAAGCAACTGATAGGAGATATGTGTAACATCCGGATTTCCATGGGGGCCAAAATTGGAAAGAAAGAAAAGAATCTTGAATATAGAAGGCAATGACAAAGATGAAGGGTGCATTGTGTAAATATGTATAAAAGTCAAAAAAGTATGAGTATAAGAGCATGGCGCCCGTGCTCTTTCTGCTGCTGCTGTGACCGAAGGAGAAAGGGTTGTGTTTCTGGTTTTCTCTCGTTTTGTGAAGAAGAAGAAGCTGGAATCTTCGAGGTATGTGTGTTTGCATGTTAATTGGTTCGGTTTCTTGTGGTTTCACCCTTAGAAACCGATTTCTATGTGTTTTTGGTGTTTTAGTGCTTGTTTATGTTTGGTTTAGGTGTCGTGAACTCTAGTGCAGCCAAATTTGGTGGAGTTTTACTTGTCTTCTGCAAGAGGTGAGTT
The DNA here is from genome assembly GCA_025506505.1 of Flaveria sonorensis. Taxonomy (NCBI): domain Eukaryota; kingdom Viridiplantae; phylum Streptophyta; class Magnoliopsida; order Asterales; family Asteraceae; genus Flaveria; species Flaveria sonorensis. The sequence continues at coordinate 1,672,165 of CM046426.1, forward strand.
CTAGAACCCGTTTATGTATATTTAATTTGATTTTGGGCTGGAAATGCATATAAAATGGTTTTATCAACTATTTACTTTACCTGATGTGTATATGTGTATATGTTCAGGTTTTATGCTTGTTGTCATGTTGGGTATGCTTAGAAATACATGTTTAGGCTTTGAACATGTGCTAGAATAGGTTTGGAATGATTCTGCAAAGTAGAAATGCTTAACTGCTGGCCATGCGCCCATACAGGGCCATTGCGCCTGAGAACTTAGAATAAATATGCCTAAGTACAGGCCATGCGCCCATACAGGGCCCATGCGCCTGGAAATTTCCTTAGAAAATTTTAAGTAGGGGCTCATGCGCCCCAATAGTGCCCATGAGCCCAAAAGTTTTGCCTAAGTATGCAAGTGTATGTTCATGCGCCTGAACAGTGTCATGCGCCCAAGACCTTCCTCAGGAGCCTGATTGCCCATGCGCATGGAAGGCTCATGCGCCCAGAATTAGTGCTGAAATGTCTAAGTGAAGAGATCATGCGCCCAAATAGTGTTAGTGCGCCCATGCAGTGCTGATGCGCCTGCATAGTCCTCATGCGCCTGAGACACTTAGAATATTTTCTAAAATTTTGGAGAAAGCTGAACCTTAGGGTTTGACCTAGGGTGACCTGTGATTATTATTTGATTACTCTATTCATGTTTTATGTTTGTTCTTATGTTCCCTATTACCATAGTATGTGACTTTATGTGGATTGCTTCCTATCTTAAAGTATTATCATTAATAAAGGGGAAAGATTAATGTTAATGAAAAGTGGAACATAATGAACGAATGAACGAATGAAAAGTCTTGCAAGCATATGAAAAGGAGGTTCACAGCCAGGGGTTATTAGCTCAACTGTGTGCGGTTTAGCTAACCCATAGGAGGATGCAGCAGGAGTCAATCTTTGAGATTGACTAATATGTACGAAATGGGATCCTTGTCGCTTGACCCCAAGACTGAAGTTGCTTTATGCACAACGATGGGGCATAGCATATGACAGGATCTAGATTACAGTGAAAGATAATAATGAAAGTGCGAAACAAACGATTATGAATGAGGATGAAAGATAATAATGTTATAACCTCGATGTATGTATGATGTATGATCACATTCGAAAGAAAGTTATGATATTTTGAAAGAGTATTTTCATATACAACTCTTCCGAGGTATTTTATGATTTTAAAACTAGAACTCACTCAGCAAAGCTGACTTTTATGCATTTTCAGTTGGCAATATTGCTGAGGATGGCACTCGGGGAGGCTACTCGTTGGGGCAAGGCTGACATCCATTCATGATCTATAACATTGTTGTTTTGGAATGCAAATTAAGGATTCTTTTGTAACTTAACAAACCTGTATTGCTAGGCAACAGTGCTTATAAACTAATGAATGGCTTTTGATGTTTGATTCCGCTGCATTGTTTTAATGGATTATGAAATGTTTATTTAATTATGCTATGATTGCCCAACTGTGAGGTCTCGGGAACGGGGCCTTACAATATGCTTCGTGCATTCTCACCCGATAGGAGCTACACATCGATGTGCTCACATAGGGGTATACTTTGGTTATGCCCCGTGCCGTTAAAGGAGATATGCTTGGTGCATTCTCGCATAAGAGCTACACATCGGTGTGCTAACATAGGGGTATACTTTGGGTATGCTGGTGCCGTTAAAGGAGAATTGTATTCGTGCATTCTTGCATAGGAGCTACACATCGGTGTGCTCACATAGGGGTATACTTTGGGTATGCCCGTGCAGTTAAAGGAGGTATGCTTAGTGCATTATCGCATAGGAGCTACATATCGGTGTGCTCACATAGGGGTATACTTTGGGTACGCCCGTGCAGCTAAAGGAGAAATGACATTTGTTGTGTTCTCACCTGGTAAAGGAACTAAGCTTCGTGCTAAGTTCAAAAGATAAAGTGAACGATTAAAGCTAAAGTAAAAAGATAAAGTATAGGTAACGCGATGCTAAAGTAATTGTTAATGTGAGGGTAACGTAACGATAAAGAAAACGATAAAGGGGAAGCTAACGTTAAAGTTTGGTTATCGAACGAGGTTAAAGTTTTATGATGTTAATGTATGATATAGTTTTGTTAAAGTAAACCTAGAGCTCACTCAGCGTCCCTAACTTTTGTATGCATATTCGATTAACAGGTATGCTATACTTTTGGGGGTGAGCTTGGCATGGATGGGAGAGAGCTACCCGGCACATGTTCGAGACTGACATCCCGGCATAGAGCTTTAGTTAGATAGCTAAAGTGATCTTTTTATATAAATGTTTAACGCTCCGCTGCTTATATTAATGAAATTTGATGTTTGAGAACTTGTGTTTCTGATGTCCAAATCCAACTGTGGGGCTTCCCGGAACGGGGCCTTACAGCTAGAGGAATCAAGTGGAACTAAAAAGGTGCAAATCAAGTTAGAATATGTGATTTTCTTTAACAAGGATCAAAACTTTAATAAACTGAAATTATTATTATGTTAGCTAAATCATTGTGGTTGGATACAAAGGAATGTGACACCACCTGATCGAGAAATGAAAAATGATTGTTTGCAAAGAAAGAACGGTAATCTTAAAACATGAACCCAAAAAACATCTTGTAAAGGAGAGAGACATGATGTTGCATCAAGTAAAAGAAAAATGAGAGAAAATAAGTTTTGTATCACCAGGAATGAAGTAGAACTAAAACAATAAAGAGTAACTTTGATCACATCAGTTTCTTTAAAATCCTCAGTATATGATGCAAGTGGGTGAGATACAAAAGTAGAGTGATGATTAAGAAAATGATTTGACAAAGTTGTAAAAGCATTAAACCGTAAAAAAGATGGAACAAAAACAGAGGGATAAGAACAAGAGCAGGAACACGTGTGCAAAGTAAAATGATTTAGGATACACTTAACAAAATTGATGAATACTCTTGTTTATTAAGAATAAAAAAATGATTTTATAACGCTATGAAGTAGATTAAAAAAAAGGAAAAGGACGTTATAAGACACTTGAGTAATAAAGTAGAATAAAAAAAGAAAATCAAGTCAGGTGATTTCATTGAAAAGCTTAAAGAAACTATAAAAAGTAGAAGTATTATGTTGCTAAATCATTGGGATTGAATGCAAAGGAGTGTGATACCTCACTTAGAGAGATGACAGATAAGTGAGGAATGAGTTTGATGTATGGTAAGAACCATAATCTTAAAACATGATCTTGAAAATACTAGTAAAAAGACATAGTTTTGGTGGTGTAAAGTAAGGCAAAAACAAGTTCAATATTGTTAGTAATGAAGTAGAATAACATTTAACATTTTGACCAAGTTAGTTTATCTAAAATGGTTGTCAGTTGATGCAAGTGGATTGAGATACAACAACTGAGTGGTAATAAAGAGTTTTATTTAGAAGTAAAGAAAACACTTAGATGAAGTTTGAAAAGAATTAAGCAGTCAAAAAATGGTAGTGATTAGAACACAGATGGAATGCTTGTACAATGAGAGAGTGTAAACATGATTTGGTATCAATGATAATGAAGAAGATGTGTAAAAGAGAAAATCAAGTAAGCACAAGTTTTATGAATTGTAACTCAAACTTTGAAATCGGATGAATATTGTTTTTTAATCAAGATCAAGTGAGTTGCTAAAAAAAAGTCTTCCAAGTCGGTTGCTATGTTTTTGTCACACCCCGGCCCAAGGAGGGTGGGACGTCACAGACCGGCAAATACATGGCAGCGAAAACTAACCATCACAAGAACACACAAGGAGAGAAATCACATGGCATTACATTTAAATAACCACTCCGGGCTGTACAAGTCTTGCCCAAAGCATAAAATAACACCCATTACAAATTTTTCATAAGTTTAACAACATCGATCAAATTGTCTAACAGTGTTTAAAAGTCAAGTAATGCCATTGATAGTCACGGAACTAGGTCATCCATAAGAGGTTTCCAACGAAATCCAAGCTTCCATCAAAGGTTACCTGAAACATGCTCAAAAAGATTTTTGTGTCAACTATAAAGTTGGTGAGTTTAAGTGTTTAAAGTTAAAAACAAGAGGGCTCCTAAGAGTCCAAGAACTAATTAAGAAAAAAATCGTAAGTATCATTTGTTGTGAAGGTCACAATCAATCCTGCACTCAGTCCCGGCTAGCCTCTTCTAAACTTGTGTTATTACCGGTTAACCCATAAGGAGAACTGAGCCTCAAGCAGTGTACCATACCTGCTGAGTGGTACACCGTAGTTTCTTAAAATACTCGTTACTTGACACAAACGACCCCGCAGGATCTCAGTGTGGTACCCTTCATATTTTGTCATGGGTTATGACGGAAGGCACTGTGCGTGGGGGATTCCCCAAAGTTAGATCTACCCACATAAAACAAGCGGTTCACCAAGAATTAATAATTGTGATACTATATAAGAGCAGGTTCTAACAATCACCACAACATAATAGCATCATATTATAGCACGTAAATGATTTCAGTTCAAACACAACATGTTTCATCCCAAAACAGTAGTAACAAGGGGAACACTAAACTCACCTTAGGGTTAATCAATGGTTCTTTGAGCACAACAAGATTCAAGTTCTAGCACCCTATCATCAAGATACAAGTAATAAGCTATACATTTTTAGACTATTGTAAGTGCAACTAAGTGTGATTTATGGTCGCAAGTTCATGTAGCTTCATTTCTTAAGAGTTTGCATCCAAAAAGTTTCATTTTAGAAAAATTGAGGTTTTATCATATGAATGACAGTTATTATGATTCTCACAACTTGTTAATATAACATTAAGTTTACTAAAAGCTTCTGGTCATAGGATGATTTAAATTCAGTGATATTTTGAAATTTACACTTTGGTCCCTCAAGTTTCAAAATTTACAATTTTGACCCAAAAGTTTGCTTTCTTTCATTACCTTTTATCTTTCCCACAAAATTTCATCTTAGTACCTCTAACTTAATGAAATAACATGAACTTGTTGGTTTTAAGCTTGTTACTCTATTTTAAAACTTTACCCTAAAAATCACCCGGTTTGGCTTTTTAGGATAAATAAATAAATCCATAAAAATCACATATTAACTCAATAAATCACCTAATTCGGTTTTTATAATTTATATACTTATTTTATGGCCTGGATCTTTTAAACTTTAAACCTTTTTAAGATTTGACCTTATTTGAGACTTTTGCCACTTTTCGGGTCTTTAATATTACCCATTTAGTCATTTTTCTACTCTTTTCAACATATTTGATAAATGTTATGAATTTCACATGTTTATTACACCAAACTACTGGAACAAAGCATTAGTTCACGGTTTTTACCTACATAGCATCTTTGTTGCTTTTAAAGGGTGTTTTACACCATTTACACGTGTAATCGTCATAGTTTGAGCATAAACGTCACCAACCTTTTTGTAACTTCTAAATACAGGTTATTATGATGTTCATAAACTGTTTTTGAGCAAACTTTAACATGGGTTGAGGGGTTTTTGGGGCGAAAATACATGAAAAGAGGGTTCTTAGGGTGAAATCGAGTGCACCAACCCTTTGTAACTTTTAAATACAGGTTATTATGATGTTCATAAACTGTTTTTGACCAAACTTTAATATGGGTTGAGGGGTTTTTCAATACAGGTGGGTTTTTGGGGCGAAAATACATGAAAAGAGGGTTCTTAGGGTGAAATCGGGTGCACCAACCCTTGGTGCACGTACATACTTAAAAAGGTTCCGTATGTTAGATGTCGAGAGTTCCCAAAATGCAGTAGGTAACCTAGAAAGTTTTTTGCTTTTGTACAAAAGAAGATTTGTTAGAAAAAGAGAGAAAAACTCAAGAAATATCTTTATTCAGGTTCGTTGAGGCTTACACTCTAGAGGTTTTGTGCTGTTGGAACGGTTTGGAGAGTGCGAGAGCTGTTGGTTCACGAACTTGAGCTGGAGCACCTTGTTCCGGCATGAACCTTGCGTGAAAACTCACTTTAGCTCACCTTCCAGCCTTGTTTGGGTCTTCGTCGAATGTTGATGAAGTTATCTTCGAAATCTTGTTGGAATGAAGAAGAGAGTGCTGGATTTCTTGGGAGAGATGGCTGGCTTCAAGAGCTAGAGAGAGATGGAGAGAAGAATGGAAGTTTGCATGTCTTGCAGTTGTTGGTAATTTTAGTCTTATAAGTTTTTAAGTGTAATAATGCATATACACTATTTTATTTGTTAAATTTTTAACTCTAATTTTTCTAAAATCACTTAGATTCTATACCCTATAACCTAAGTGTTCACAACGCATGAATAAAGTATACAACGGATAGCTTAAATGCTAAGTGTTCACAGCGGACAGCTAAGGTCCACAGCGGACAGCCAAAGTCCACAACGCACAGCTAATGGTCCACAGGCATGAATAAAACATTAAGTATGTCCACAACGGACAGCCATATCCACAGCGGATGACTAATGGTCCACAACACATGAATAGAACATTAAGTATGTCCACAGCGGACAGCCATTGTCCACAGCGGATGACTAATGGTCCACAGCGGACGACAAGTCCAACATCTACGATCCAACTTATGCAGTTTCTAGTCCCATGCATCATTTCAAAATGTATACTTAGCATAGATCTATCAGATTCACACTTAAAACATCATAAACAACCATTTAACATCATAGAAATCTTTTAAAAGTCATATTTTCATGGAAAAACATAGTTTAGTAAAGAAACATCTTTTTCAGCATGCATAATAGCCCAAACAAGTAGAAGACAAGTAAAAAAGGGATTCTAGAACTCAGTTGTTACATTTGCAAACTCACTTCACAATTTATCATAATCATTTTCTTAGTCAACACACAACTCATCACTTGTGTGTTGTACTTATCTATTTGCATCAAACATAAGTGACTTGATGAACTACTATTTTCGTCCAATTTCAAGGTTTTAAATATTTTTAGTCTTGGTAGTCTAAGTCATTGGTATTGTTGGACGAACTTTGCAACCTAAGTCATTATTATTTGATACAAATAGATAAATACAAACACTTTAGTGATGATTATAACCACCAAAAAAGATCACAATGAAAAAATTAAGTGTGAAACGTAAACTTTCAAATCAAATGATTATATTATTTTAATATCAAGATCAAGTGAGTTGCTAAATAAAGTCTTCTAGTCGGTTGATGTGTTTTGGAAACTAATCAGTACACAATTTATCATAGTCATTTTCTTAGTCATCACTTGTGTGTTGTACTAATCTATTTGCATGAAACATTAATGACTTAGATGAACTACTAATTTCATCCAACTTCAAGGTTATAAATATTTTTAGTCTTGGTAGTCTAAGTCATTCGTATTGTTGGACGAACTTTGTAGCCTAAATCATTAATACTTGATGCAAATAGATAAATACAAACACTTTAGTGTTCAGTGAGTTTAATAACCAAAAAAAGATTGTAATGAAAAAAAAAGTATGAAAAGTCAATATATTGGTTTTTAAATAAATATCAAGTGAGTTGGTAAAAAATAACTTGTGAAAAAGAAATTGTTTAAATTAGTTTCATATCAATTCAAAATAGATAGTTACTAACTCACTAAGAGAATAAAAGATTTTGACAAGACTAGTAAAGACTATAAATATGAGTAGGTAAAACAACCAAATCAAGTGAGAGCACATGAGGTTTTTTTTTTAAGAGCAAAATTTTAGGAAATTTATGAACGACTTTAAAAGCACTACCCTTTTATGCAAATAGATTTATATAGAAACTAACACAGTGAGAATTGAAGATTTTAACAAGGCCAGAAAAGAGTATAGATATGAGTAAGCAAAACGACCAAATCTAAGTGGGAGCACATGAGTTTTTAAAAGAAAGTAAATTTTTTGAAAATTTATAAATGACTTCAAAATCACTAGCCTTTTATGCAAATAGATTTATATAGAAACTAATACACCGTAAGAATAAAATATTTTAAAAGAGTAAAGAGTAAAGAGTGGCTAGTAAAGAGTAAGTAAATCGACAAAATCAAGTGAGCACATGAGTTTTTAAAAGAGTAATTTTTGAAAGTTTATAAATGACTTTAAATCACTAGCCTTTATCAAATAGAATATATAGAAACATAACACAATAAGAGAATAAAAGATTTTAATAGGCTAGTAAAGAGTATATATATGAGCAACTAAAATGACCAAATCAAGTGAGAGCGCATGAGTTTTCAAAAGAAAGAGTACAATTTTTGAGTAAATTTGTAATTATGAATGACTTTCAAATCACTAGCCAAATAGATTTATATAGAAACCAACACACTAAGAGAATAAAAAAATTTAACAAGGCTAGTAAAAGTATAGATATGAGTAAGTAAAACGACCAAATCAAGTGAGAGCGTATGAGTTTTTAAAAGAAACATAGCAATTTTTTTTAAATTTATGAATGACTTTAAATCACTAGGCTTTTATGCAAATAGATTTATGAATATGACTTCAAAAACACTAGGCTTTGATGCAAATAGATTTATGTTACTTTAAAAGATGATAGGTAAGATTGATTTGAACAAATAATGGAATGCATAGGCAACCTATGCAGTAGCAAGTTTAGAATGGATGAACCGAAAATTATATAGTAAAATGTTGTAGCAAAGTAGAGAAAAAATGAGTTTCTTATCATTAGGAATGAAGTAGAACTAAAATAATGAAGATTAACTTTGATCACATCAATTTCTCTAAAATACTTGGCGTATGAAGCAAGCGGGTGAGTTGCAAAGCAAGAGAGACGAGTAAGACAACGATTTGAAAAGTGGAAAAAGCATTAAACGGAAAATGATAAAACAAAAACAAAGTTACAAGTACAAGAACACGGATGATTGTACACAAAAGAGTGTGTAAAAATGATTTAGTATGGATGGCAATCAAGCAAAAGTCAATCAAGTTAGCACATGAGTCCTCTAAAGAATCCGCTTTTGAAATGGATTAATACACTTAAGTTAAAAGCTTGATCACTCATATTGTTTTTTAAATCAAGATCAAACTTTTAAAATCAGGTGAATATTGTTTTTTAAATCAAGATCAAATAAGTTGCAAAAAAAAGTCTTCTAAGTCGGTTGCTATGTTTTGCAAACTTATCACTTCACAGTTTATCATAGTCATTTTCTTAGCCATGACTTGTGTGTTGTACTTATCTATTTGCATCAAACATAAGTGACTTAGAGGAACTACTAATTTCGTCCAACTTCAAGGTTTAAATATTTTTAGTCTTGGTAGTCTAAGTCATTGGATGAACTTCGTAGCCTAAATCATTAATACTTGATGCAAACAGATAAATACAAACACTAGTGTGTTTAGTGATGATTAAGAACCAAGAAAAAGATTACAATGAAAAAAAGAAGTATGAAAAGTCAAACCTTTGAATTAGATGAATATATATTTTTTTTAAATAATATCAAGTGAGTTGCTAAAAAATAACTTGTGTAAAATAAATTGTTAAAATTAGTTTCATATCAATTCAAAATAGGTAGAAACTAACTAACTAAGAAAGAAAAAAAGATTTTGACAAGACTAGTAAAGACTATAAATATGAGCAAGTAAAACAACCAAATCAAGTTAGAGCACATGAGTTTCTTTTTCTTAAGAATACATTTTTGGAAATTTATGAATCACTTTAAAAGCACTACCCTTTTATGCAAATAGATTTATATAGAAACTAACGCACTGTGAGAATTAATGATTTTAACAAGGCTAGTAAAGAATATAAATATGAGTAAGGAAAACGACCAAATCAAATGAGAGCACATGAGTTTTTAAAAGAAAGAGTAAAATTTTTGAAAATTTATAAATGACTTTAAATCACTAGCATTTTAGGCAAATAGGTTCATAGTAACTGATACACTAAGAGAATAAAAGATTTTAACATGGCTAGTAAAAAGTATAAATATGAGTAAGTAAAACTATCGAATCGCACACATGAGTTTTGAAAGAGAGTAAAATTTTGAAAATTTAGAATGACTTTATAAATCACTAGCCTTTTATGCAAATAGATTTATATAGAAACTAAAACAATAAGAGAATAAAAGATTTAACAAGGCTAGTAAAAAGTATAAATATGAGTAAGTAAAACGACCAAATCAAGTGAGAGCGCATGAGTTTTAAAAGAAAGATAGCAAATTTTTTTAAAATTATGAATGATTTTAAAATCACTAGGCTTTTATGCAAATAGATTTATGAATATGACTTCAAAAACACTAGGCTTTGATGCAAATAGATTTATGTTACTTTAAAAGATGATAAATAGGTAAGATTGATTTTGATCAAATAATGAAATGCATAGGCAAAGTACACAGTAACAAGTTTAGAATGGATGAACCGAAAATTATCTAGTAAAAATGTTGCCGCAAAGTAGAGAAAAAATGAGTTTCGTATCATTAGGAATGAAGTAGAACTAAAATAATGAAGATTAACTTTGATCACATCAGTTTCTATAAAATACTTGGCGTATGATGCAAGTGGGTGAGTTGCAAAGCTAGAGTGACGAGTAAGACAACAATTTGACAAAGTTGGAAAAGCATTAAACTGAAAATGATAGAACAAAAACAAAGTTATAAGAACAAGAACACGAATGATTGTACACAAAAGAGACTCTAAAAATGATTTAGTATGGATGGCAATCAAGCAAAAGTAAATCAAGTTATGAGTCCTCTAAAAAATCCGCTTTTGAAAATGGATTAATACACTTACGTTAAAAGCTTGATCACTGATATGTTGTGAATGGATGGGATATGACGCGTGAGTGATGATTAGGAATGGAAGAAATGATGTTAATAAGGCTGGAAAAGAATTCAGTTGTCAAAATTGTAAAAAGAGTAACATTAAAATAAATAGAACACTTATGCAAAGTGAAGAGTGAAAAAAGCACTAAATTGAGTTTATATCAAGTTAGAAAACAAGAACCATTCGGTTGAAAAGAGTAGAAAATGGAAGATAACACTCATGCAAAATGGTGAGTGCAAAAAGTGTTTAAATGAGTTTCATATCACGTAAAATACAAGAACCATTAAGTGTTAAAAAAGGATAAAGATACAAACTTTATGCAAGGATGTGATAGGATGCTTGAGTGTGAGGGCAAAGAAATTGTTTTGATGAAGTTTGAAAAGAATTGAGTACGCAAAGACGAAGGGATATGTCGTGTGACATAAAATGTATTTGAACATGAGTGTATGAAAGAATTAGAAGTCCAATTTACATGAGGTTTTAAATGAAATAAAGAAGAAAAACTCCCACAATATACTTCTTTAATTAAAGGATGTGATACAATGCTTAAAAGGTGACTTGGAAGAAAAAAATTTCATTTGAGGTAATTCTCAAAACATGGAAAAAAAAATGGCTAGTAAAGAAGATAAAATGTTTCTGCAAGACAAGAGTTCCTCAATAAATTCAACCTTTATGAAATCAGATAAATTTGTTTTCTTAAATACGGTAATTGATGCAAATGGATGAGGATACAACAATGGTGATGACACAAAGGTAAAAATGATGATTTTAAAAAAAGCTAGAAAGGAATAAATAGTCAAAAGATCGAACAAAAAGATGATTTTAAAAACCATTTGTTGTACATAGAAAAGAGTGTAAAAATGGGTTGGTATCAGTAGAAATAAAATGAGTATAAACTATTTAGACACATGAGTTTTTATTTAATAAACAGAAGTCAGACTTATGAAATTGGTTATGCTTTGATGCCATTGGAATTGATGCGCCAGTTTAAGTGATGAGTTGGAAGTCTGATAAACTCAGAAAAGAAATGAAACGTGAAAAGATGAACAAAAGTATGTAGTAAAATAATGCACATGCAAAGTAACATATTGTAATCAGAAAGGAATTAATCGTCAAAAGATGGAACAAAATTCATTTAAAAAAGCCAATTGCTTGTACATAGAAAATGAGTGTAAAAATGAGTTTAGTATCAGTGAGAATCAAGTAGAAGTAAAATGAGTAAAACCATTTAGAGCACATAAGTTTTAGAGAAGTCAGACTTTTGAAATTGGTTATGCTTTGATGCAGTTGGGACTGATGGCCAGTTTAAGTGATGAGTAGGAAGTTCAAAAGAAATGAAACGTGAAAAGATGAACAAAAGTATGTAGTAAAAAATGCACATGCAAAGTATACATATTGTAATCAGTAGGATTAGGGGGGGGGGGTGTTTAAATGAGTTAAATCAAGTTATGAGTTTTCAGAAGTAATGCTTTGATGCAAATGGATGTTACTGATGAGTAAGAAGTAAAGAAGTGATATTAAAAAACAATGAGTTTTACACAAGAATTCAGTTGGTTAATGAATGCATTTGGATGAATAAGGAACTAAAGAAGTTATTTCGATAAAAGAGTGTAAAACTATGTTTAGTATCAACAAAAATCAAGAATAAGTAAAAAGATGAGTGCTTATGCAAAGTTGAAAGAGTACAAATGCGTTTAATATCAACAAAAATCAATAATAGGTAAGAATATGCAGCTGAATATAGAGCAAGTGACTTTTGAAGTGAACTTTTAAGATTCAATCAAATTGTTGGCTAAATCTTTGAGGTTTGATGTAAATAATGCGATAAGATGGCTGGGTGAAAAGCCTATATAGAAAATATTGAAAAGTACAAGTTAACCATAGAAATCAAGTAGAAATGAATACCAAAATCAACAAATGGATGAGACACAATGCATGAGTGATGATTAAGAGAGAGAAAAAATGGTTTGACCAAAGTACAGAGTGTAAAATGAGCTTTATATCAATTAGAATGATAAAGTTGAATAATGCAAATCCAGTTAGACCCATGAATTCATAAAGAATAAAAAGGCAACCTGTTGAAAACGAATGAAGTTGGTTGGTCAAATTAATGTGGTATGATGCAATTTTATGGTAAGATGCTTGAGTGGTGTTAAAAGCAAAACTATTTTGATGAAGTTTGGAAAAGGAGACAATGAAGGGATTGCAAGTTAAAATCATGTAAATAAAAGTTAGCAGTAAATGTTTTAATAATAGCCAAATGCTTGAAAATAGATGATTTGGATGTTAACTGTGAAAATAGATGAATTTGGAAGTTAACTGTGTAAATTAAAAAGATAAAAACCAGCTAGAATACCCGAGTTTTTCAAAACAAAATCGGATAATAAATTTCTATTTAAATCATAGGGGTTCAATTTCTTTACAATTTCATCAAAGTCAATTTTTTGTTCTTAATCTTTCTACCTCAAATATTGTACTTATCAATTTGCATTAATCACCAATGACTTGAACTACCAAGTTCGCCTTGACTTAGACTACCAAGACTAAAAAGAGATTAAAAACTTTGAAATTAGTCGAACTTGATAGTGGAACTCATTGGTGATTGATGCAATTGATAAGTACAATACTTGAGGTGGAAAGATTAAGCACATAAAAATTGATTTTGATGAAGTTATAAAGCAATTAGAATTTTAAACATTGAACATGAAAGCTTGTAAAAATTAGTTCAGTATAAGGTAGTAAAAGGAAAAGAGTGTACAAAAGAGTTTAGTGTAAGGTAGAAGTAAAATGATAGAAGAATAAAAAAAATTTATAAATAGAAGGCATGTCACTTTACATGATGAGTGAAAAAATGATTAAAACAGAAACATAGTAATAAGAAATAATGTTTTTACATAGAAAGGAGTGTAAAAAAGAGTTTACTATGAGGTATAGTAATATGATAGAACAATTTAGAACACATGAGCCATTTAAAAAAATGCAGGATACGTCACTTTACATGATGAGTAAGGATCAAATAGAATTTAAAACATTAAACAAAGACAGTAACAAGAAATAAAAATTTGTTTGAACATAGAAAAGAGTGTAAAAATGAGTTTAGTATAACGTGTAGGTAAAATGATAGAACAAATGATTTAAACAACAAAAACGGAAGATGATGAGTGAAAAAATGATTTAAAACAACAAAAAGAATCATAGTAATAAGAAAGATTGTTTGTACATAGAAAAGAGTGTAAAAAGAGTTTTAGTATGAGGTAGAAGTAAAATGATAGAACAATTTAAAACACATGAGCTATTTAAATTTAGGATATGTCACTTTGCATGATGAGTTAGAAGATATGTCACTTTACATGATGAGTGAAAAAAAAAAATGAGTTAAAACATTAAAGAGAAACATAGTAATAAGAAATATTATTTGTAAATAGAAAAGAATATAAAAATGAGTTTTGGATGAGGTAGAAGTAAAATGATAGAACAATTTAGAACACATGAGCTATTTAAAAAATGTAAGATATGTCACTTTAAATGATGAGTAAGAAGTTTGATCAATCAGAATTTAAAACAATGAAATTTGATATAGATCAATGTAGTATGGTGTAATTTTGTGATAAGAGTTTACTATTTTGATGAAGTTGAAAAAGAGTTAATAGAAAAATAATGAAGGGATATGCAAGTTAAAATGATGGAAATCAAGTTATAGTAAGATGTATTTCTTATAAAAGCCAAATGCTTGAAGATGGATGAATTTGGATAATAACTATGCAAATTAAACAGTTGGCAAATCAAGTTAGAACACATAGCTTTTTTTTAAAAAATAGATAACTTTTTCGTTTTAATTTAAAAGGTTTTGATGCAAAAGGGATGTGAGACGGTGCTTAAGAGATGACTAGGAAGAAAAATTCATTCTCATGTGAGGTAGAAAATGGTGGAAGTCTCAAAACATGAAAAAAAAATTGCTAGTAAAGGAGATAAAATGCTTCTGGTACATGAGTTTCTCAAATAAAAAAAGTCAACCTTTATGAAATTAGAAGATTTAGTTTTTCTTAACTATTGGTAATTGATGCAAATGGGAGGATACACGACTTGGTGATGACTCAAAGGTAAAAATGATGACTTTGATGAAGCTGGAAAGGAGTTAAAACTTAGTAATGATAAAAGTAAATATATGAGCGTACAGAGTAAGAGTATAAAAATGAGTTTTGTAATCAGTGGGAATCATGTAGAAGTTTACATTCAATTTTCTTATAACAAGACTTTTTATAAGAAAGATTTTGACGAAGTTACGAAAAGAAACAAAAACAAGAAAACGGATTGGTAGTGCAAAGTAAACTGTGGGAGTTTCCTAAATTTTCATAGGAAGTAGAAAGATGCAATAAGTTTAAAAAAAAAAAAAAAATAGGTTTTAAATGAGAACTCCTAAAATTTGATGAAAATTTTAGTGGTTTAATTGATGACTTTGATGAAGCTGGAAAGGAGTTAAAACTTAGTAATGATAAAAGTAAACTATATGAGCGTACAGAGTAAGAGTATAAAATGAGTTTTGTAATCAGTGGGAATCATGTAGAAGTTTAAATTCAAATTTCTTATAACACAAGACTTTTATAAGAAAGATTTGACGAAGTTACGAAAAGACGAAAGACGAAAACGGATTGGTAGTGCAAAGTAAATGTGGGAGTTTCCTAACTTTTCATAGGAAGTGAAAGATGCAATAAGTTTAAAAAAAAATAAAAAAAAAATAGGTTTAAATGAGAACTCCTAAAATTGATGAAAATTTTAGTTGGTTAATTGATGAGGTTTGATGCAACTGATTGTGATCAAGTAAAGAATAGATTTGATGAACTCAAAATAACTAGAAAAGGAATCAACTTAATCAATAAAGCACAAAGGTGTGAAAAAAGTTTAGTATCGTCAGAAAGCGAATTGAAGTAAAAATTTACCTAAACAAAGCAAGACCGTGTGAGTTACTCTAAAAAGTGTCAAGCTTTGAAAATGGTTTTTTTTCTTGTCTAAATCACCGTGGTTTGAAGAAAATGAATGCAACTCTTGAGGAGTAAATAAATAATAATTGACACGGTTAAGAAAGAGAAGAATAACTGCTCAAATTGAATTAAACTAACACTAAGAAATGCCTATCAAATTAATAAAACGACAGATAGAAAAGTAAATTAGGCATATGCAATCAAAGAAAAATGCAACACATAAGCACATTAACCGGCAGTTGCCTTCAGTATCCCAGAAATGCCTATCCTATGGGAGCATGCAGTAGTGTAACAGAAAGTAAAAGGTCAAGGAAGAAGACTTACAGTACTCCCAGCAGCCAAAAGAATAGAATAAAAAACTGAAACAGAGAACACTCTTGAGCCTTTGATCACCAATCACAACAGTAGGTTTGTTAGAATCAACAGCCCTTAAGTGATCAATAATAAGTAAAGTTAGTATATAATTACAAAGAATGAAACTTTGCTGCAATAAAGAGAAATCCAAGAGATCATTATACGTACCCTTGCAACATCCTTTCCATTGCAAAATCCTTAATAGCTTCTCAATGTCATTGACGTGTCTCTGATCTACTTTGTTAGAATGAAGCTGAATTACAAGGAAAAAGTCAATGAAATTAAAACCCTAAAAAAGAACAGAGTTTGCAATAGACTGAAAACCCCTAAATCCCTAATTACCATACCAAAACTCAAACAATTTACTCACTCATTACTATTTATTGATTAAATGCTGGATATTATTTTGTTTCTATTATACTCGTTGGATTGTTTGCAGTTGGAGGGTTATGAGGTATACTTTATAGTTCTGTTAATAACTGATTTTGCTATATTTTGTAGAATTTTATGTTGTTTAAACTACACTCTAACTGCAAGGTCAACTTCAACAAGACCAACAATATTTTTAATGTGAAATTGCACAAGCATTCACATGCTTGGTAGCATACTAACATCATGGCATGCACAAGACTGTTATTTGAGATATCAATGAACCAGAAAACTTGATGATCTTATTCAATGAAAAAAGGCTGCTATATATAGCAGTGGAGTACAACGTAAACAAAGAAAAAGTAAACCCACTTAACCACTTCTACACCTAAGACTCGGTACTATCCTAAAAACCAGGAAGTACATTATTCAAACTACTAAACACTTGCAAAATACTCTTTGAATTAATCTCAACACCCCCTCTTAATTCAAAGAGTTGTCAGTCCAAGTCTTCCTCTCAGATATACAAACTGTTCAGATCCAAGTGGCTTGGTTAGTATGTCTGCAACTTGTTCCTGTGAAGTGCAACGCTGCAACTCTATTTGTCTTCCTTGAACCAAATTTCGTATGAAATGAAATTTGGTATCAATATGCTTACTGCGCACATGATCACCTGCATTTTTGGAGAGAAACACTGCCGATGTGTTATCACAGAAAATCTGAGTTGCCCCCTCTTGCTCATGACCCAGTTCATTCAAAATCTTTCGCATCCATGTAGCTTGGCACGCGGCAGCTGTTGCTGCAACGTATTCTGCCTCCGTAGTTGAAAGAGCAACTACTTCTTGTTTCTTAGAACTCCATGTAACTGCTGCTGTACCAAGCGAGAACACATTAGCTGATACACTTTTTCTGTCTTCTATAGAACTTGCCCAATCGCTATCGGTGTAACCCATCAACGTTACTCGATCAGATTTCTCGTACCACAGTCCCAAGTTCATAGTTCCTGCAACGTATCTTAAAATTCGTTTAGCAGCTCCCATATGAAAAACTGATGGCTTCTGCATGTATCTCGAGACCACCCCTACAGCAAATGCGATATTGGGACGAGAATGTGTATGGTAAATTAACCCACCAACCAGGCTCCTAAACAAATATTCATCTGCAGCCACTCCTCCATCTTCAGTCTGCAATTTTTCATTAGTGTTCATCGGTGTTGCAACGGGTTTGCATTTCTCCATTCCAAATTTCCTTAGCAAGTCACGCGCATACTTTTGTTGTGACAGAAAAATACCTTTTGATTGCTGATTTACTTCCAAACCAAGAAAATAATTTAACACTCCAATATCAGTCATCTCAAATTCATTGATCATCTTCTGCTTGAACTCTGCCAGTAGCTTCTTCGAGGAACTTGTATACACTATGTCATCAACATATAAACATACTACAATAATATCTTTTGTTCCAGTCATTTTTATGTATAGAGTGGGCTCACTTTGACTCCTTTTGTAGCCATGTTGCACCAAATAGCCGTCAATTCTGCTGTACCAAGCCCGAGGGGCTTGTTTCAGCCCATACAATGCTTTGTGCAGTTTGAACACCATGTTCTCCTGCCCTTCTTGTTCGAACCCAGGAGGTTGTGTAACATACACCTCCTCATTAAGTACGCCATTCAAAAACGCAGACTTGACATCAAATTGATACGCCACCCATCCCTTTTGAGCTGCTAGAGCAAGAACCATTCGTACTGTTTCAAATCTAGCCACCGGTGAGAACATTTCTTCATAATCTATTCCACTTTGTTGAGAGTACCCTTTGGCAACAACCCGAGCCTTGTGCCTTTGCACACTACCATCTGCATGAAACTTAAGCTTAAATACCCACTTGAGCCCAATGGCTTTCTTACCGGGTGGCAATTGAGTCAACGTCCACGTTTTGTGATGTTCCAATGCTGCAATCTCTTCCATCATGGCATTTTTCCACTCTGTCACTTTAAGAGCTTCCTGATACGTAGTAGGTTCAACAGCAGAGAGTGCAAACTGACATGCCTCATAGTCAAAAATAGGTGAGGTACTATCATATATGTCATTAAGATCACTTACCCGATGAGCAGAGTCACTCTCTCCTGATTCATTACCAGCTGTGTCTGAACTTCCATTTGACCCCTGATTAGATTCACTGGTACTCAGACTTGGTGTGGTATTGTGATCTGGCCCGTCACTATTACCGGACCCTTCATAAAAAGTACTTGAACTTCCACCATTATCATCATCTGGAAACCGTAAACCCTTTACAAATGTGACCTCATCATGTGAGCTATCTTTCTTCAATTCATCATTCCATGTCCCCTGTTCACAAAAAACTACATCCCTACTTGTTATGATTGTTCTTTTAACGGGATCAAACAATCGATAGGCCTTGGAATTGGGTGAATACCCAACAAAGATACATTTTTTTGACTTTGCATCCAACTTCTTTCGTATTTGAGAAGGCACAAGGGCATAAGCTAGACAACCGAAAACCTTTAAATGACTTACAGAGGGTTTGTTGCCATACCACATCTCATAAGGTGTTTTCCCGGGGATAGCCGTAGTAGGTGACAATGAGTGTAGATAAACTGCTGTGGAAACAGCCTCACCCCAGAATTGGTCCGACAAACCTTTTGCTTGAAGCATGCATCTAGCCATTTCTACTACAGTTCGATTTTTTCGTTCTGCGATCCCGTTTTGCTCTGGAGTATATGGGGCTGTCAAGTCACGATGAATTCCATTAGCTGCACAAAACTCATTAAACAACCTTCCAATAAAGTCACCTCCTCTATCAGTTCTCAAGGCCTTAATGGATAAACCACTTTGTTTCTCAACTTTTATCTTGAATTTCTTAAACATTTCAAGACTTTCAGATTTCTTGTTTAAAAAATATACCCAGCTCATGCGAGTGTAATCATCAGTTAATAAAAAGAAATAAGAGTTACCTCCCATCGACTTAGTCTGCATGGGACCGACAAGATCAGCATGGATTAATTGGAGAGGGCAGTTGGTGAGCCATGTTCTAGTGGGAAATGATCGTCTGGTTTGCTTTCCAAGGATACAACCTTCACATGGATTTATATTCCCTATCGATGGAAGACCAGTCACCATATTCTCTTTACTAAGTTGTTGAAGAGCTTGTTCATGCAAGTGCCCATATCTACTATGCCACAATGAAGAGTCTCTTCCATCCATGACTAAAGCTGTATCCACTTGCCTTTCAAGATCAAAGGGAAAAGTATTATTAGCTGCTAAAGGTACCATGCATACTACTTTTCCAGTTGACTTGTGAGTAATGGTACAAGCATTCAAATAGGACCCTATACCCACTTCTCATTAGCTGGCCCACACTCAAAAGATTATACCCCAAATCAGGAGCATATTGTACATCATGCAAAACTTTTGATTGTCTATTACCCATAAGGAGTTTCACAACTCCTTTTCCTTCAACCTTAATGCCCTTGCCATTTCCCATCTTTACATTCACTTTCTTTTTATCATCCAAATGTTTAAAGATAGCTTTATGCCCCGTCATGTGATTCGAACACCCACTGTCTATAAACCACACGTTTGAGTTTCCATCACCATCTCGTGTACCCAAAAAGGGCTTGTCATCATGTGCCATACAAAGTCTGCAATCATCTTCATCATCCTCTTGTTCTACCACAGTATTGGCTTGAGGCTCAAACCAACACTCTGATTTCATGTGGCCAAAACGGTTACAATTAAAGCATTGTATTCCATTTCTACCATGTCCACCGAGTCTACCTCGTCCTTTACCACGACCACCGCGTGTAGAGAACCTTCCTCTGCCTCTGCCAAAAGAGCTTTCTCCCTCTTTGACCTGAAATGCACGTTCTTCTTCAACATGCTCCACACTTCTGTTAACTCTTGCTTCATGAGACTGCAGAGACCCCATTAACTGATCAAAAGTAAGCCTTGTCAGATCCTTTGATTCCTCTATCGCAGTGACCACATGATCCCATTTGATGGGTAGACTTCGTAACACTTTCTCTACCACCTGTTGATCCGACACGGTATCTCCATAAGCTCTTTTCTGATTCACTATACGCATCACTCTTGACAGAAAATCAGCAACAGCCTCATCTTCTTTCATTTGAAGAGTCTCAAACTCCCTTCTTAGCCCTTGCAATTTCACAGTTTTCACCTTAGAGTCACCTTGGTACTCCGTCTGCAAAACATCCCACGCGTTCTTAGCAGTAGTTGCAGCAGCAATACGAGAAAAGATGCTATCGTGAACAGCCTGTTGAATGAGCGCAAGGGCACGTGCATCCTTCTTTTGATTTCCCCGTAACCTAGCAGCATCATTGTCTTCTTCCAAGAACCCTGTGGAAACCAGATCCCAGAGTTCTTATGACCGTAACACCGTCTTCATCCTGATACTCCAGAACTCATAACCCTCTCCTTTGAAAACTGGAAGGAGTTGTTGAATGTTGTTGTTGTTTGCAGATGCCATGACTCTCTCTCTCTCTCTTTATTTTGTAGTACCTCACAGATCTCGAAACCTGGCTCTGATACCACAATGTTATTTGAGATATCAATGAACCAGAAAACTTGATGATCTTATTCAATGAAAAAAGGCTGCTATATATAGCAGTGGAGTACAACGTAAACAAGAAAAGTAAACCCACTTAACCACTTCTACACCTAAGACTCGGTACTATCCTAAAGACCAGGAAGTACATTATTCAAACTACTAAACACGTGCAAAATACTCTTTGAATTAATCTCAACAAAGACCAACAATATATATTTTTAATCTTGATATAGACTTACAGCTGAATGCACTAGTGAAGAAGCATTTTCGGTTGTGGAAGACAGGCTTTTGTTTGCAACTGGAAGCCTCACGTAAATGCTGCAACATTGGTTTATGGTACTCTTCTATCTAGGTCTGATGGCGTATTACAAGCTGAATTTGAGTGGTAAGTATCATGAGTTATAAAATCTGAATCATATTTGCTTGCTGATTATCTTTAAATAGTCACTTGTCACACCCTACTGCCTATGACTGAAGAGAATGTCCCCAATGGAATTATATACCCTTCAACACCAAGGTATTGACATGAATTAACTTGTATAATCGTGGAGATTTGTGATGGAAGTGCCCATCTTAACATATATGTATCTTTCGATACTTTTATACCAAATAAATAAATAGAACTTTAACAATTTATACATGTTTGTGCCCAAACATTCTTGGTATAACAAAACAGGTAGCTCGTATGTGTTGTTATTAGTGATAAGAAGCTCTAGTAGAAATTGTCATGAAATGGATGCGTGTGTGCTACGCAAGATAAATAAGTTATTCTCATAATATACCCAGTAATAAGTCATTTTCCATAAGGACTTGTGTATTGCTGCATGAAATTGTTAGCCCTATGGAGAACAAAGCATGTGTAGTCCTAATCATTTTCTATAAGGTCTTGTGTTATGCTTTCTTGTGGATCCTTGGACGGTTCTCTTAATCATGATGACTATATGCTAGTAGTTCTTATGTTCATTATTTATTTTAAGCATTCTTGTTTTTCTTATTCCCATCTTGATTTACTTTTTAATATTGCCTATTTGTTGACTGTTTTGAAAACTTGTGCTTTGGTTGGTTGTATAGGCCATCTTGTTTAGATGCATATGAGTATGTGTGTGAGCAACAAGAAGTCTCAATTTTGTATTGCCATAGTTATACTTTTCTTTCTTTTTTTATTCTTGTTTGTTATCTTTCTTGGTATGGTGGTCTTCATTACCCTTACACGTGTTTTATTATTGCTAGATGCGTAAGGATATATATTTGTAGCTACACGCTTTGACATAAGGATTAGGTTTCATTATCACATGCCTTTTCTTATCAGCTAAGATTCCAGTGATATTTTAATTTCCTTGCGTGTGAGCTTTTCTAATCAGTTTGTATTTTATTAGTAGGTATTGCATAGTGCTGAATGTTGGATTCCACATCATTGTGATGACCTTTTTCAGGTTTTTCTTTAGTTCACATGATCAACTTTCTTTTGGTTTGTTTGATTTGTTTTTTTCGCCATATTATAGTTTCCTCTGTCTAATGCTAACATGTCTAAGGAAAGCTTGTTTATGGAGTGGACCATTATGCTTCTTGGTTTGGTGTTATTGTGGTGGTTTGCAGGTGTGTTTGGTGTAACATAGTGGTCTAGGCATATGTTGAAGGGTATTTGTTTGGTGTAACATGGTTAGGTTCAATTGAAGGTGTACATGGGTTTGAGTTAGGCCTTGCTATGATTTTTCCTTTTGAGTTGTTGGTTTTCTTCCCGCCCCATGATTTTTTCCTCGGTCTATTGCTAATACGTCTAAGCAAAGCTTGTGTGTTGAGTGGACCATTTTCTTCTTTCCTTGGTTGTAGCATCCAGCCTCTCATACCACCAATATTGTTCGTTTTTCCCACAAGGAACTCATGGATTTGCTTTTGGTTGCCCGGGTGAAAACTTCCTAGGGAGGTCACCCATCCCTAGATTGCTGCCACCTGAGCACGCTTAACTGTGGAGTTCTCCTCTCATCCACAGCCAATGCGTCCAAAACGCGTTAGTGATATTAGAGACTGACATTTCTTATGAACAAGGAATCTCTTCTGTCCACGGCCGATGTAGGATTTGCCTAGGGTGTTACAATCACCCCCCTTTGGACTTATCGTCCTCGATGAGGTTTGCCCCACTATCTTGAACAGCACAGGAGTGGCTCTAAAACGCGTTAGTGATATCAGAGACCTGACATTTCTTATGAATCAGGAATCTCTCCTATTCACGGCCGATGTGGGATTTGCCTAGGGTGTTACATTGGTGGTATTGTAGGTGCTTTTCGAAACTTGATCAACAGGAAGTAGTAGAAGAAACATCTTTATCAGTTTGATTAGTATCTTGCTATTTTCTTAATTTTTTTCCCTCTAAATGCAAACTTCCTTTCAAAATTCCTGAATTAAGAGTGCTTATGTTTGTTTGTAGGTGTTGTGGGGTGTAACACTTGTTGGTATAAATAACAGATGCAAAACAAAATGAGAACAAAGTATTGGACAGATTTTTTGTCGGATTGATTGAAACCACCAAAAGCTTACAAAGAAACAAACTTGATCAACTGAAAAAGAAAAACTAAAAGCTACTGCTATGACTTAGTCATTGAAAAATGAAAGTGGTAAGCTAAAAACAAGGACTTTCAACGTAAACAACTTCTCCATGACTCTCCCTTTCATGCAGATTTCAACTAACTTGTTTGACTTGGAAAACAGCCCACATGATCCTTCCGAAACAACCCAGTAGACCAATCCGTTCAGAATTAAAATACTACAGCAATGTGGTATAGGCATGCTGAAGACCATTTGCTGGTTTTATTCTCTATTCTCATGATCATTTAATTTCTAGCATTAATATTTAATTGGTGTTTCTAGTATGACAATAAATTTTTATCATGATATTTTGTTAGGTTCCAATGAAGGTGTACTTGGATTCAGGTCGGGCCGTCGGGCCTTGCTATGGATAGTCAAAGTAGAAACATCATAGATACATTTCAAGCTACACTTCTTTTCTAGTTAATATGGGATTCTTTTGATTAAAGTAAAGGTTTGTGGTAACATATTTGAGGCAATAGTTATTTTTTATTATTTTTTTCTCATTAGTGTGCTTTCAATAGAAACAATTAGGCATGAGTTGGGAAGAATAGGTAGATAAAAGGTTAGGATTTTTTTACTATATATTAGGATTCTTTCCGTCCATTTGTTATTGTTTGGTTCTTTATTATGAGCATGGCAAAGGTATTAACATGTATAACTGGTGGACGGGTACGAAAAACATGTAATGACGTGATAGTGACTTTAGGGTGGTATCACAATCCTATTATGTAGATTCAAGCTAAATTTCTTTTTCTAACTTAAATCGAATTTTTTTGATTAAATTTTAAGTTTTCTCATAACACATCTAGAGGCCTATTCCCCTGTTATTATTTTTTTTGCTTGGAGAGGAGCGTGGAAATATGGATGACGCAAAACCGTTTTCAAGAAAGACCAAGGAGATTGATGGCCAAGGGTTGAATGAAGAAGTGGTGTGTTAAAATAACTTATTCCTTATCTGGTTTCTTTCTTTTTCTAAATTATTATCTATTTATTAAATGTTGGATATAAGGATCAGGTTGTTTGCTGTTGGAGAGTTATTTTCTACGGTGGTAAAATTTCAGTTTTTATAATACTCTGCTTTTGCTTTGTTATGAATTTCATGATATTTAAACTACACTCTTAACATAGGTACCAGGAACATTCAAAGGTCAAGTTCAACAAAACTAACTTCAACAAGACCAACAATATTTTGTAATGTCATATCCCACAACCAATAATATGTTTGGTATTACATTAACAGCTTGACATGTAACATATCTGTTAACTTCAGCAAGACCAACAATATTTGTAATGTCATATCCCACAACCAGTAATATGTTTGGTATTACATAACAACTTGACATGTACATATGTGTTCTTATAGTTATATTTATTTTGTTCATTACAGCTGAATGCACAAGTGAAGAATCATCACTGTTGGGAGAAATTGTTGTTACTGCAAATGGAGGCCTGTTTGCTGATGTTGATCTCAGGTTTCTTCTAATTTGTTAACATTTTACTTTCACAATTTGAGAAATTTCTATTTGTTTGCTTAAAGCTTTTACAATTGAAACAATTCAACTTCAGACACGTTTTCTAGTAAGTCTTTTTTGACCATCTATTTATTTGAGAAATGTACTTCTTGTGGTCACCATATTGAGGGAAACAATATGCTTCATTTTCTAGGGTAAGCTCTTATTTTCAGTAATTTATCTAAAAGCTTTTATATTTCTTTATTTATTCTAATCCATACTAAATGCTGCAACATTGGTCATGGTATGGTCTCGGTAGTCCTCTACCTGACTCTGATGGTATGTTACAAGCTATAGCTGAGTGGTAACTATCTAAATTTATAAAATCAGTATCATATTTCCTTGTCGATTATGTTCATATGGTCCCTAGTCATACTCTTTTAACTTTTTTCTTTTGTGGGTGGAACCAGAACTACAGCCTATGACTGCAGAGCAGGTCCTCAAAGGAATTATACACCCTTCAATATCAAGTTCAAGGTATATATATGATTTTAGTTTGTATACTCTTTGTGATGGAATTCCCATCTTAGCAAACACCTAATGATGTGTATATACTTATTTTACCAGATAAAACAAATTAACTGTAACTATTGTTGTACTTGTCTTTTTTGTACCTGAGCCTTCTTGGTATAACAAAACAGGTAGCTCATAGTTGTTGTTTCTGGGGGAGCATTATAAAAACTCTAACAGAATTTATTAGGTGCCGTGATGCTATTGATGTAACCTTTCGTGTTTTCGTTAAATTAAAGTTACCCTTGTTTTGTTCTTGTAAGGACTATTTATGTTATTTATGAAACTTTGAGGGCTTGTTTATGCTTGTTTCTTAGTTAATTTAGAAGTTAATAAATTAATTTATTAAGTAATAATAATAATAATGGTAATTACAACTTGTGATTATTATTATAAAACTTAAACTTCAAGTTATGATAATAAAAATAATAATAATAATAATAATAATAATTGATAATTTATAAAAATTAAACAATTGATAAAGCTATAAAAACATTTAAAACTTAAAGGCTAAATAAGTTCAGGGGGTATTTATGGCATATTGGAAACTTAAAATGGAAGTTTTAAACATAAAATAATAAAATGAAAACTGTAGGGACTAAAGGTTTAAAACTATTTAAAACTCAAACCAAACCCCCCCCCCCCCCCGTAATTCCGGCCAAGAGACCGGCCACCCTTCGGCCGACTCCGGCAAGGTTCGAAACCCACTAATCTCATTCAAATTCCGAACCCAATTGGTTCTAACCGGTTCGTGAATATGATTCGAACACAATTATGACATTTAATTGAGTTAAACAACGGTTATGGACCCCAAAACAGTCCGAGTAACCGAAGCTTTTAATCATAGAGCCGTTCGAACATTAAAACTCAATAATAATCAAATTAAATGTATCTTAATCGAATGTTTAACTAATCCTAAGCGACTATCGAACTCAATTCCACCTGAAACACACTGGAACCACTCGAAAAATTCCCTCTCTTCATCGCGACTACAACGCTAGTGTTCATCACCATTCTGTCGATATTAACTGAAATTGACAGAGGGCTTTCGTTCATCAAGATCCTTGAAAGCTTCCTGTGCAACGAATTTGGATAATATCAACGTTTGCATCACGAACACTACCCAACCTTGGTTGCGACTGTTCTTCGACTTGTAGCATCGTTTTCTCACATCTTTCGGGTAATTAAACACACACATATACTCGGTTTTCTTTGAGGATCAAAAGCCCTATGTTTATTAAAGGAATTATATTCGAATTCATGTTCAATTAGGTTGAAATCGAATCTAGGGTTTATGTGGAATTGGGGGTTTTCTTTGAATTTGTGTTTTTAAGAATTAAAACCCATCTTCTATCAGGCATAGGCGCCCTAGCCTAATGGTAAACCACTCCCATGCCATCCTTGAGGTCCCGGGTTCGAACCCGGGCACCCTCAAACTTTTTTTTAAGGCTTTTCAGCCTTTAAATAAATTATGAAAAAATTTTAATCGTTTAATCTTGAGCACTATGGGAACCAAGTACACTTATTGTAATCTGTCAAGGTTTGATTGTAGCTATATGTTATCTATAAACTTGCTTTATTCGTAACCATTGACATGAATTGCTACTTGTAAATTTTTATAAATATATGTATGCCTAACCCATGGAAACTCACCAACTTTCAAAGTTGACCCTTTATTTTTAACATGTTTCAGGAAATGCACAAGGTTGATGATTATCTATTGAAGCATGCTTACACCTAAGATTTGGACCTAGGAAAATAAATAATATGTCTTGAAACTTGGAAACTTGAACCTTTGTTATTTTATTTCGTTGAGATTTTGGGATGTAATGTTTATTTAAATCTTATGATGATCACATTTATATTTAATGGTAACGTTATGTGGCTGTGAACAATCTTAACCATCACATCTCGACGTTTCCGCCGTTAAGGTTGGGGTGTGACAATTGATTAGGTGCAATATTAACAATTCTGTTTCCCTTTTGTTTGTGTATAATGTAAATGTGTGTTTATGTGTGTGTGTGTGTATAATATATATATGTGTTCATCTTTGTTATGTGTGTAAATCAAGATGACATGTTTGTTCTATAAAATTACATGTTTGTATTCTTTACCCTTGCATTCATCAATGTAGCAGTCCAAATCTGAACTCAAAGTGGCACTTCTACGTTCTTGGTTAATGTTGTTTGACCGGTTATGTTTTGCCTCTTAGTATTATTGGAAGTACTAGCTTATCTAAGATCAAGAAAACTTTAAATTCTTGGCTTATGAAACTATTTATTAGACCAGGGCTGGGCTGTAGTGAAAATTGGAATTTGGCTGTAACACCTGGATATATGCTTGTAGGATATGTGTGTTCTTCATTTCATTTGGTTCTTAAAAGTTCACTGCAGCCACTTCATTCTACTTTTGCATAATTGTCTTATTATTTGTGTTAAATATGTTTGAAATTTTAAAGTGTATGTTATAACTAAGAATTTGTAGTTTTCTGTCTCAACTAACATAAGCAGGAAGGATCAAGCAAAGAGGATATTAATCTACTGCAAAAATTCACATTTTGGCCTTATGGTTGAGCTGAAAAAACCAATGATGAGATACAAGGGCAGTGTGGTGGAGTATGACCGAATGCGGCACCGACCTCTTACTTTACCCTTTTGTGCTATCTCTTTATTCGATAACTTACTTAGTTAGTTAAAGCTTAACAGATTATTTATATTTTCTTTTAGACTTATGTCAATGTGTTTGATGTTCATATGTTCTTAATGCAGATATTGATACAACAAAACCACAGAACCAGAACCAAGCGAGCTGCATCTTGAATCAAATCCACTCATTAAACCTCTCTTTCAGGTGTACAATCGTCTGCATCTTACTCTAAAATAATCAATTGCATACACATTAATAAGGGCTATAAATTTTGAATTGGCATGTAGTGATTACTTCTTTAATTAATAGTTCTGAATTAACAGTTTACAATCACTACAAGAGAATCTTTATTGCTCATTCACAAATGTATGCACATTTTTTCTTTGTTATTCTTGTAGTACTTGGATGTATGCTTGTAGGATATGTGTGTTCTTGTTATTCTTCATTTCAGAAAACACATGTGATTTATGTAATTTGGTCAATTTGACTGTGTGATATCCATTAACTACGTTGTGTTGAGATTTGACAGCACCAAGCCTGAGCTTATTGTAA
Organism: Flaveria sonorensis; assembly: GCA_025506505.1. Taxonomy (NCBI): domain Eukaryota; kingdom Viridiplantae; phylum Streptophyta; class Magnoliopsida; order Asterales; family Asteraceae; genus Flaveria; species Flaveria sonorensis. The sequence continues at coordinate 1,700,987 of CM046426.1, forward strand.
GTCCTTCCTGTTCATATAATATTTTTGTACTTGTGCAGCAACGCTGGTATTGTGTGTACTCTTAGGGGTAAAATATCAACAATATAAGTTGTCGTATAAGTTCATGGGTTTAGATTTGAATCTGTGATGGGGTGTGACATGAAAGTTGAGTATTTAAACATTCTGAAAGTGTTCATAATCTGGTCAGGATGATTCTTTTGAAAATATCATACTAGGTGGGTAGGCTGGTGAAGGATATTCTGAAATATTGTATTTCTTTTATAATGGAATGTCTTTAATCAAACCATAAACTTGCTTTTTTCTTCAACTGGAACACAACATGAAAAGAAAAACTAATGTTTAATTTTTTGTATCATTTATTCACCTCATGACTTCTTGTAGTTTATCTAGTTCCGAGTAGCAGATTTATCGTTCCTGCTTTCACAATCTGTTCTGTTTCAGAGACGAAGTTCACGTGTTCCTAATCATGTATTTTCTGTTACTATTCACTCTCGGGAATCCTTTTTTGAGGCAGCTTTACACCTCACCGCCACCACCGTCATTCTTGGAAGGTTGCGATTAGCAAACCTTGGAAGTTTCACCGCCAACCGCCAGGAGACGCGCCGCCACACGCCACCGTAAGCCACCACGCGCCGCCGCGTCTTGTTCAGATCCGGGCACTTCTCCGGTGGGTGGGATCTCACCGTTGGCACCATTGTGTTCCTGGTGAAATTCCGGTCAGTTTGTTCCACCGTCTGCCGCCACCTGCCTTTGCAGGAATTTTTTCTCTGACCATATCCTTTCTCTTGTTTTCTATCCCCGGAACACCTGAGGTACTGTTCATCGTGCTTCTATTACGATTTATGGTCTAAATCCTTTAATCTTGGTCTTAAAGTACCATTTTACATCGGATTTATTAGTGTGTTACTCGGAAGTTAGTATTCACGTTGTCATTATTACGATCTGTTGTTGTTTAACTGTTTTTTGGGTTATTATTATTGTTTTTTGGCTTGATTTTGATATTATTCGATGGGAGATGGGAAGACTAAAGTTGTTACTAAGAACCAGATTGCTCCTGGTATTATCAACTTTGCCCTTATTTTAAGAACCAGATAGGCTATTAAGTGATTAAGGTAAATTTTTTTTGTCCCTACCTTTGTTTATCAGTTGTATTAACCGATCATTCATTTTCATTTGAAAATGCCCTCTTGATTCATGTGAAATTTCAACCCTCCCTTAGTTTATTATTTTGTATAGTTGTAATTTGTTTTCCTTACGTGATTACCATTAAATTTTATCTTGATTTTGACGGTTAAAGTATCAATGTAACAATTTCTATACTTGGTCCACTTAACAATTAAGGTAACTGTTTACACCCTACTTTGGTTCATCGTTTTGTATAACTATTCACAATTTGAAATTACCCTTATATCCTAAACTCGTTCAAAAGCTTTATCTTTTCAAGTATTTAGTAGTCTAAATAAAAATACTATACTATTGATAGTCTATTTTTGTGGTAATTTGACTTTAGTAGTTTTATGCATTTAGAAATACAATTTTGTGAGATGTGAATGTAATTAGCTGGTTGGGGAAGTGGTCTTAGACGTGGTTGGCTCAAAGTGGGTAAGATTTTATTCGAAAGTTTTAATTTATAATTATTAAAAATTTAGTGATGATTATTTTTTGTTTAATATTGATGCTGCTTTTCTAGTCAAAACGGATAAGTTTTATCCAAATTTTATTATTTTTTTATTAATATTGGGTAACAATGATTATTTTTCTTTTCCACTTTGAAAATACTTTTGTTCTTTTTGGTTGGGAATTTTTTGTTCTATTTTAATTTACACAATTGGAGGGAATATTTATCTTTTCGTATAATATTATTTGCTATTATTTTGAGCAATTGGAGGGAATATTTATCGTTCCGTACCTATAATTTATCTAAAATTCACTATCCTCTAAATTTATTCTTATTTTCTAAAAATCTTCCTATCTCATTCCCCGTGCCTATAATTTGTGGGGTTTTGAGTATGTGACCCCAAATCTGGAGGAGCATTAAGTTTTCCCTTAAAAATACAGGGGTGGGGATGGATGAGGTATCTAATGTAGAACTAAATTACACAAATTATTATAAATCCTTTAAAATTTGTAGACAGGGATGGTTATGGGGAACCAAATGTAAATGCTCTTAGAGGTGGACGAACTAGTAATATGGGCGAGTTGGGTACTTAGTTAAGCATGGGCGGTTCAAAATAGGTAATATTTATGCTAATCAAAACAAGTTTTATGGATTTACCCTTGTAAGGATCTAGCTTTTATAGATTACAATATCAAATGAAAAGCAAAAACTCAAATCATATGAGAAATACAAGGATGCGAGAACTCCAAAATGAATGATAAAGATCTCATCGCGCGAAAACTTGAAGTTGTCGCGCGAGAACATCAGGTTCTCGCGCAAGAACATCTACATAGTATATATAGATGTTTTCCCTTTGTATATTATGTGTGTTCATTTTATAAAAGTGCTTTGAGGGTGAAAGAGCAGAGAGTTGTGTGATAGGCCACTCGAGGGGAGCTCACCTCGGGTCAATCGAGCTTAAACGATGTATACTCCTTTGGTATTGTAATCATTTGATTAATAATATTCGATTGAGTTTGTTTAATGTTCGTTGATATCACACAAGCACACACCCGTATTAATTTGATTATCAAGTGCAATAATATGTGGAAACGATCGTGATGAGTACTTTACATTTGGTATCAGAGCAAGGTGTTGCTCTTGATACACGGATTTTCATTTCGCAATCATCCGATTTAAGACGTTAAACATGGAGGTTGAAGATCTAAAAGGTTTAGATCGAGTTTGGACCGGTTTCGAAAGAGAAGAAGGTGAAACCGAGGGTGAACACACATGAAATCAGCTTTGTTACATCATTACGCTCGGTATCTTTGAATTTTGATGGTGAAAACTAAGATTTGAGACCGTAGCAATGATTCAAACTCATGAAAGTTGATTTTGGTCGAAGTTTTCGCGGGAGTAACTGCATCATGCGAGAACTTTGCAAAAATAACCGTATTTTGCGAAAACGTTTTTATGAGAACTTTTTTATGAGAAAATTTTTTCACGAGAAAATTTTTTCACGAGAAAAATTTTCCACGGGAAAACTTTTTCATAAGAACTTTTCATGTGAAAAATTTTCATGAGAAAACTTTTTTCATGAGAAAACTTTTCATGAGAAAATTTTCATGCAAAATCTTCGCAGCAGTAACCGTCATTTGCGAAAATTCTCATGCAAAAACTTCACCATGTGAAAACTTCGTCATCCATAAAAAAACTATGACTGATTTCAATTTTTGCAAAAACTTTGCAAAATACGAAAACATGATCCAGATGCAAAAACTTGTTAGTGTTTGGAGGTTTTAAAACAAGTGTTTCTATCTATATATCTGAAAGATGCTAGATGATTTGAAGTTTGGTACTTAAACAAGGGTTTTTGTGCTGTTTGATCAAGTTCAAAATTCTATATCTACAACATTTGATTCGGGTCGTTCGTGAATTGAAACTTGACAATGTGGGCTTATCTTATCTTACTGATGGGGATAATGATTGAACATGTTAATTAAGTAAAGAATCAAGATTGTTTGGTATTCTTGCTCTGAAAATATGGGCTTATTAAATCTTACATAAGGGGAAGAATACTTTAGATGATCTAGTTACTCGTCACATAATCTTGTCATCGGATTGGATGGGTTCTTCGGGAATCCAAAATGGATGTTGGACCTATCTGTCATATGCCTAATATATCTTAAGTTGTAAGTAATCAAGATAGAATAATTTAGTCTTGATTTAGACGTGATATCCTTAATGAAGCAATACATTAGGATGACGTTACAGCTCAGGGGGAAGACTAAAGTGAAAGATACCCAATGATCAGATAATTCATGAAGATGAGTGGCTGAAGTCAAACATAACTTGATATTATAATCCATAAGGGGAAATTGTAAGGACCTAGCCTTTATGGATTACAATATCAAATGAAAAGTAAAAACTCAAATCATATGAGAAATACAAGAATGCGAGAACTCCAAGATGAATGATAAAGATCTCATCGCGCGAAAACTTGAAGTTGTAGCTCGAGAACATCAGGTTCTCGTGCGAGAACATCTGCATAGTATTTATAGATGTTTTTTCTTTGTATTTCATTATGTGTGTTTATTTTGTAAAAGTGCTCTGAGAGTGAGAGAGTAGAGAGTTGTGTGATAGGCCACCCGAGGGGAGCTCACATCAGGTGGATCGAGCTTAAACGATGTATACTCCTTTGGTATTGTAATCATTTGATTAATAATATTCGATTGAGTTTGTTTAATGTTCGTTGATATCACACAAGCACACATCCGTCTTAATTTGATTATCAAGTGCAACAATATGTGGAATCGATCGTGATGAGGACTTTACAACCCTGAACACTCTTGTATAAAAGTTTTGAATCTTCTTAAAAGTATGTTAAAATATAAATTATGTTATAAATTCGACATACGTTTATTGTGTTAAAATATAATTGGTTAAATTCGACTGGTTAGGTTGCCCCGGGACCCTTCTTCTCCTAAAGTTCAAATCTTTTCACAATATGAATCGAAAGGTTTTATGTTTTAACGTACACTTTGCTAAAAATTTTAATTTGGTCTTTGATTGATTAAATATATATTTCTAGGACATTTGCCTAGTTTAAGTTTTCATTGCGCCTCAGTTTGCAAAAAAGTTTCAATCGTTTGTTTTTTTATGCTATAATTTTTTTATGCTTCAGGTTAAGGTAATAATTTTGAGGTGTGGCAACCTCGCAATATGAGTGAGTTGGATAATTGGTTAAAAATTGCTAGTTTAAAATGGGTTAAGTTTTATGTGGTTCAAAACAGGATGGTGGGGTTGACCCTCAACATTTCCGTCCAAAAGTTTTAAAATTTCTAAAAATATGTTGTGAAATATAAGTTTTGTTTTAAATCTGACACAACTATTCTCTTTATGGTCTCAATATTTCTGTACTCTATTCTTTTTGACCGGTGGTGGTAAAATATATATATTTGTTTTATAGACATAATTTTAGATATGTATGATACGACTGAAACAAGTGTGCGGGCGTCGATAACATATACTTGTTTATTCTTTTTGGAGGTAGGCGTCCACCAAGGGTTTGTGTTGACTCTGTTTCCGCTTGCAGATATCCTTTATGAGTTCACAAAGTCGATCTAGAAGACAGTCCTACATTGTATGCTTTTTGCGGGTTGATATTGTGTTAGTTGCGGAGAATAAACAGAGTTTGAATGCATGGTTAAAAGTGTGGTGAACAACTCTAGGGAGCAAAAGATTATGGATTAGTCGCTCTAATACTGAATACCCTGCCACTTTAGTAGAGTTATTGAAATTAACTAAGTTTAATAAGCTAGGTTCTTTTTGAAGAGTGATGGTGGCATAGGTAGCGGCGTAGTACATTAAGTATAGGCAAGCTCATGTAAGTTTGGGTGGTTCTGTGTGACAGATCTTTATGAGAGACAATTCCTTTACTAGGGGAATTTATAGGGTTGTAGTTTGTCCGACGCCATATACTCATGTGTGCATGATGCAGGGAATGGAGTTAATGAAGTTGAGGACGTTGAGACAGATGTGTGGTCGTAACGTTGGATAGTTATAGGCGCATAGGATAAGAAATGAGGTCTTAGAGAGAGGTTAGGAATGGGTAGTAGCCTAGTATAGAGGTTAAGATAAAAGAAGGGGGATATACAGGGTTGCAGTTGGTCCGACGCCATCAAGAATGCTCAAGCGCGCATGATGCAGGCAATGGCTTTGAGGATGTTGAAAGATATCCGAGTAGGACTATGCATTTTAACGTCATCTTCAAGAGGCTTATAGGGTGCCAAATTGGGTAAATGTCAAGTGGTTGGAAGGGTTTACAATATTTTTATGAGCTCACTATTCGAGCTTCAGGTATTAATCTTCACCTTATTGAAACAAGTGTATACTTTTCTTATTTATTTGTTATTCGTATATCATGAAAATATTTTTATTTATTTAAATTTAGGTACGAAATACATTACCTTCAATACTTATTTGGACTCAGTTAGTTGTATCGCTATTGTTATGAAACAATGTTTAGTGATAATGACAAGTTGACGAATATGGCCTTGTCTATAACATTGAAATTTAGTAAGTATTGGGTGATATCTAGAAGGTTTAACTTGTTCGTGTCGAAAGTCAGACCTATTTGATTCAAGCTATTCTGTTTGTAACCATTTTTTATATAAAGAAGATAGATGATCACAAGTTTTGTTTTCATAAAAAAGAAAAACCACACACTACTTTATTCAACCAAGGAAAAAGGCTATAAAATAGCTTGTTACGAAATTTATAGTTACGAAAATGTTAAGTTTTGAAAATCACTTTAAAAAATATTAAAAATATTAGAAATATATGTTCAAAAATTAAAAAAGTATGTATAAAAAAGGCTACAAAATAGCTTGTTACGAAATTTCTAGTTACGGAAATGTTAAGTTTTGAAAATCACTTTAACAAATGGTTAGTTAGATTTATATAACCATCGGCAATTATTGGTAATAAACTTAGGCAATGGAAATCGTCATGTGAGGGCATAATTTACCAAAAACCCACTCACGTTGATAATACACTTAAGTTCATAATCATTTTTACAAAAGAACTCCCAAAACTCCTTAATACTCTCACGTTTGTTCAACACCACCACCATATGCTACCATATAAAGAAATAAAAAATCGCCACTCACATTTTATTTGAAATTACATATTACCTTTTTACTCTGTTACCCGAGCATAGTAAAGTTTTTGTTGAGAGGATGACCGATAACCCATCATTGCGGCGTCAATGATGTGGCAACACCCATGACGGTGAGTTGAGTTCACAATATCTGCATATTATATTTCTGGAGAGATGTATGCCAACACATACCATCTCGTGATTGATATACAGGAGTAGCTACCTGTATATCTCTCATTTTATATGTTTTTGATTTGGCTCTATGTACATTCTGCTGGTATTATTATTATTTTTATATCCATGTGTTTTAGCATCTTTGTAATGTCTGACCTATTATTATTTCTATTATATAAGATATGCTTTGAATATACATTTGTTGGTAAAAGTTACATCTTGTATACTTCCGCTTCCATCTATGTTAGTTTGCCACATTTATCATTTTTGATAAATTACTAGGCATTTTTCTTTGCGTCGTGTGTTCTTTATGTTGTTTTTTTGTTATACGACATGTATTCTGACGATCATGGGACGTGTGAAGAGAGCAAAATCAATGATTTAGAATGTGAAAGATGATGAATCAGTAAGACTTAGACCGACACAATAATAAATGATGTATTTATGGATTTTTCTTGTTGAATAGTTAATTATTTGTTATGGAATTATCCTTTGTTCTAATATCTATAATGTGACAAGTCAGCCCTATCAAAGTTGAGGTGTTGAAGTTATGATATTAGAGCTTAGTGTCACGACCCGCCAAAATGCAGATCGCAACCCCTTACTTTTAAGCGATTAGGGGCCCTTTTGAAGCATACAAGGCTGCCCGGAAGACTCCGGAACAGCCCACACAATTCTGCAGCAACATGGCAGCATTGGAAGGCTCTAGAATATCCGGCAAAAGACTAGAAAACGTGGCTCAAAGGGATGTCATGAAGAACTAACAAGTGCAGCCCTAAAGGACCCCGGAAATCTCTAGAAAACACTATCATGTTCAAGCCATGGAAAGATTATGAAAGGAGCTAGATAGTTCTGTGGAAATATCTAGTGCTAGATATTTCTAGTACACATATAAAATATTGTATACATGCATCTAGATATAGAACAATCTAGAATCCATGTAATTAGTATAAATAGGTTGGTGGTGCCTCATTTGCACACACCTAATTTCCTTGTAACTCAAAACCTTGTACTAGTAATACAAGCTTAATACTTGTGTTGTAATCACACATCACGAGCATTCCACTTGTGCACTACCAATCTAACGTTACCTTACAAAGAGTTCCGCTACATAAACCACCCATTTGAGATCAAGAAGGCTGACTTAGAACGGATCTAAGTGCCGCACGGGAGCTGAACAAATAAGTCCGTGACAAGTGGTATCAGAGCCGCGTCGATTCATTGGGATGGCATCTAATCCAGAAAAGGTTGTAGTCGCAAGTGTTGCCGGTGACGAGACCTGTGGGCGGGAGGATACTCGTAAAGGTGACAAGAGGACTCGAAGCATGTCTAAAGACTTGGTTGCAAGCATGGACAAAAGAGTTGAAGACGTCGAGACAGCATTGTCCGAGTTCAAAGATGAAATCGATGAATTCAAGGCCGAAGTCGATATCTTCAAAACACACACCTACGACTCTTTGCAACATGTTGAGTCGTTAGGCAATGACTTCAATGAAATAAGAAGCGATCTTAAACTCGCCCTCTCCTTGATAAAGAAGGAGATGGAAGAGGCATTCACAAGGGAGTTAGGTCAACTCAAAGCCAAATTTGAGAGAGAAATCAAAGACTTGCAAACCGAACTAAGTGTTTGCAAGCGTGCACTAGCAACTGGAGGTGACAACATAATCCATGCCTCTACAAAGGTAGACATCCCCAAACCATCACCGTTCGTTGGAAAACGAGAGGCGAGGGCTGTGGATGACTTTCTTTGGGAGATGGAACAATACTTTGAGGCCATCGATATTGTCGATGACACCAAGAAGATAAAGACGGTGACTCTTTACTTGAAGGAGACCGCAGCTTTATGGTGGCGACGAAAGCACATGGAAATTGATAAAGGTACGTGCACCATACAAACCTGGACTGATTTCATAAAAGAAATCAAGAAACAATTTTATCCGGAAACGCTGAACACGAAGCAAAGATCCGGCTTCGCAATCTAAAGCAAAAGGGTAGCATCAAGGACTACGTCAAAGATTTCACTACCCTTGTGCTAGAAATTCCGGACTTGTCACCAAAGGACTCTCTCATATACTTCATTGATGGCTTACAAACATGGGCAAGAACCGAGCTTGAACGAAGAAATGTCCAAGACCTGTCCTCAGCCATCATTGTTGCTGAAAGCTTGATCGACCATAATGAAAGGCGATCACAAAAACCCACCATTATGGAGGATAACGAAGGAAAAGGTGGGGGAGCGAGACCCCACAATTATAACCAAAATCGAAATCGAAGAGAAGATAATCAACGACCACCAAAATATGGAAAGGAGGGGCAAATAATCAAAGGATGTTTCCTTTGCGATGGACCGCATAATGCGCGGGATTTTCCGAAAAAGGCTAGACTAACAGCCTTGATCAGATCTGATGACGAACCATCAGAACCAGAGGAGGTTCGCCTAGGAGCAATGCAACTTCAACTACTTAATACTTTAAGTAAAGTTGAAGGCAAGCCCTTGGTGATGGTAAACCAATCAAACCCAACCACAGTCAAAGACAACTCGAAGACAAGATCAAAGGGTCTTCGGCTTGTAAACATGGAAATAAAGGGGCAGCTTGTGAAAGCGTTGGTTGACACCGGAGCAAGCCATAATTTCATCTCACCTGAAGAGGCTCGAAGACTTGGCTTAAGGATCACCACGCAAGAAGGATGGATCAAGGACGCCTCCGGGAACGCCAAACCAATAGAGGGAGCGGCATGGGGCGTAAAGACAAAGATCGGTACGTGGGCAGGGAAGTTGCACTTCTCAGTCGTTCCACTAGACAACTATGATATCATACTGGGAATGGACTTCTTCCGAAAAGAAAAGCCTGTCCAGTAACATTCCTAAACACCATGTACATCATCAAAGGAGATCAGGTGCACACAATTACCTTGGAGCCGGATACAAGGCGTCAAGGCAAAACCATCTCTATTTTGCAACTCATGAAGACAACTCATGGGGCATCAAGGCAACACGACGAGGACGTCGTGGTATTAGGTGGGGGAGAATGTCACGACCCGCCAAAATGCAGATCGCAACCCCTTACTTTTAAGCGATTAGGGGCCCTTTTGAAGCATACAAGGCTGCCCGGAAGACTCCGGAACAGCCCACACAATTCTGCAGCAACATGGCAGCATTGGAAGGCTCTAGAATATCCGGCAAAAGACTAGAAAACGTGGCTCAAAGGGATGTCATGAAGAACTAACAAGTGCAGCCCTAAAGGACCCCGGAAATCTCTAGAAAACACTATCATGTTCAAGCCATGGAAAGATTATGAAAGGAGCTAGATAGTTCTGTGGAAATATCTAGTGCTAGATATTTCTAGTACACATATAAAATATTGTATACATGCATCTAGATATAGAACAATCTAGAATCCATGTAATTAGTATAAATAGGTTGGTGGTGCCTCATTTGCACACACCTAAGTTCCTTGTAACTCAAAACCTTGTACTAGTGATACAAGCTTAATACTTGTGTTGTAATCACACATCACGAGCATTCCACTTGTGCACTACCAATCTAACGTTACCTTACAAAGAGTTCCGCTACATAAACCACCCATTTGAGATCAAGAAGGCTGACTTAGAACGGATCTAAGTGCCGCACGGGAGCTGAACAAATAAGTCCGTGACATTAGCCTCTTTTATGTAGAAAACTTGAACATAAAATTAAGATCTATGAGATAATCGGTAGGCATGGGTTATGATATTAAAATTCAGATCTTATCTCCCTTAAACTTTAGCTTAATTAGTAGTACTTTCAGGCGCTAATCATAGATAGCTTCATGATTGCCTAATGTGAATAAGTAATTTGTTTTATTACTATCACCACTATCAATCATTATAGATATATGCACAGTTATACTTTATAAACATTTAAATTCACTAAACCAAGTATTTCACAAATGAAAATAATAGTTTTGAAATTCATAGAAAATAATATCAAGTGAAGACTGATTATATAACTTCACTTAAATTATAAATATAACGTTCGATATAAAAGCATTCCCTTTTCATATCTAAATATAAAGCCATAAAATAAGATTTTCATAATTATATTCTTTAATCATAATCAAACACAAATTAAGTAATCGTAAAGATTGCTAGAGTTGAAACAAGTGTAGAAATCAAGAGCAGTAGTACAAAATCATGGGCGGAGGTTAGTTGGGGCCTAAGGCCCCCTATTTCTTCACTCAGAAGTAGAAATTTATATGTATTTTGTCCGAAAATTTTATATGTATTGAGTCCGATCACTCTACTTTTGTTCAATCTCCATCATTGTACATAATATAACTCAAATCTACAACTTAGTAACTCGTCTTAGGAGATAGCTAATGAGAAGGGAAGAAGGTTGTAAGACAACGAAGTATAAGAACTAAATAACACACCTCAACAGACTCGATCAGGTTGAAACATGTGAATCAATCGGTCATAACTTAAAACTGGGAGTATTGGATTCACCTAAAGACACCTCAACAAGGAGAGATTCATGCAACATCAATGTTACGGACAATTTGTAACTTTGGATTAAACCATGAGAACATCTCAAATATATCAAAAGTCAGATGACCACAAGAGAGATCATAACACAGGCACATAATATTATCTTAACATTAAGAAATGATAGAATACCAAGTATGTGAGGATGGATCAACGCGTCAAACCTAAATAAATCGACGCAATTAAATGACTAATCAACCGACCAACTACTATGCATGATTCACCTTCTTACCTTTTGTATAACACTTAATGCGAGAATGTGATAAAGAAAATCACCTCACTTAATACTGAGTTATTCCATTACAATAATTTTCTACGGATTGAACCTAGAGGCTCGGAAAATCTAATTAAGATGATGAATATCAAGTCGCGCGCGAACCTAAAGTTGCCGCAGGAGAAGTTCATCTCGCGCGAGAACTACGCGAGAACTTTGTAGTTTAGTATAAATAGTTGTTGGTTGATGTAATTTAGAGCGCTTTTGTTATTTCCTGATTTCGAATATTTTTGTAATCTTTTAAATCAGAGAGCAATACACATCAAAGTTTATTTACACTTGTGTTCATTTCATTGCTTATTCTATCTTCTTACCATGCTGATTATATTCCGCCGTTCTTGTCACGAGATCGATCTGATTGTTAAGTGTTGATCCTTACAAATTTAAAAGTACATCATCCGATATAGCTTATTAATTTTTTTTTGAATATACTAGTGTTTTTAGATGTAAAGATTTGATCATAAGATTGACTTTTGGAAAAAAAAAACTTTAAAAAGAACCCAAATACTTTCACGAGATCGATCTGATTGTTAAGTGTTGATCCTTACAATTGGTATCAGAGCTTTGTATGCTTTGGATCGATTGATTTGAATATTGAAGAGTGTGTTTGAAGTGTTCTTGAGCTCCAATTTGGATTTCTTAGAAGACCAACTTGATTTCTGCTTTTTTTAGTACATTTGAAGATGTTGAAAGCTGTTATGTTGGTAATTGAAGATTTGATGGTGTTCATGTGATTAAACGAGCTTAATTAAATCAATTAGAGACACTTAGAATCAAAATTCTACATAAATTACTAATTGAAAGCTTAATCAATTAATTTTGAACAATTTGGTGAAAGATTGAAGTTGAATCTTCGAATTGGGAAGGAAATTGATCAGGCAAAACTTGCTAATCGTACGTGAAAAAATTCTATTCACGCGAGAAGTGTGTGTTTCGCAAAAGTTTGTTGGAAAATTTGTTACAAAAGATTCCTTTCACGTGAAAGTTTCCATTTTCGCAAAATTCGGTTAGAAAAGTAACCGCGCGAAAAGTTTGTGCCTGTTCACGCGAGAACCCTGTTATTCCCGCGAGAACTTCAAGTTTGAAGATTTCTAAACAGTTTGATTTCTGATTTTCAAGATGGAAAATTTAAAGCACATCACTGCCACCCTTAACCTTGACAATGAGATTGGAACTAGCACAAAACCTCCTAGACTTCTCAGCGAAGAAGATTATCCCTACTGGGTTTATCGTTTTGAGAATCATGTTATTTACACCGAACCCCGGATGATGCGGTCAATTAGAAATGACCTTATATTCCTGTGTATAACAATGATAAGGGAGAGTTGGTGTCAAAACCTAAACAACTCTGGGATGAGGAAGATTTGAAGAAACTTGAGCTTGATGACAAAGCATATGCTGCCATCACTATGGCACTCACTACTAAAATTGCTCAAAAGTTCAAGGATTTCAGAAAGGCTAAAGATTTATGGGATGCGATGGAGAAGCAGATAATGGGCAATAAGGATATGAGGGAGAGCCGAAAGGACCTGTTGAATCAATAATTTAATATGTTTAACCATATGCTAGGTGAGACATTGGAGGCTCAAATGTCCAGGTTTGTTAAATGATAACAAAGATAAAGAATGCTAGAATTACCTTGGAAAATATTTCTGTAAACAAGAAGCTGTTGAACTCATTACCATACAACTGGAACAATAACTGCACCCCATCAAAAGAACCAAGGATTTATTCACCTTGTCCCTCAATGTACTTTTATCCTTTTTGTATAGATAAGGATGTGAGCTATGGCATGTCATAGTCACTAGTCAAAAGGCAATCTGGCTTTTGATTTTACACTGATCTTGTTGTCTAGATTAGTGTTCCAGGGCCTTCAAAGTATGGCAGTTGTAGGAAGTAGTATAAAGTATCTCAGGTACTAGTCCTTAGGACTAAGCCTTAAACATTTGTAAAACACTTGAGAGAAACATACATCATTCTTGAAAATCAATTACTTGTGTTCTGCTTGTGTTCTTTACATTTGTTCTTTGTTTCATTTAGTCGGTTCCCTATTTGATCTGTTAAGTGTTCTGGTCTCTCCATATATTGTGAAACTGTTGCATTGCTCCCCTACACCAGTCCTATAGGGGGGGGGTATCATACACACTGTACTCTTTTTCCTTAACTAAGTTGGTCAATCACAACATATTAAATAAGAAACATTACATAATTCTTAAAGCATGCAGCCAGCCGAATTAACATCAAAAAGCCATTCATTAATTAATAATTATGTTGCTAAGTAATACATGTGTGTTTGTTATCATTACAAAAGATCATTAGAATGCATTACAAAACAACAATGTTATTAATCATGAATGGATGCCAGTCCTGCCCTGACAAGTAGCCTCCCCGTGTGCCATCCTCAGCAAAATTACCTGCCAACTGAAAATGTATAAAAGTTAGCGTTGCTGAATGAGTTCTAGTTTTAAAATAGTGAAAATACTTTGTGAGTTTTGTATAGGAAAATACTCCTTAAAATACTGTTTACTCTTTTGTATGTGATCATACGTCATGCATACATTCAAATATTATTCATTATCAACATTAATATCTTTCTTCACCATTTCCATGGTCGTTCACTTGAACTTTTACTTTTAATCTTTCACTTCGATATGGACCAAGGTGTTATACCCCCAATCAATGCGCATAAACCTGGTACTGGGCCGAAGTCTAATAATAGACCCCATCCGTGGTGCACAAAGCTGACTCCAGTACCGGGGCAACAACAATGGTCCCCTCAACCTTAACGATTGACCCTGTGTGCATCCAACGAGTTGGCTAAACCGCACATAGTTGAGCTAACAACCTAGTGGTTGTGAACCTCATGTGAATTTGCTTGCAAGACTTTCTTACGTTCTTTATGTTCCACTTTCATTAGCCTTTTCACTTTATTAAAGATAATACTTTACGGATAAGGGTAAAATCACACCACGTAAAGTCACGTAATATAATAGGAACACAAGAACAACCCAAACAGGAATAAAATAATCAGATAATAGCATCAAGTCAAACCAGGGTCAAACCCATAATTCTGATTTTTCCCAAAATTCCAGAAAAATTTCTAAGTGTTTAGGGCATGGGCACTATGTAGGCGCATGAGCCCTGCTTAGGGGCATTAACACTATTCAGGCGTATAAACTCTACACTTAAGCATTTTAGCTTACATTTTGGGCGCATGAACTGTTCAGGCGCATGGACTAGCACTTAGGCGCCTGAACAAAGGGTTGGGCGCATGTCACTATTTAGGCGCATGAAAAACCTTGGGCGCTTGGGCACTATTGGGGCGCACGAACCCCACTTAGGATTTTCTAAGGAAATTACAGACGCACGGGCCCTGTTTGGGCGCATGGACTGGACTTAGGCATATTTTCACTAAAATCCCAGGCATGGGCCATGTTTGGGAGCATGATTACCTGTTGTGCATTTCTACATTTCAAATCAGTTCAAACCTGTTCATCACCTGTCCTAAGCTTAACATACTATTCTAAGCATTATAAACTACATATACATACGGGTAAACATTTTAGTTGTGAAACATTTAACCAGTTTTCAGCCCCAAAACAAACCATGAAATTCACTCACCTAGCAAACAAGTAAAACTCCTCCAAGTACTTCAAACACCTAAAACAAACAAAACAAATACCAAAACACATAGAACACTTATTAATCGGTTCCTAAGGGTGAAACCACCAAGAAACCGAACCAATTATACAAGAAAACACTCACCTTAGATGATTTCAGCTTCCTTCTCACTCTAAAACCGAGAGGATTTAGTTTTCTTCCTCTTCTTCTCCTTTTAGCCGTAAAGGAAAGCAACAGTAGGGTGATATGGGCGGCCATGCCCATATAAAGTGCACTTTTTGAATTTTGTGTACTTTTACACAAAACACCCCTCTTCTTTGGCTCTTCTTTCTTTCTTTCCAAATACTTTTACTTTGACCGAAGTTTCGGGTGTTACAAGTCTACCCCCCTTAAAGAGGTTTCGTCCCCGAAACCTGTCATTCTTCGACCAACTGTGGGTAATGTTGTCTCATCTCCTCTTCAGTCTCCCACGTAGACTCAGAACCCTTTTGGTGTTTCCACTGCACCCGCATAAATGGAACCACTTTATTCCTCAACCTCTTCTCCTTTCGATCGACGATTGCCACTGGCTGCTCCACATAGTTGAGCCGTTCATCCACTTCGATATCTTCCAGTGGTACAATCATATCTTCATCGGCTAAGAACCTCTTCAGATGAGATACATTAAATGTCGGATGAATTCCACTTAACTCATCAGGCAATTCTAGTCGATAGGCCACCTCTCCCACTCGTGCAACGATTCGGAAAGGTCCTATGTATCTAGGGCTCAACTTGCCTCTCTTCCTGAACCGGATGATCCCTTTCCAAGGTGAGACCTTCAACATGACTTTATCACCCACATTGAACTCGATTGGTCTACGCCTCTTATCGGCATACGACTTCTGCCTATCTTTGGCTGCCTTCATAAAGGCTTTGATCTTTTCCAGCTTTTCGGTCGTAGCCTCGATCATGTAACACCCCGAAATTCTATTTAAAAGAAAACGAAAGGAAAAGTATCTAGAAGGAAAAGATAAAGGATACAAGTTGAAGGGGATAAAGTGTACAAAGTACAAAACTTTAATATTATATTAATAAAATGGGTATGGCCACCCCCTTAAAGGGAGATTTACTTTTTGGCCCTCGGCCAAAGCAGAAAGAAAGGGGAGAAATCGGGTTTTGGAGAAGAAGAAGGGAAGAGGAAGCTGCAAAGGTTAGTTTCTTGGGTTTATGTTCGGTTTTAGCTTAGTTTGCAGCTTGTAACCGAAGTTTTCGGTGTTTTAGAAGGTTGTTCTCGGGATTTTGAGGCTGAAATCGCAAGTGGAGGTGTTTGGTTTGAAGAGCTGCTTCAAGGTGAGTTTCTAGATCCCCTTTTTACTGGTTTTCTAAGTGTTTGGGGCTGTTATGCATACCGGGTAGAAGGTTTCTAAACCAAACTGTGAGTTTCAGCATGATGTTCGATTGTGTTCTATTGATGTATGTTTTTAGATGTTTTCCTAAGATGTGTATGATGTTTAGTTTGTTCTAAGTGTGTAGTATGATAGATCTATGCCAAGGATGTGTTAGGATGATGATTGGGAGCTGGAAATAGCATAAGTTATGTTGCAGGTTAATCTGTTCATCCGCATTTGCTAAACATTCAGCGGCTAAGTCTTTTGTTCATCCGCATTTGCTACAGTTCCATCCGCATTTGCTACAGTGTCATCTGCATTTGCTGTAGTGTCCGCATTTGTTCTATCAGCATTTCTTTAGACACTTGGATATTTTCTAAAGACTTTCATCCGCATTGTTCATCCGCATTTGCTACAGTGTCATCAGCATTTCTTTGGATACTTAGAATATTTTCTGAAGGGTATTTTCTGAAGACTTTCGTCCACATTTGTTCTTGCTCATCCGCATTTCTTTGGGGACTTAGGTTTCTTTTTCTGGAATTTTGGGAAGTAGAATTTAAGTGCTAAGAAATGATGTTTCGGGGCGGTTTATGCTCATTTATGTTGCGTTTGCTTTGTGTGCTGCCATGATGATGTTGTTCCATGCTATGTTTATGTCGTGACTTTACGTGGTATGATGTATGATTATGTACGTAAAGTATTATGTAATGAAGTGAAAGATAATGATAATGAAAAGTGGAATGTAAAGAACGAATGAAAGTCTTGCAAGCAATGAATGGAGGTTCACAACCACGAGTTGTTAGCTCAACTGTGTGCGGTTTAGCTAACCCATGAGGATCCACGCAGGGGTCTTGAGATAGACCAACATGTACGAAACGGGATCATTGTCGCTTACTCCGGTACTGTGTCAGTCTTCGGACATGAGTCGGGGGTTTGTTTACAGGCCCCGACACAGTATCAGTCTTTGGACATGAGTCGGGGGTATTGCATGAGACAGGATCTAGATAGAAGTGAAAGATAATAATAATGAAAGTTCGAAACGTACGAAATGAACGAATGAGAAATGAATGATGATGTACGTTGACAAAGATAAATGAATAATTATTATCAATGTGTACGTATGATGTATGACCACGATCGAGGGTATAGTTTTGGTTCCAAAGAAAGTAAAGTATTTTTATATTAAAACTAGAACTTACTCAGCATCGTTGACTTTTTATATGCATGATAGTTGGCAGGTATATTGTTGATGCTGAGGAGTTGCAGGCATGGATGCATACGCTACTGGGAGTGTTTTGACATGTTGATGTATTTTGAAATATAAAAAATCATTGTAATGTAATGAATTAACATGTTTTTGTTATTAATGAAAGTTTTTAAATTCCGCTGCAAAAGTAATGTGTGCTTTGAATGTTTTATGCGATGACGGTCCAGTTTGTAAGTGTTCCGGAAACGAGGCCTTACAGATCACCTCGATGCTTCCCAATTCCTTCTGCCCGATGTTACCCCAACATACAGGCGTTCTACACCTCCTACCATACAGCATCTCGTATGGTGGCATACCAATGCTGGCATGATAACTGTTGTTGTATGAGAACTCCGCCAACGGTAGGTGATCATCCCAGCTTCCTCCAAAGTCGATCACACATGCACGGAGCATATCCTCGAGCGTCTGAATCGTCCGCTTAGACTGACCATCTGTCTGAGGATGGTAAGCCGTGCTAATGTGTAGTCTTGTCCCCATGGCATCATGGAATCTCTTCCAAAACTCCGATGTGAACCGGGTGTCACGATCTGACACAATAGACACCGGCACACCATGACAAGCCAAAATCTCCTTGATGAACAGATCTACCAGTCTCTTGGAGGAATACATCTCGCGGATTGGTAGGAAGTAAGCACTCTTTGTCAATCGATCAACTATCACCCAGATGGTATCGTACCCCCTCGCAGTACGGGGTAGCTTCATTATGAAGTCCATGGTGATGTGCTCCCACTTCCATTCGGGTATATCCATGGGTTGGATCTTCCCGTATGGCTTCTGGTGTTCTGCCTTCACTTGCAAGCAACTAAGGCACTTACTCACATACTCCGCCACGTTGTGTTTCATACTCGGCCACCGGTAGTCCTTCCTCATATCTTGATACATCTTGGTAGCACCGGGATGAATGGAGTATCGAGTCTTATGAGCTTCGTCCATAATTCGCCCACGTAGATCCCCATACCGAGGAATCCACATCCGTCCAAAACGAGTCTTAACCCCGTGGGTGTTTTCTCCCAACTCTGTGACTAAACCTCTCATTCATTCGGAGTTGAGGCGATCTTCTTTAAATGCC
The DNA here is from genome assembly GCA_025506505.1 of Flaveria sonorensis. NCBI lineage: Eukaryota > Viridiplantae > Streptophyta > Magnoliopsida > Asterales > Asteraceae > Flaveria > Flaveria sonorensis. The sequence goes on from CM046426.1 coordinate 1,720,044, forward strand.
TCATTTTGAAATTCTTTGACCTGTGTCATCACGTCAGAGGTCATCACCAACTGATACGCCTTTACCAGAATCGGCTCGGGTCTTTCTTTTCGGCTAAGGGCGTGGGCCACTACGTTGGCCTTGCCCAGGTGGTAATGGATCTCGCAGTCATAGTCCTTGATTAATTCCAACCACCTCCTCTGCCTCATGTTGAGATCTTTTTACTCAAAGAAATACTTTAGGCTCTTATGGTCCGTGAAGATTGTGCATTTCACCCCGTACAGGTAGTGCCTCCAAATCTTTAAGGCGAAGGCCACAGCTGCGAGCTCTAAATCATGCGTGGGATAATTGACCTCGTGGGTTTTTAGTTGTCGGGACGCGTAGGCTATTACTCTCCCACGTTGCATTAACACACAACCCAGTCCCGAATAGGAGGCATCCGAATACACCACTAAGTCTGACTTCTATTCTGATGAAGATTTGGGTTTCAGTGAGTATCATGACTCTCCCCTCTCTACCCATACTCAAGGGGAGATGAGTACTCCTGCTTCACCCATGTCTAGCCCACATCAGACACCCCAAACTGAGGTGGATATTCCTGTGATTGTCTAAGAGATCCATATGGAAGAGGCTCTTACTGTTGCCAGTGATTACATCCTTAAGACCTCAACCACGGCAACCCAGCCTCTTGACACTGTCATTGGGAAGGGGAAATCCAGCAGCCAAGAACCCTATGCTGGTGGTGAAGGAGCAGACCTCGGTTCACCTCCTTCATCCCCCAATGATTCTTCAACTGAAGATGAGGGGAGTCTGAAACTCAGGGTGCACCAACTAGAAGACATCTGCACCCAACTGGTTTCACAGATAGCTCACCTTGAATCACAGGTGACTATCTTACAAAGGAGGGTCCATGACCAGCAACTTGAGATCACCGATCTCAAGGGCCAGTTAGCTGAGAGACCTATAGGACAAACTCATCCAGGTTCACAAGAACCTGTGGATGTTATGGATCACTTCCCTAGCTCACCTATGCATGAGGGTGATGCTACCAAAAAGGGGGAGGAAGTTCTGACAGCCACAGAACCTGGGGTTCTTCCTCAAGTATGGAAATACAGGACTCACCATCCTATCTTGCAGTTGTCCATGCTCGGCAACCTCCTCTAGACAGTGATCTGGAACTGCTTATTCAACAACTGTTTGAGGAGGGAGTACCAAGAACAATGTTTGCCCCATCTAAGAACCCAATCTGGGGTTGGGGGTATGACAATGATAGGAAAGCTCTTATGATCTCTATAGCTTAGGGTGAACAAGAAATTCTCAACATCTCCAACCTGAGTTTCTATGAGAGTATAAACTTGGTAGATCTGGCACTTGTCAACCCAAGCAATAACAGACAAGTTGTCAAATTAGCCAATCAAATTCAAGACTGGGTGTTGGCAGAATTCAAAAGGAGAACTGCATTATATAGACTGAGGCTAGCAGTTGAAGCCTTTGATCAACTAGATGTTGAGGTAGACCCTAAGATTAGCTTCAAAGGGAAAGCCTTGATTGAAGGCCTAGAGGCTGAGACTGTGAACCTTGAGACAAGATCTCCTCCAGCACCCTATACCCTTAGTGAGGCACCAGCTGGTGATGGTGTTTCACAACCTCTCTCTGGCCAGAGCTTGACTGCTGAATCAAGCAATGAAGGCCAAAGCTCTCCTCAGACTGAGTCATCAAGATTTGCAATTGACAAAGGCAAAAGGAAGATGACTCCTGAAGAGATTGAAGAAGAAAAGAGAGAGAGGAAGAGGAAGCTGAGGGGAGAGAGTTCAAGTGGTTCCCCAGGATTCATGCAAGCTGTAATTCTGACTGCCCATGTACCAAACACTCAAGAAGATGAATTAAAGGCAGCCAGGCTCAACTATCTGGGGACCAGGAACTACAATATAGATGAACTCATCTCTCTCCCCTTAGAGGAATTAAATGAACTGGCTGACATTGAATTGTCAAAGGAGAGGAAGGAAGCAGAGGATGCAGCCTTGACCCTCAAACACAAGGAAGAAATGAGGAGAAAAATGCTTTACAAGAACATTCCTGTCCTCTCCCCAGTTCAAGAAAGTCCTGAGTCAGAGACTATGGTTGCTGAACAACCTCAGGTAGTTGATGAAGAAGAAAGATTAAAAATGATCAACTACCTGAGTGCCACAGGTCTCTATCAGGCACTTGCACTCCTTCCCTTGCCTTATGATTATATATTATTTGAATACAATAAGCAGCTAGAAGAGCAAGACAAGAAAGAAAGGCAAGCTGCAAAGAAGAGGCAAAGGGAAGAAGCTGCAAAATAAAGAGCCATCATCCAGAAAAGTCAGAAAAAGTCTGCAGATAGGCAGAGGATGATGAGCTTCTTGAAGCTGTATGGGTTCTCCAGAAGGAGGCTTGGTCTCATGTCTCTATCCACAATGGATGAGCACATAAGGGTGATTAAGCAGAAGATAAAAAGGGGAGAGCTTATGGACCTTCATTCATCATCAAGTCAAGCTCAACATGAAGTTGAGGTAAAGGTGGAACCTACAGAGACAACACCACCTACACCTAAAGCTACACAAGAGCCAACTTCATTATCTAACCCACAGCAGGGTTCTCCTCCCTCTCCTTCTGAAACTGGGAGAGAGGAGATCCCAACTGAGAGGGAATCCACTGAAGAACCTGGTACTAAAGACCAACCCTCTAAGTTAAAATCATCAGGGAGGAAAAAGAGGATGGCCAAAAGAAGATCATCTTCAAAGAAGAAACAAAGAAAGGCATCCTTCTCCCAACCTCAGGATGAGTCAGAACATCCTGAGGAAGTGCATGAAGAGGACTCTCAACCAACTCCTATCATAGTAGAGCCTCTCTCTGTTGGAAGACAAATTCTGTCCTGGACTTTTGCTAAAGATCCAGACAGATGGTATGTCACTAGAGATCAGGGAGAACAACATGTCTACTTCACAAGTGACATGCTTGAACTCCCTCTGCATGATCTCTATGACATAAGAAGGTACTTCATGAGTCTGAAGAATCCAGATCTACTGATGAAGAAAGGAATTCTGAAGATCCTCATATGGACTATCCTAGTCTGAAGAACCTTTCTGTTTTGGTAGCATCAGCCTAGGGGGAGTTTGTAGGAACCTCTGAACTTAAGAGGCTGATACAACCAAAAGATACCAAAACAACCAAGTCTTCTAACATGCACTTTGGAACAAAGGTGAACTAGCTTCGGAAGTTTTACACACTCAAGAAAAATGCTAAGTGTAAAATCTTCCGAAGTCAAAGTTCAGAAGAAACTGCTGCGGAAGCTTTACACTGAACTTGGAAAATATTCTAAGTGTAAAGTCTTCCAAAGCCAAAGACTCAACTCTTCCGAAGGTAAAAGATGAAGTCTTCCGAAGCTCTCAAGACAAAGTCTTCCGAAGCTGTTTAAAGACAAGACTGATTTTCCTCTGAAGAGAGAGAAAAGATACATTTTCCATCAACTTTATCATAAAGTAACCTACTCTCCGCTGCATGCTCTGGTAGTTCATCTGCTATCACTAGTTGGTGAAACTTCCATACTTTATGATAAAGTAGATAAGGTCTTCGCCTGCAAGTTTCTATTTTTGTTCCTTCTTGGCTTTTTGTAATAGGAAAGTCAGTGAGTTATGGCTTGTCATAGTCACTAGTCAAAAGGCAATCTACCTTTTGACTTTAGGTTTATCTTGTTGTCTAGATTAGTCACTTCTAACTATCTTTTAGCATATTGACAGTTGTAGGATGTAGTATAAGTAGTATCCGGTTCTTGTATTTAAAATATACTTGTACAACACTTGTAATAGAACTAGAGAAGCAATATACAACTTCCTTGAAAACTTTATCTTGTGCTCTTGTTCTTGTTTTACTTGTGTTTATCTTGTATCTTCAGAAAAGGTTCTCATTTCCCTATTTGAATTGTTAAGTAATCTTAAGATCCTCCTAAATGTGTTAACTAAGTGCAAGCTTAAGTACCCTTTAACGGTCCTGCACAAGGAAAGTTATCAACAGTGTTTGGCATGTTAACAACGATTGTTCAAGGCACATGACCGGTAATATATCTCTGTTAAACAATATACAACCTTACAACGGAGGATATGTTATATTTGTAGGAGATAGAGGTGGTAAGATTACAAAAAAAGGTACAGTGTCTAATGGTGTGTTAAGTTTTGAAGATGTCAATTTTGTTGAGGAACTTAAACATAATTTGCCAAGCGTCTCTCAAATTTGTGACAAAAAGTATTCAACACACTTCACTGATAAATAATGTATTATTCTAAAACCTGGATTTGTAATCTTGATGAATGGATTTTGTTGAGAACACCGAGAGACAAAGACACATACTTACTTGACATGAATGGTTCACATTCATTTGTAACTGCGTCTTGTTTGTTGTCTAAAGCCTCAGAAAGTGATTCAATGTTATGGCTTTATCGTCTTATCCATGTAAACATCAAAAATATGAACAAGTTGGTTAGAGGAAATCATGTTGTGGGGTTATCATTGAAAGAATTTCAACTTACTAAACATTGTCTATCATGTTCAAAAGGCAAACAACATAAACCAGTTGCTCATACCAAAATTGAATCAATCCTTGTTACACATGGATTTATTTAGTTCAGTTAGTGTTTTGAGTTTGGGACGTCGTGCATACTGTTTGGCTATTACTGATGATTTTTCTAGATTTAATTGGGTTTTCTTTTTAGCTACTTAGGATGAAACACCTCATTTGCTAATAAAGTTCATGACCCTAGTAGAGAATCAGACTGACAAAACCATCAAATGCATTCGAAGTGATAATGGAACAGAGTTTTGCAATCATACTCTGAATGAATTTTATGATTCTTAGGGGATAGCTAGACAATTGAGTTTTGCAGGAACTCCACAACAAAATGGAGTTGCTAAAAGACGAAATAGAACTTTAATTGAAGCTGCCAGAACAATGTTATCAGCAGCCAAATTAACGTCATTTTTTGGGCTGAAGCTTTAACACTGTATGTTATGTTCAGAATCGTGTTTTAATGAACAAACAACAAAACATGACTCCTTATGAAATCTTTTTCAAACCTAAACCCAAAGTCAAATATTTCAAAATATTTGGATGTTGTTGTACTTTGTTACATACATCTGATGCTAAATCAAAATTTGATGAAAAAGTTGATTAATATTATTTTGTTGGATATTCAGCTAACAAAGTTGCATACAAGTTTTATAATAAAAGATCTAAACAAATAGTTGAGTCATTTGATATAGATTGACATTAATCTAACAAAACGATACAGGTTCTGTTCCTTAATGGGTATACAATTATGCTTCATTATTCGAAACTTTTAATCGATCTTCTATTGTTTTTACAGCTAATACACCTTTGTCATCATCCATTCAAGAAATTTTACCGATGATGTTGGACCTATGTCATCTTCAGCTACAAAAAGATCTCCAGACATACTTTTTTCTTCAAATATCTAAGCTGTTCAACAATCTGTTTTTGAATCTGAATTGCTTCATTCTAATCTAGTCATTGAAAAAGCTCCACTGGTTTCTGATCAGTGTTTCTCTTCTACTCAAAATGATTCGATTGATACTATTCAAGTTCCATTTGAAGATATATCTATTGATAATGATATACATCAAGAGAAAAATATTGTGTATCAACCTGAAAGAGGAAACACTGTTGAAGAATCAGTTGGTCATATGTCTAATTTAGACGAAGTTATTTATGAAGATATTATTCCTCAGCTGAGAATTCATAAAGTTCATCCAACTAAAGCAATCATTGGTCCATTATCATAAGGTGTTTGAACTCAAAGTCAATCTGGTGCTATAAATACATGTTTTTATTCATGCTTTATTTCTCAAATTGTGACAAAGAATATTGAGATGGCATTAAAAGAAAATAGTTGGGTTGAGGCTATGCAAGATGAGCTGATGCAATTCAAGAAGCTAAATGTTTGGCATCTGTGTGAACTTCCAAAGGGTAGGCTGCCAATTGGAACTAAATGGATATTCAGAAACTAAATAGATGAAAAGGATGTGATTGTTCGCAACAAGGCCATACTTGTTGTTCAAGGATTCTATCAGGTTGAAGGTCTTGATTATGAAGAAGTATATGCTCCAGTTGCAAGACTTGAAGCTATACGTATTTTTCTGGCTTATGCTTCATAGAAGAACTTCACGGTCTATCATATGGATGTCAAAACTGCATTCTTGTATGGCGAGATGAAAGAGGAAACCTATGTTTGTCAACCATTTAGTTTTGAAGATCCAGATCATTTTGACTCTGTTTATAAGCTACACAAAGCACTCAGTGGCTTACATCAAGCACCTCGTGCTTGGTATGCCACACTCACTGAACATTTGCTTGCATATGGTTATACACGGGGTTCTATTGATCAAACTTTATTCTTACGGAAGACTGGTGATAATCTCATTCTTGTCCAGGTATATGTTGATGACATTATCTTTAGATCTACCAATGATGATTTGTGCAAGGAATTTGAAGTTGTGATGAAAAAGAAATTTGAGATGAGTTCTCTTGGAGAAATGTCTTTTTTCTTAGGTATACAAGTTAAACAAGATGATAAGGGTATATTGATACATCAAAAAACATATGTTCATAGTATTCTGGACAAATATAAATTTCAAGGCTCCAAGATTGTCCCAACTCCGATGTCTTCCCGTCCTACTTTAACTCCTGATCTCACAGGTGAAGATGTTGATCAACATTTGTATTGATCAATGATTGAATCTCTGATGTATCTCGCTGCCAGCAGACGAGACATTATGTTTCATGTCTGTCAGTATGCACGATATCAAAGTAATCCAAAGGAGTCACACATGAAGGCTGTCAAGCAGATTTTCAAATACCTCAGGGGCCAACCAAAACTTCGACTTTGGTATCTTAAAAATTCCGATTTCAATTTATACGCTTATACTGACCGTGATTATGAAGGATGTAATTTGGATAGGAAATCAACAACAGGTGGATGTTAATTTCGTGGATTTCTTGGCAATGCAAGAAGTAGCGGACGGTATCCATATCCACTGCAGAAGCTGAATATGTGGCTGCATCAAGTTGTTGTTCTCAGATTGTTTGGATTCAGTAATAACTTTTTGATTATGGTCTTAACCTTTATAACACTAAGATTTTGTATGACAATACTGCAGTGTTGAACATAGTGAAGAATGCTATCCAACATTCCAAAACAAAACACATCGACATTTGAATGCATTTTATCCGTGATTATTTTGATCGAAAGCTTATTCATCTGGAACCAGTCAAATCAGATGACAACATTACTGATTTGTTTACTAAGGTGTTTGATCATTCCCGATTTGACTTTTTAGTTCAATCTCTAGGAATGATTAACTTTGGTTAACGATTAACCTTACACCCTCTCAAAAATATTTTCTGTTCATTTTAGTTAAAATTGTTATTTTCTGTCTAGATAATCATAATTTTAGGGGAAGAAAATATGAAAATATCACAAAAAAATTTTTGTTCTTAAGGGAAGTAAAGTTTAAAAAATTACAAAAAGATTTTGTTTTAGTAATACAGAAAATCAAAATTATATATTACATACTAAAGCTTAAAAGAAACTGACTTCGATTATGTTTAATATGTTGATAGGCTTAACTTTCAAGAATGAAAAGCATTATGAACTGTGATTCACTGAAAGTAAATTATCTATGATTGAAGTGGGTTACTCATCATGGTTTTGTAGTAACACTGATTTCATGCTAAAATAGACTGAGAGTTACAGTTTAGTCATACTCAAGTCAGTTACTTTCTGATTTAGTATCTTTCAAAAATAATATATATATATATATATATATATATATATATATATATATATATATATATATATATATATATATATGTATGTATGTATGTATGTATATCTCAAAAGATAAAAAAGTTATGAAAGACAAAAACAAAAGAAAAGTAATCAAAAAGAGCAAAAAGATGTTATAACGCCATATAGGAATAAAAGATGTCAATGCGCACAATAATAAAAGATATGTCATAAACATACATACTATATGATAAATATTTTTCTTTTTGAGAATATGTTCTGACACAGGAGGCAAAATCAAAAGATGGGGCACATAAGTCCTAATTGGCATGTAAGTCCTAAACGTCTTGCAAGGGCAAAACATAAGTCCGACTGGCTGTTAATAAGTCCTAAAACTTGTTAATATTCTGTGTTCAGAAACGTTTTTCAGGCTAGTTATGCTCTATATTGATATTATAAAAAGAGAAAAATTATTTTGAAAATACTGATCAGAGGTAAAAGGTTTAAGTCAAATTGGAATGACTTGAAATCTCAAAATTGTCTTGAAGCTGGATAAGGGTTCTACAACATTTTTTAGTGTGAAATCCATTGATTTCATATAACTTAGTTAAAACATGATAAATTTCACAGCATACGTGTCTAAGTAAAATTGAAGTCTAAGTTTAAAAGTGGATACAACATATTGTCAATCAGCTTAACCAGTCTTATTTCAAAAATAAAGTTGGACGATGTTAATAATCGACTTCATAGAAATATGTTCCTATACTTGAAAATTTATAAAAAAATATTTTAAGTCATAAATATAATTTGAATATCAATTTGTTTTTGTTTTTAGTTTTAGTGTTGTTAAAAACTCATGTTTGTTTACACTTTGTTTTGTTCAACAAAATTTTACAAAATTGAGGGTTTTTGGTTAATTGTAAACACTTAGTTAAATATATTTTTAATTATAACAAATCAAAAGCTTCAACAAAAATCAATAAAAAGATTAAAATATTTATAAAGTTCGAAAGAAGTTGGACTTCTGGCGTGTTGAACTAGTCGCACGCGATAAGTCAAACAGATATAAATAAACAGGTGTGCGATAAGTCAATCATTCGCAGGAGAACACTCTGATTCATTTCTCTCAAAATTTTCAGAGTGTTAAACTTGTTTGTCATTGATATTCGAGTTCATTGTTATCACATATTGATTTTTTATGGATTGATAAGGTATATTTCTTGTTTATAATTACATTTATGTGTGTTTGAATCATAACCGAATGAATGAGGACAAACAAACATAAAACTGATGAAACTAACCATATGAAACCTTAAAATTAACCTAATCAACACTTGTTGAACATGTATTAATGGTTAAATCTCTTAAAATGTTTAATTTGAAAATCCAAAATTTCAGACTTGTTGCGTGCGAAAAGCGGTTAGAACATGAACGGACGCGATAAGTTTTCAAAATTGCTTAGAGCTTTCACTTGAATTTTGACTAGTAATGCAAACAGTTGACCTATGGTCAAACTTTGTTTCATGCGAACAGCTGACCTTCTCATGCGAAAAGTTAGTCTTGGAAAATAACTATTCAGATGCCAATAGTTATAGTCATGCGAAAAGTACAAAACTTCAATTTCAAAATTTTTACCAAGTCTAGAATTACTGTGTATGAGTAACTAATCATTCTTTGTCTATAATAATTTTTCAGATGGCTCGACAAATGGTTTTTGATAAAAACCATAATGTTGTTGCTTTTCTTGGAGACGTACCTGATGATAAGGCTTTATTCAGATCTCAGATTGATGGCCTCAAGACTTCTCGGATACACCATGCTATTACTGCTAATCCCACTATCTACACTGATGTGGTTGATCAGTTGTGGAAAATTGCAGCTAATGAGAGACATACTCAGGGTGAACCTTGTATTTCAGCTATGATCAAGGGGAAACATTATTACTACAGAGGTTATGATCAGTGTATTACTATTGGAAGGTCAACCAAATGCACCCATAAAGATTGATGATGACGTTGCGGAAGACTATTTTATGAGGATGGGTTATGATCACCGATATCCATCACTGGAGAAGAAATACTTACCTCCATTCTGGAAGTATTTCTTTCATGTGGTGATTTACTGTCTGAGCAACCTAAAGGCTGGGATGGATAGCCTAAGTGATGTATTCAGATCCCTGCTGGTATCACTTGTCAATGATCTACCTTACAGCATATCCAAAGCATCAGCAACAGTTTATGTTCGGTTATATACAGATCATGGAGCAGAACATCAGAGACCTCACTTCTCGTGTTCTATTCTCTTTTGCTTAGCAACAAACCACGGAAGTTGGAAAGTCAAGTGGACAGCAATCTGCTGGTCCTAAAGTTGCTAGTGATCCTACTGCTACAGAGCATGTCATTGATCCTGTTATGACTGTATGGACAACTAAGACCGCTAATATTGATCAAGAGCCATCTACCAATGTTCATACTTTAGCTACTGAGGATCGACCTATAGTATATACTGGAGAGGCGTTTGCGGAGCCTGAGCATGACATACCTATCACTAACCCAGTTCATGATGATGATGCTTGGAGATGGTGGATTTTAGTTGTGATGAGGAAGATGACATTGATGATGAAGATGATGATGTTGATGGTGATGATAATGAGAAGGATGGTAATGGAGACAAGAAGGATGATGATGATGATCAGGGCGGTGATATGGGTTCAGCTGTTGGTGCTTCTTGATCATTGGGTTCTACCAATGTCTCCGAACCAAGTCCCATTGATATAGTTGACTATACTCCATTAGATCCCGCTAATGAAGAGACTTATGAGGAGGATTTCTATACATTCCAGCAACAGATTTTTGCTGAGGAATCTGACAAAGACTTCGGTCCATTTGATGATTTGGAGGAGAATGTAGATTAAACAGACATGTTTGGAAATAGTCTTAAGGACTTATTTTCAGATATCTTTACTGAAGAAGGCGAGATAGTTGGTGAATCTAGTGCTAAAGAGATGACTGACAATGCAGCAGATCTAACTTGTAAAAGTGTTGTACGTCAGGTCAGAAATCTTACTATTGATGCTCCTCCTCCGCCAGCTTATATACACACGCTGAGACATTCCAAACCTTTCACAAGGTATGGAAACTCAGAACCTATTATTAGTTGGGCGTATGATGCTGAGATAAAGATATACATGATGAAAAGAAAGGCTGGTGCTATAGAATATTATAGGACGAGCATGACTTTCATACACTCAGAGCTTCTGATTTATATACTATGGGTCATGTTTCGTTTATCAATCTGAGCAATTATGGAAAAAGGAACTGGATCAGGAATATGATACGAAGACATAGTAAGACCAACTTCAAAGACTTCAAAACTGCTAAATCCAAATCATTGAAGATGAGACGCATATAGACCCAAACACTAACAAGCCGATAAAGATACGGGGTTTTTAAGCATCCAAGATATGCTAGGAAGATCCCTATACACGCTCCTGTGCCAGTTAACAGTTTGTCTAAGCTCATGTGGTGGAGTTGTGAGAAGGAGACGGGACACGCGTTAATCCACTATGTAGACAAAGATTACCGTATCATCGACCCTGTGGATCTGCTTAAGTTTGGAAGGGATGATTTGATGAAATTGTAGGCTTTTCCGATTGCAGCTGATGAATCTGTTCACTTTTTGGCAGCGCAGTTCGGTTGGTTGATTATGAAGACCCTGAACAACAAGATTTACGCTTATGGGGGCAGTTACAAGGTTGCAGACGTGGACTTCTAAAGCACTGATTCACTGAGCCTAGGGGAGAGATTGTAGGGATTGAACCTAGAGGCTCAGAAAATCAAATCAAGATGATGAAGATCAAGTCGCGCGAGAAGCTGAAGTTGTCGCGCAAGAAGTTCATCTCGCACGAGAACTACGCGAGAACTATGTAGTTTAGTATAAATAGTTGTTAGCTGAAGTTGCCGCGCAAGAGCTTTTGTTATTTCCTGATTTTGAATATTTTGTAATCTTTCAAATCAGAGAGAAATACACATCAAAGTTTATTTACACTTGTGTTCATTTCATTGCTTATTCTATCTTCTTACTGTGCTGATTATATTCTGCGTTCTTTTCACGAGATCGATCTAATTGTTAAGTATTGATCCTTACAAATTTAAAAGTACATCATCTAAAATAGTTTATTAAAAAAAATTTGAATATGCTAGTGTTTTTAGATTTAAAGATTTGATCATAAGATTGACTTTTGGAAAAAAAAATACTTTAACAAGAACCCAAATACTTTTATTAGACTACATAGTAATGAAGTTTTTACTAATGTCATCATAATACTTTTATTAAGTGAAAATATAGCTAATGTCATCATAATACAACAATATATGTTGAGAAGTATTGTCAGAAGAACACAACAAACAAATCGATTCACACTATCAAAGAAAGATGTTTTTACTTAAGTTAGCTGGAGTTGCTAAACTAAACCATAAGAAAAGTTTTGTGCTACCTTAACTTGAATAGACTGGAGTCACAAGATTACAATGAATTTTTGCACGTATATGGAGATGTATGTATGAGTTTTTTTAGTGAAACTATTTTTTATGGACGATGACTACATTGTTTTTTTATGAGACCTGAGTTATTAAGTTCTATTTCTTCATCATATTTCTTTGGTAAGAAAAGAAAACAACTAAATTTATATGTACTTCATCCAAAAGTTTTATATATATTAAGTCTGGTCCCTCTACTTTTGTTCAAGCTCCATCATTGTACATAATATAACTCAAATCTACAACTTTGTTTAGGAGATAGCTAATGAGAAGGGAAGAAGGTTGTTTTCCCCCTGATTTTGAGTGCAACGGTCACAAGAAATCGAGTGTTGATTTTCCCCTGATTCTATGTGAAACAGTGTTAGTTATATTTTTAGATGTTAATTATTATAATTTTAGAGTATATTTTGGCATTTATTTTGCATTCTTTGCCTGTATTTTTCATTTATTTCATATAATAGTAGTTTTTGTGAGATGGAATCTACTTTGATGTGTTTTGATTGGTTTTGTAGGTTCATGCAATTGGGAGAGAAGAAAAAGGCCTAAAGAAAATATTATTTAAAAGAGTGAATGTAACACCCGAAATTTTGCCACACAAAAGAAAGAAAAGAAAACTATTTTGAAAAAAACTAAAAGAAACCAAAGTTGAGGGGTGCTTTGTGTAAATAGTACAAAAAGTCAAAAAGGTGAGCTTTATATGGGCATGGCCGCCCATATCTTCCCTGCTGCTGCTGTTGTTCGACTGAAACAAAGAAGAAAAGGAGCTGAACTTTGTTCTCTCTGTTTGAAGAAGAAGAAGGGCTGAAATCTTCTTAGGTGAGTGTTTTTATGTTAATTGGTTAGGTTTTTTTTAGGATTTTCATCCTTATAACCGATATATAAGTACTCTTTGTGTTTGGGTGTTTGTTTATGCTTGTTCTAGGTGTTTGAACTCTTGTGCAAGCAAGTTTGGTGGAGTTTTGCTTGTTTGCTATAATAGGTGAGTTCTAGACCCTGTTTTATATGTGTTTTAAACAAGTTTGGGGCTGAAAATGCATTTAAAAAGGTTTTCACAATGGATTTCTTGTAACCGTATGTTCATATGTGTATATGCTTATGTTTTATGCTTATTTATGTGTTGTGGTTGCTTAGAATGTTAAGTTTAAGCTTAGAACAGGTGCAAATGCAGATCTGAGATAGTTTAGATTCTGAAAAATACATAACAGGTGGTCATGCGCCCAAACAGGGCCCATGTGCCTGAGGTTTAGGCTTAGAAGTGCCTAAGTACAGGTCATGCGCCCAAACGGGGCCCATGCGTCTGGAATTTGCCTTAGAAAAATTTTAAGTAGGGCTCATGCGCCCCAATAGTGCCCATGCGCCCAAGGTGTTTTCCTGGAAACACTAAGTATAGACTCATGCGTCCTAATAGTGTCCATGCTCCCAACCCTTTTGTTCAAGCGCCTAAGTGCTAGTCATGCGCCTGAACAGTTCATGAGCCCAAAAATATAAGCTAAAATGCCTGTAGAATTCATGCGCTCGAATAGTGTTAATGCGCCTAAGCAGGGCTCACGCGCCTGCATAGTGCCCATGCGCCTAAACACTTGGTGTTATTATTTGATTATTTTATTTATGTTTTGGGCCATTCTTGTGTTCCTTATTATTATACTATTACGTGACTTTATGTGGTGTGATTTTATCCGTATCCGTAAAGTATTATCATTAAAGAAAGTGGAAAGATCAATGATAATGAAAAGTGGAACATAAAGAACGAAAGAAAGTCTTGAAAGCAAATTCACATGAGGTCCACAAACATTAGGTTGTTAGCTCAACTGTGTGCGGTTTAGCTAACCTGTTGGATGCACACAGGGTCAATCTTTGAGATTGAGGGGACCTTTGTTGCTGTCCCGGTACTAGAGTCAGCTTCGTGCACTAGTTTGGGGTCTATTTGTAGACCTCGGCCCAGTACCAGTTTTATACGCATTATTTGGGGGCATAGCACATTGGTCTGGATTAAGTGAAAGATTAAAATAAAAGTTCAAAATGAATGATGATGGAAATGGTAAAAGAAGATAATGGATGTTATCTAACTGTACGTATGATGTGTGATCACGTACGAAAGAAATGAATATTATTTTAAAAGGGTATTTTCATATACAAATCATACAAGGTATTTTAATGTTTTTTTTTTAACTAGAGCTCACTCAGCAACGCTGACTTTTATGCATTTTCAGTTGGCAGGTAGTTTTGCTGAGGATGGCACATGGGGAGGCTACTCGTCAGGGCTAGACTGGCATCCGTTCACCCTTAATATCATTGTTATTTTGTAATGCAAATAATATGGGCTTTTGTAACCGATAATAATCAACGATGTATTGCTTAGCAACAATCTTTATTAATGAATGGGTGGCTTTTGATATTGACTCTGCTGCTTTGATTCGTACACTATATAATGTTTTTATATATATTTTGCTACGATTGACCATCTGTGAGGTCTCTGAGAACGGGGCCTTACAGTGAAGGAAATTTCCTATTCTGTAAGAATTCTTGTTTGTGATGATTATCATTAGATTTTCCTAGATAAAACAAAGAAACTAAAAGTCCTAAAAAAGAGGATCTATATCAAGGATTTATTATTAATATAATAGAAGGGGATAATCAAGGGAGCATCTTACTATTCTAGCAATCAAGTTCAAGGAAGCAAGGAGCAATAGCAATTTAGGTTCTTTTTGTTGGTAGAATTCTCTTCATTGTCAAGATACTTAATTATTCGTGTTTCGTTTTGTAAGTTTTTATTTTATTTTAGTTTTGATCAATCTAGTCGTCATGTCCAGCTAGATTTCAACATTAAGGTTTAATTTCTTTGATTTGGTTTGAACTTATGTGAAACATTTATGAGATGTTTTTTTTTAATGGTTTGTTTGTTTAATTCTTGATCTTAAACCCGGATCTACTGCTGTATACATTAGATTGTTAGTAAAATTGACCACTTTATTAATTTTTCTAATAAGGTTTTACAAAATTTAAAACCCTAATCAAGTTTTGATTTTTGATATAAGGAACAATTAACGGTTTGAGTTTGTTTATGATTTCATTCTCGTTATAGAATCACACAATCTGGTTAAACTTACCAAACGGTGTGTTTGTTTAATTATAATTATAATTGATACTTCTATTTTTGCAACCCGCACGCTAAGATCCAAACGACGTGAGCTTAGATTAGCGGGTTGGCTTTAATCAATGAACTGCGATTGATTAGACATTGGATAGAGTGGGATGTCCGAACGGTGTGATGTCTAGTATCGATACAAATCATTAATTAAAAATAGTCATTGCACCGTAATCGTTAATGATCGTAAGCCGAATCGAATCAAGAAATTACCTTAGTGTTGGAATTAGTTTTCATATTTTAATTTACTTCACAATTTAATTAACATTTTTAGCAATTTCTTTTCACAATTAAAAAATACAAAAAAATATCAGTTTTTGTTTTTCTGGCAGAACATTGTTCGGAAAATATTCCTTAATTTTCTAAGAATTTTACTTCGGAAGAAAAATACTTAGAGTATTTTTACTTCCTAAATTGATTTTGCTTCGAAAGATATCAAATATCATAAATCTTTTTTAATAAGATAATAAGTCTTCCGAGACTTAATTGCTTTTGGAAGAAAATAGTCATTCAATGCATATAGTACTTGGTAAGACAAATAAGCTTCGGGAATGTCTTTGGAAGACATAGTCAGGAATTTAGCAACTAGCACGCACACATTCCAACAAGAGACAAGAGCTAGCATTAAGAACATAGAGCAACAAGTGGCTCAAATTGCCAATACCGTAAGTAAGTTGGAATCTCAAGGTAAACTACCCGTTCAAACCGAGACAATCCTAAGCATAATGTTGGTGCTATTAACTTGAGAAGTGAGGAGAGTTGCAAAGGCCCGGGAATACATGAAGTAGATGAAGTAGACAAGAAAGAAAATATCGTTGATGCAAATAAGGAGGATAAAATGTAAAGTCCTCATCACGATCGATTCCACATTTGGTTGCACTTAATAATCAAATTAAGATGGATGTGTGCGTGTGTGATATCAACGAACATTAAACAAACTCAATCGAATATTATTAATCAAATAATTACAATACCAAAGGCGTATACATCGTTTTAGCTCGATCCACCCGAGGTGAGCTCCCCTCAGGAGGCCTATCACACAACTTTATGCTCTCTCACCCTCAGAGCATTTTTACAAATAAACACACATGTTAAAATACAAAGGAAAAACATCTATATATACTATGAAGATGTTCTCGCGCGAGAACTAAATCCAAGTTTTCGCGTGATAAGTTCTTTTTCAATCATCTTGGAGTTCTCGCTTCCTTGTACTTCTCGCATGAATTGAGTTTTTGCTTTTCACTTGATATTGTAATCCATAAAGACTAGGTCCTTACAATTTCCCCCTATGGATTTTGATATCAAGTTATATTTGACTTCAGTCACTCATCTTCATGAATTATCTGATACTTGGATATCTTTCACTTTAGTCTTCCCCCTCAGCAGTAACCTCCTCCTAATGTATAGCTTTATAAAGGATATCATGTCTGAATCAATCATGATTACTTACGACTTAAGATGTATTAGGCATATGCCAGAGAGGTCTAACTTCCATTTTGGATTCCCGAAGAACCTGATTCTTCAATCCGGTGACAAGATTCTGTGACGACGAACTAGATAATCTAAAGTATTCTTTCCCCTATGTAAGATGTAATAAGCCCATATTTTCAGAGCAAGAATACCAAACAATCTTAATTCTTCACTTAATTAACCCATTCGATCATTGTCCCCATCAGTAAGATAAGATAAGCCCACATTGTCAAGTTTCAATTCACGAACGACCCGAATCAAATGTTAGAAATATAGAATCTTGAACTTGTTCAAACATCACAAAAATCCCTGTTTAAGTAACAAACTTCAAATCATTCGGCATCCTCTAGATTTGGGCTGAAACACTTGTTCTAAACCTTCACAAACTAACAAGTTTTCGCGTATAGACAATGTTCTTGCATTTTTGCAAAGTTTTTGCAAAAATCAAGTTGATAGTTAAAGTTTTCGAGCGAATGTTGAAGTTTCGCTTGATGAAGTTTTCGCATGTGAACTAGATAGAAGTTCTCCCGCAAGAACTTGATATTCTTGCATGACAACTCCAAGTTATCGCAAGATTCAGTTACCAATGCGAAAACTGTCCAAGTTTTCGCAAAAAAACTTCGTCAAAATCGACTTTTTGTGTTTGATTCACTGCTGCGATTTCAATTCTTCAATTTTCATCATCATAACTTGAAGATACTGAGCATATTGATGCAGATCATCATTTTAGCAAGTAACAAAGTCAATTTCATGTGTGTTCACCTTCGATTTCGACCATTTTACCTTCGAAATCGAGTCATATCCGACCATAACCTTCAGGTCTTCAATCTTCGTGTTTAACGTCTTAATATGGATGATTGCGGAATGAAAATCCGTGTATCAAGAGCAACACCCTGCTCTGATACCAAATGTAAAGTCCTGATCACGATCGATTCCATATTTTGTTGCACTTGATAATCAAATTAACACGGATGTGTGCGTGTGTGATATCAACGAACATTAAACAAACTCAATCGAATATTATTAATCAAATGATTACAATACCAAAGGAGTATACATCGTTTTAGCTCGATCCACCCGAGGTGAGCTCCCCTCGGGAGGCCTATCACATAACTCTGTGCTCTCTCACACTCAGAGCACTTTTACAAATAAACATACATGTTGAAATACAAAGGAAAACATCTATATATACTATGCAGATGTTCTCCACGTGAGAACTAGAAGTTCTCGTGCGGCAACTCCAAGTCTTCATGCGATAAATTCTTCTTCAATCATCTTGGAGTTCTCGCTTCATTGTACCTCTCGCATGAATTGAGTTTTTGCTTTTCACTTGATATTGTAATCCATAAAGACTAGGTCATTACATAAAAAGAATAAAGCATCAAAGACAATTAAAAAAGATGTGAGATTTACTCCTCCCCCTCTATTCCCTTCAAGACTTAGAGGCACACAAAAAGAACGGGAAGAACAAGAAATCATAGAGACTTTCTGGAAGATAGAGTTAAACATTTCACTTCTTGATGCTATTAAACAAGTTCCACGGTATGCTAATTTTTTTAAGGAACTTTGCACGTCAAAGAAGAAGCTAAATAGGTAACGAAACGGTAAAAGTAAGTGAAAATCTTTCTGCTGTTTTACAAAAGAGATTACCCCCAAAATGCAAGGATCCATGTGTCTTCACCATTCCTTGTAAATTGTGAAATGTTAGTGTTCCTAGAGCAATGCTTGACCTTGGAGCCTCTATTAACGTCCTACCATACTCAATTTTTAAAACACTTAATGTAGGACCGTTAAAGAGGACCGGGGTAGTCATTCAATTGGCCGATAAGTCTATAGTACACCCAAAATGTGTATTAGAGGATTTGTTGGTTCAAGTGAATGAACTAGTCTTTCCGGCTGATTTTTATGTGTTAGATTTGAAGGATGGTGACTCTCTAAATTCAAGTTCTATTTTGTTGGGAAGACCATTTTTAAAAACTGCTAGAATTAAGAATGATGTTTATAATGGTACACTTTCTATGGAGTTTGATGGGGAGATAATCAATTTCAACATAGATGATGCAATGCGTTACCCAAGCGATATCTTATCCATAAACTATTTAGATATAATTAAACCACTAACTGTTGAATGCATTAAGTTATCTAACCTTGATGTTCCAGCTTTAGTGCCAAACAAAATTATTGATAAGGATGCAACAAAAGAACATATTAAAATGTTTAAGCTTGGGGGGTCTTGATGGAGCAAGCACCAGACTGAATGAGACTTCAGAAAGTCTAGCCAAAGACGTTAAAGAAAGGCGCTATGCGGGAGGCAACCCGTATTTTCTTTATCTTTATAGTTTATTTTCTTTTTCATTTAATTCCATGCTAAATTTTTTTTGTTTTGTTTTGTTTCAAATAGAAGGTTGAAAAGGCCATGTCAAAAACTCTTCATAAAAATGAAACGGTCACGTCAGTAATAAAAAAACAGAACTGCAAAACGGTCGAGTAACGATTGCTTTGTAAGCCATACATGGCCGCATAAGCCTTTGGACCACACCCTACATCTGCTATTTGACTTTTTTCCTGACCTCGACTTCACGACCACACCCTACATCTGCTCCTTCCACCACCACCACCACCTGCTGATGTCAACCACCAGAGTATGTTTATTCCTCTCTCTTCTTCGAGCCTCAAGGACAATGCAGTATTTTAAGCTCGAGGAGAGGTAATTTCTACTTTATCTTTATTTATTTATTTTTTGTTTCCTAATTTATATTTTTAATACTTGCATTGCATTACATTTAGTTATATTTTCACAAAAAAAAACCAATAAAACAAAAAATAAATAAAAAAGGCATTCCGGCATTGTCCGAAAAGATTTAGAGAACAATATGAAAAATGATATTACCCTTTATCATGTTAATCATAGGTTGTATGCCAAAAAGGTTGATAGTAATAAACAAACAAGTGTACCCCGTTATGCTAGTGCCCTTTGTTCTTGGGTTTACAAAGATAAAACGCCTAATATCCATGTGTGTCTAATGCTGATCTGAACACATAAGGAGACCGAGACCTAGAAAAAATAGGTTGAGAGCCGGTTCCATCTAATTTATTAAAAAACAAAATAAAATAACAAAAAAAGAAGGGATAAAAAAAAACAAAAAAAAACAAAAAAAAAGAGAGAATTAGTTATATGATAAATAAGCCGCAATAATAGCAAATCATTTGTGATCTCGCATGGTGAAAAATTGACCACTTGCTCTATATAGTCCTTGAGGTTAGGAAGGTTTTCACCGTGCGAAGAAAGGTGTTGGCATACGTAAATGACTAATCTAACATGGATTAATTGATATGAAATGATAAATCCGGAACTTAAGGGTCAGAGGATCATAACTAGCAAATTGGGTACATCTGTTAATAAAAATCTTGAAAGCCTCATTTGTGTGCGACAACTGAAAATTAGCATAATAAGATGATATCTTGCTCATACTTCTTACACTGGACTAGAATGGGAGTTGTCAATGTCTTAATCATGCTTCTATTTGTTTTGTTACTATTTGTTTTCACTTCGTGGTTTATTACTATTGTTGGCTTCCTTTAGGACAATGAAAGGTTTAAGCTTGGGGAGATTTGTTAGTTATATTTTAAAACGCTAATTATTATAATTTTAAAGTATATTTTGGCATTTATTTTGCATTCTTTGCATGCATTTTTCATTTATTTCATCTAATAGTAGTTTTTGTGAGATGGAATCTACTTTGGTGTGTTTTGATTGGTTTTGTAGGTTCATGCAATTGGGAGAGAAGAAAAAGGCTTAAAGAAAATATTATTAAAAAGAATTTTGAATTTAAAAGAGTGCAGGAAATTTTCTATTTTATAGGAATTCTTGTTTGTGATGATTATCATTATATTTTCCTGGATAAAACAAAGGAAACTAAAAATCTTAAAAAAGGGAATCCGAATATCAAAGATTTATTATAAATATAATAGAAGGGGATGATCAAGGGGGCATCTTGAAGACTCTATTCTAGCTATTAAGTTCAAGAAAGCGAGGAGCAATAACAATTTAGGTTCTTTTTGTTGGTAGAATTCTCTTCATTGTCAAGATACTTAATCATTCGTGTTTCGTTTCGTAAGTTTTTATTTTATTTTAGTTTTGATTGATCTAGTCGTCATGTCTGGCTAGAACAATTTTAGTTTTAATATTAAGGTTTAATTTCTTTGATTTGGTTTGAAATTATGTGAAACATTTATGAAATGTTTTTGTTTTAATGGTTTGTTTGTTTGATTCTTGATCTTAAACCCGGATCTACTCCGGTATATATTAGATTGTTAGTAAAATTGGTCACTTTATTAATTTTTCTAATAGGGTTCATCAAAATTTAAAACCCTAATCAAGTTTTGATTTTTTATATAAGGAACAATTAATTGTTTGAGTTTGTCTATGAATTCATTCTTGTTATAGAATCACACAATCTAGTTAAACATACCGAACGGCGTGTGTGTTTAATTATAATTGATACTTTTATCTTTGCAACCCATATGCTAAGATCCGAACGGCGTGAACTTAGAGTAGCGGGTTGGCTCTAATCAACGAACTGCGATTGATTAGACATTAGATAGAGTGGATGTCCAAACAACATAATGTTTAGTATCGATACAACATCACTAACATTATAGAATGACCAAACAATCAAAGAATTTAACTTTTCTTCATCAATTTCGAACTAGGGTTCTTCAAGTAACAAAAATCATGAAACTAATCAAAATCTAACCTTTTAATCTTGTAGTAATCAAGAATTGAACTTGCTAACATGTTGTAGTGCTTGGAACTAATCAAAATCTAGTGAGTGTGCTTGTTCTTGAACCAAATTCGCAAAGGGGTGGGGTGTTGGTGATGGTTTCGGCCGAATGGGGGGGTTAGGGGCTAGGGTTGAGGTTTTGTTACACTTATTTAACAATTACCTTTTAAATCCTTTTTTATTACATTTTATAAAAATTAGTCTTTTTAACATTTTTTAACATTTTTTAACTACAAAACACAAGCATTATTAATCCATAATAATAATCATGTATGTTTTCAACTAACAACAAAACACATGAATCAAATACACACATCATCATGTTACAAAGTAGAATTCACAAATAATATTTAAAATTCATAAATCACATAAACACAATTTAATAATCAAAATTATTAATTAAGTTATTATCTATTAACCATAGTTACTTATTATTAGGTCACCAACGTTCAACGACACCTAGTGTATGCTCATGACACGTGTATGCAACAACTAACGGAACTAACGAAGTTTAGTAACGGAAAATTACCGGATGTCACACACGAGAAAATGATCCTTACAAAATCATCATCATCATCAGATGATAAATTTGACATTTTGTACATATGTTGCAAAATATAAGTAACTTTAACGATTTCATTTTATAGAAAAAAGTATTACTGGACCAAAAGTTAAGGGATAATTATACATTAATTTCAATCACTCAATCAAACTAACGTGGTGTTTGTTTTTCTAAAAAAGGTCAGGGATAATTATACATTAATTTCAATCACTCAATCAAACTAACGTGGTGTTTGTTTTTCTAAAAAAGGTCTACGCAGGCTCTTCTGTCTGCATCACGTAAACCATGCGCAGACATTACCATTTGCACAGACTATTTGTTTTTTTCGAAAACATTTCATTAAAAAACGTCTGCACCAGCTGTTCTTGCTGCAGATTTGGCGCATCCACTTCTAAGGTCTGCTAAAGGTTAAACACCACCACCCACTGTCCACCACCACCGTCCACAACCACTACCACCCACCACCCACCGTCCACCACCACCACCGTCCTCCACCACCCACAGTCTACCATCACCACCACCGTCGTCCAGCACCACCGTACACCACCACCATTATATTAGCAGTCTACAGACGTTAAAAAACAGACACTCTTTTTCTTGCAGACTGCAGAGGTTTGATCTACCTCTTCTTTTACAGATGTCTGATGTCTGCAGATATGATCCATAGATTGCAAACATTTACCTCTAAAAAACAAACTGCACCTTGACAACATTCACAACATTAACCATTCAAAACTCAAAGATACATTAACCATTAAAAATGATTCACATCATTCACCTTGACTAAATTAAATACGAATCCAAATACAAAATTTAACTACACTAGAGCTCCATTGGTTGAATAAAGTAATATTAAATATTTATTAATAAAGAGTTAGGAAATATAAAACATATGAGATATGATTCAAAATACGCATAAATAAGTACTTTAATTTGATAAACATTTTTTCAAACTTTCGTTTAGTAAAACGGTCTTTAAAATATTTCATTTTAAGAAAACTATTTTTGAAATATGTCATTTGTTTATAAAAATATGTTGTTTAAAAACTATGGGTTTTACTTCTTTTGTTATATGAATAGTTTTCGTCTTTTGATATAAGTGCTTTGCTAAAATTTCATTTTTAATAAAAAAAATCATTGTGCTAAAATCCTGATATTAATTATAAAATTTTAAAAAATTCATTTTTTCTAAAATTGTTTTCCATAAAAAAAATTATTAAAAAGATCAACTTTAAAATTGTTTTGGAATTTCTTTTTGTATATTTAAAAATCTTTGAAAGATGAGAAAAAGGGGGGAAATGTGAGAATTTATTATTTTGACTTATTAAAAACGAATATCTAAAATGAACATGGCTTGAAAATGTGACACATAACAAACATGACTAAATAAATTTATAAAGTGATAATAGAACCAAAAGATTTTTATTTTATAAAGGAAATGATTCTTTAACATACTATATAAATCTAAGGAATATCGAGTGTTGATTTTCCCTTGATTCTGTGTGCAACGGTCACAAGAAATCCCCAAAATCACTATAACATCCATCCACATTCACAATTAAGTCAAGCAGCGTCTGTCACATGTGGAGCAATTATAACTTTTACATGCCTATAATGAATCAAAAATATTTTTGCGTTGCTTCATTCTTGTCGCTTTAGGCTTCCGGTTGGACTTCTCTGCTTCATTTTGCGCTTTCAATTTTGAATTTAGGGTTTCTTCCCTCCTGCTTTTCCTAAGAAAATAGGGGCATGAGGGTTATATGCTATGTTAAAATCTCAAATAATTACTCAATTTTTTATTAATTACAAATTGTCAAATTACATAGATACCAACATATTTTTGGCATATACTTGACTTAACTCTCAATATGGATGAGAGTTAGTATAAAGTACAATAGATGCGCAAAGTTTGTATAAAAATAACATACGATGTAATTATTAAAACTAAAGGACATAGGGTGTAATTTCATGTATAAGAACATAATTTTTTTAATTTACTCAAATAAATAGTTTTAAATTAGTAAAAAAGTATAATAGTAAAAATATATTTACTCTCCAATTAGTTTTTTTTAATAATTAAATTTCTCTCATATTTCTTCTCTCTCCTCTCTCATGTTCCATCTCTACAAATTGAACACATACGTAATATCATGAATATCATTCAATATCTTGCTCAATTTTTAAAAACATATATTTCTCAAATGTAAATTGGTGTAGTTTGAAAGATATATATTAAAAGTTTGCAAATCGCATACAAGTTAGTGTATTTCCCATTTTACTATACCAACATGAAAACTAAAAAGCAACATAGCAAATTCATAGTTGTGTGTATGTAACCCATAAACGTTTACCATCATCGTTGTTTTTCTCAGTTCAGTTTGTTTATCATGAAATCATTTGATTTTTTTCAAGGATCGATTCTTCATTATTGTTGATTTTTTAGGATTCGAATCAATAAATATAAGATTGAGGGATTTTAGCTAGGAGATAGGAGGGTCAAGTACGGTCTTGAATGAGGTTGAAGATTTTAGATTTTGATACTGTGAAACGCTACTAAAAAGAAAAAATATTTGAAATGAAAAGACAATAATCTATAATATATATTTAAAAGTAAACTTTTGTTAAGAAATAAAATGAAGTATGAATACATTATATAATTTAACAAAGCAGTACGTATGCACCAAGAAAATTCAAATTCAAATTATTAATATTAATATTAATATTAATTCTTACAAATAAAAATAAAAAGAGATTGTTATTGTTATAATAAATAAAATGTATTATTAAATGAGAATGAAATACAAGGACGTTTTGTAAAAGGAAATGATATTGTGTGATCAGATTACCCCCAAATCGAAATCGTGCGTGCAACGGTCACAAGAAAATGATCCTTACAAAATCATCATCATCATCAGATGATAAATTCACATCATCTCAACCCTTCAGACGATCCACCGGCCATCTCCGTTCGTCGCCGGAGACCAAATCTCCGTGAAGGAGTGCCCTTACTGTTCAAGTTCTTCTTCTTCTTCTTCTTCTTCTTCTCCGAAGAGTGGCCGACTCACCACCGATTTTAGGTTACAATTTCCTCCCCTCTAACTTAGTTTATCCTTCTATCTAACTTTTCATTTGTATGTATGTATGTATAGATTGCCCTAAATTCATTGATTCAATGTGTGGACTACTCGATACTCACCATTCAATCTAGCGATTAAGGTCACAATTTCTCTACTCTCCTCCGATCCTTTAATTGGTTACTATAACTTTTCTTTTCTTCTTTTTCATTCGATCTCACGACTTCGCTCTCTAGTCTACTCCCTTGGATACCCGTGTCAAGTATCGTATGCAATGACCTCGGTCCTTTCAAATGACGGTATTGTTACCCTACAGTCTTTCACTTTCTCGTATTTGACACTAAATATTTTGTTTAGAGTTTTGAAATCATGTTTATACTTTCTGGTACTATTGCTGTTTGCCTCATAACAAGTTGATGTATATATGCAAGGTAAAATTCTGGTGTTGATTCTGGAACCTACAGGATTGAGGTAACAGTTTTGATCTCGATCTCGACAAAAGTATACATTGTAAAATGGTTAATAAAATAACTGTTCAGTTTCTCCAATATGGATATCTAATTGAGTCATAGAGTTCTTCATCTAAGGAACATGGGCTGGGCTACCTCAAAACATGAAATATATCTCATGTACGTCTAACATTGGTCATCATTATCATACAGATCAGCACATATTTAACAGTAATTATAAGTTAAATAATCTCAGACTATCTATTCTTTGCTATTTCTATTCAGAATCTGCTTTTCCTGATGTAGCTAGCTAGCTTCATATATCAACTGTACTTCTAACATGCTACGCCTACGTGGATGCAGGGATCTCTTATATATATAACCTCACAGGAGATCTACCAAACTCCCTGACTTCATTGTGTCAAGCATTTCAACATTGTAAGCCTCTTTCGTGGAACTACTCATTACTTGTTAGTAAGTTATTGTATAAATATGTCCAAAGCTCTAATGATGCTTTCATTTCTGGATGTCATGTGCAGAACACTCAGTTAACAGGTTCTTCTAATTCTCCAGCTGGTCTTCCTTTGACTCATGTGTAAGTTTGAATTCTCATGTACCATGTTCATCGTGATCTGTGGTGGGTATCTCATCTAAGTTATTCATTTGTTTTAATCGGAGGTTGCCCCAAACTACTGAAGATTATGGTAACAATTTCTCTACACTCCCTTGGTTAGTTGTTTTGAGTAACTTTTCTTATTGGTTCTGATGATTTCGGTCTGTAGTCTACTCGCCATTCAATCTGTGGCTTCCAAGGATCCGACTGACGCACGATTTCTGCCTCAGCCTTAGTTTATCTATCTGTATAACTATTATTTTGTTTTTATTCCCGAAAATTCCTTGATTCTGGTGACTAGAGGAAATATAACATTTTGATAAGGTAATACTGTTCAATCTGTGGCTACTCACCGTTCATTTATAAGGTAATACTGTGATGTTGTGGATAAGGTAAAATAATAGCGGTTCTGTTTACATTGTGTGTGTATGATGTATATGATGCGGTATAATCTGGACTTCCTGATGTAGTTAGATTCATATATCAACCATACTTCTAACGTGCTACATGTTGATGCAGGGATCTCTCATATAAATAACCTCACAGGAAACTAGCTGACTTCATTGTCAAGCATTTCTACATTGTAAGCCTCTTTCTTGGAACTACTTAATGCTTGTTAGTAACTTTCTTCAAATAATATAAAATTTGTATAACAGGACAGTGATATAACTAGTCTAGCGTCTTACAAGATTAATTTCTATTTGGAATATATCGTTCATCATATTCCTATATTGATAACACTAATTGAGAATGTAAAGAATCCCAAAGATTATTATTTGAAGGGCCCCGAATAACTAATCTTTTTAAAGACCCTATAAAATCTAATCTGAAATTTTCTACTTCTATAAATACCAAATGATAAAAGATCTTTTTAAACTGTATCTCGTTATTTGCATGCTCTTGCAATAATAAGTTGTTCTTATGTAAGTTTTATTTGTTTGTAACATGCCTTTTTGGTCTCTAATATTGTTATTTGTAGTATTAAATGATACAGCTGTTGGATAAACAGGGTGTAAGTTCTGTACAAGGACATATTACAATTTTGGGCAGATAAGGTGCCGACATGGGTGGTTAGGGTGATCAGACAGGTTCATGTCGAAACAGTACTTTTTGGTATAAGTTCACCTGTATTGTCCTAAAGGCTGCAAAACTTTTTTTTCTAAAATTTTAATAATTCATTATAAACAATAGGTGTCAAATATGGTTACAACTTACAAAATTTGTATTATTTCAGTAATATACTGATTTTTTAAATGAATGATGGCGGCTTTTGATCAGTTTGGGCAATTTTGGGCATTTTCGTTTAGCTAATATTTTTATTTTGCCCCGTATGACTTGTTAGAGATTTGACCATATGACTTCTTAGAGATATACATTTGACTCACCCATATTAAGGTTTTGACCGTATGACTTATATCAATATGACTCATTAGAGATCTGACCATATGACTTGTTTGAGCCACTTGACTCGTCATCTTTTAGCTGTTGTTTTAGTTAACCAATTGACTTGTAATAGATAAAACATTTTTAATCAAAAGATCTTACACCCAATGGAAAGAAGTTGAGCAGTGGAGCTATTTTAGGCATCAGTTTGTGTTCTGCATTCCTTATACTTTTTCAGTTCTTGTACTTCTTTTCTGCCCTTAAAAAGGGAAAAGGACGGAAAATTTAGAAGAAGTTCTGCAGTAAATCCTCTTGGTGAGAAAGGTTCAGCTCATCTTTTTTCTATTATTGTAATATGCATAGGTATTTTTATTAACGAAAAAAGGCATAGGTATGTTGGGTGTACGTATAAAAATGAAGTGCATAGGGGTTGTTTTACAATGCTTTGTTTCACTAGGTAGATCTGGAAACAAACTATTATGCATCCTTTCAAATGATGGTATTGTTAATTAAAAAAAGTTCTCAACCTCTGGATAGTGTTTTTTTTTAAATGTTGTATGCAGTTAATGCAGAAATGCAAAAGCAGAGGGTAACACCCACAACCAGAAGAATACATTTGGAGCCCCCATCAACAGAAATCTCGACTTTGGGAAAAACAGATCTACAAAGATGGTACTGAAATCCCTTATAACCAGTAGTTCCTACACTGTTGCAACTCTTCAAATGGCAACAAAGATAAAATAAGTGGATAATATAACTGGTGAAGGTTCTTTAGGTCATGTTTATAAAGAAAACTTCTTCTAGGAAAGGTAAATTTATTTTCATTAATTGCCAAAGATAAAATTAGTGGATATTCAAGTTAATTTGGTTTTACATTTGTTTTGTCCGAGATGATGGCTGTTAAAAAGATAGATAGTGTAGCATAATCACTTCAAGAAGAAGATAATTTTGTTGAAGCTGTCTCTAACTTGTCACGCTTAAGGAACCCAAACAGTGGGCTAATTGGCGATTGATCGAGGTAAATGCTTTGGCAGTCCTTTGGTGCATTGTTCTGTATTACTTTTCGTTTGTGTTTGTTTGAGATTGATTTTTAAATTCCTTGATTATGGCAAGGATTGATGTAGCAGTGTTGATCTGGAGGCTATTTAGCGATTGAAGGTAATGATTTCTACACTCCCTTTGTTGATTGTTCTGTATAGCTATTTATTTGTTTTCATTTGAAATTGCCTTTAAATTTTGATACTGAAGTTAGCGACTAAAGGATTAAGGTAACAAGTTCGATCTGTGGGGTAGTTAGCAATTAAGGTAAATGTTTTGACCCTCCCTTGGTTAATGTACTGTATTAGTTTTATCATGCAGACATATAACAGTAGTTCTAAGTTACAGTTAGCAATTAAGGTAAATGTTTTCATTCGTTTTTCATTCGAGGCTGTCCTTAATTTGGCCACGGGAAACAATTTTGATCTGCAGCTACTATAACAATTCAGGTAACAATTTTGATCCTCTCTTTGTTCATTGTTCACGGTATGACTTCCTTCTAGATTACTATTGAATGCTGATCTTGATTTTGGTGACTAAACGACAATTTCAACTACTGGGATGCTAAGTGATTAAGGTAACAATCTCGATCCTCCCTTGCTTTATTGTTCTGTATAATTCTCATTCGTTTTCATTTGAGACTGACCTAAACTTCCAATGTTGAATCTTACGACTAAAGGATTAAGGTAACAATTTCGGTGTGTGGGCTACTTAGCCATTGAGGTAATAATATCAACCCTTACTTGGTTAATGGTTCTGTATAACTATTCATTTGTTTCAATTTGAGACTGCCCTTTAATTCGGATGTAAATTCTGGCAACTAAAGGATTAAAGTAACAATTTTGATATGTGCACTACTCAACGATTAAGGTAACAATTTTACATTCTGATGTATGGGGACCTTGTCCTACCAAATCTACTTTGGGCTTTCAGTACTTCATAGCGTTTACTGATGATTATTCTCATGCTACCTGGGTTTATTTATTGAAATCACGTAATGAAGTTAGTTCCATCTTTCGGGAATTTCACTCGTATGTGCAAACTCAATTCAACACATCTATCAAAACCTTACACACTGACAATGCAAAAGAATATTTATCCACTGAGTTTTCTACATATTTAAAAACACATGGCATTGTTCACGAGTCATCCTGCATGTATACACCCCAAAAAAATGGTATCGCTGAACGCAAAAATCATCATTTGTTAGATGTGGCTCGCACGCTCATGATTCACTCCCATGTCCCTCATCGATTTTGGGGTGGTGCTGTTCTTACTTCAGCTTACTTAATAAACCGTATGTCATTTGTTAGATGTGGCTCGCACGCTCATGATTCACTCCGATGTCCTTCATCGATTTTGGGATGGTGCTGTTCTTACTGCAGCTTACTTAATAAACCGCATGCCATCATCTGTTCTTAAAGGTCGGACTTCGTTTTCTGTCTTGTTTCCTAAAGGAACTCTCTTTCCACTTGCCTACAAAGTTTTTGGGTGTGCTGCGTATGTCCATGATCATCGTCCAGGAATCACCAAACTTGAACCCCGTGCTATTCGTTGTCTTTCTTGGCTATTCACGTGTTCAGAAAGGATATCGGTGTTACAGTCCTTCTCTTCATCGATACTTCACAAGTGCTAATGTCACTTTTCACGAGTCATGCCCTTATTTTTCCGAGTCTTCCACTCCTGTCACTGACTTATTTTTTGATCCGGATCTTGTTATACCTGACTCGCCTATTGTTCCTACCATTTCGATCTCTGTTCCACCTGTTCCTCCCGTCGCCGATGATGCAAATCCGGTCCCTACTTCTGCATGCCAAGAGAACCTCCGCCATTACTCTTTACATATGCGAGGCGACAAAAGGATAAGACAACTGAGGTTCCTGATTCATAACTGGACCATGATCCTGGTACGTCCTCGGTCCAACCTTCTCCGACTACCCATACCTCCACCTTACCGGATGCTACACTTCTTACCCCAGATACACCTGTTTATGATCCACCTGGTGCACCATATCTTGACATACCTATTGCCATCCGTAAGGAATCCAGACATCACACCTGTTACCCTATTCAGGATTATGTTGCCTATGCTCATCTCTCATCGGAGTGTCATGCATATACTACTGCCATTGATTCATGCCCAATTCCCAAGAATGTTATGACCGCTCTCGCTCACCCAGGATGGAAAAAGGCTATGGAAGAGGAGATTGGGGCCCTTCGATCCAATCATACATGGGATCTTGAACCACTTCCTCGTGGGAAGCGTATTGTTGGCTGTCGTTGGGTGTTCACGGTTAAACTCAACCCTGATGGATCCCTGCATCGCTGATGCGGGCCCAAGTGTTGAAGACCGGGCCTTAATGTTTTTGGAGGCCCAAGACCGCGTTGCACGAAAATGGGCATAACCTGGGCTACGAGCCTTCGTTTCTGACGTGCTACCGGTCAAAACGACCGTGGAAACGAGGGCTACGTCATGGTAACCGTCCGTAGGCGGGTTAACCCGTTATTTTTGCAAGATAAGGCCTCTAAATGGGTTTTTGGGCCACTTTTATGTTTTTTTCTAGTTTTTCGGTTTTGTTTTGGGCTTTTGTTTGGCCCATGGTTGTTTGTTTTAGGCCCGTTTGAATTTTGGCTTGTTATTTACGTTGTCTTGATGTAATTTGGATGGGCACTTGATCATTTCTAAATTTAAAAAGTTTGTCTTTTCAAATTCTTGACTTTTGGGGTCGAATTTGGGGTTTGGGTGAAGATCATCACGGGTATTCGTAGAATCAACGTGTTTGAGCTTCGATTTCATTCCGTGCGCTACATCAGTTGGTATCAGAGCCAAATTCCTGGCTCAAAATGCCTCCAAGAGGAAACAACAGGCTAATTGATGAAGTTTATGAACGGGAGTTGGAGCAACGCTTTATGGTAAGAGTGGAGCAACGATTGGATCAAGTGGTCGATCAATTGACTGATCAGATGGCTGACTTGATGAATCGTAGAAGGCAGGCTCCCAACAATGGAGATGGGTCTGATTTTGAGAATCCATTTTATGATGATGATGGTTGGTCTTCCGAAGGGAACCCAGAAAGGCGACCAAGGCGAGATCATGGAGTTGGAAATAGACGTTGGGACACTGAGATTAGAATTGATATCCTAGAGTTTGATGGGACTAGTTTGAACCCAGAAGGGTTTATTGATTGGCTGGCTACCATAGAGGAGGTATTTGAATTCAAAGAGGTGCCTGAAGACAAGCGGGTGCCTTTGATCGCTACCAGGTTACGTGGTAGGGCATCAGCGTGGTGGCAACAGTTGAAATTGACACGCAACAGGGTTGGAAAATCAAGGATTGTGACGTGGGCCAAGATGAAAAAGTGCAGGCGTTCTAATTTTTTGCCTCATAATTTTCAACGTTTGATGTACCATCGTCTGCAGAATTTGAAACAGGGGTCTAAATCTGTTGATGACTACACAACCGAGTTTTACCAATTGATTGCTCGAAATGATATCCAAGAATCTAAAGAACAACTTGTTGCTAGGTATATCGGGGGTTTGAGGGTTCAGATCATGGATTCTGTAAATCTTTTCGATCCGTTAACGATTGCTGAAGCACACCAACGAGCGTGGCTTTTGAGAAGCAAAACCGTCGGGTGGACAGTTCTTATTCTTCTGCCCCGGTTGGTGGAAATTCTGGATCGGGTAGCGGGGCCAATCGTGCTGTGTCCAATCAACAGAGACCCATGGCGACTAATACCGGTCCACCTCCTAAGGGTGCTAGTAGTAGTGGCGATAAATGTTTTGGTTGTAGGGAGACAGGCCATCGGTACGCTGATTGTAAGAAGGCGAGTAAGCGCCATATGTTTGTTGAATCTGAGGATGAACAACAGGAAGATTATGAAGATTCCCCAGTATTTGATGAAGAGCCCGAATATGAAGAAGAATTTGTGACTGGAGATATTGGGGTGAACTTGGTGGTTAGACGAGTTTGCTATGCACCAAAGGCATATGACGATGACTGGCTTAAACACAACATCTTTCACTCAACTTGTACTGTCTTGGGAAAGGTTTGCACCTTTGTTATCGATTCGGGAAGCTGTGATAATTTAGTTTTGGAAGAAGCTGTCAGAAAGTTAGCTTTGAAGACAGAGAATCGTTCAAAACCTTATAAGCTCCAGTGGCTCAAGAAGGGTGGCGAGGTAATGGTTTCTAAATGAGCTCTTGTTTCTTTTTCTGTTGGTACGATGCACAGGGATGATGTCTGGTGTGATGTGGTACCCATGGATGCATGTCATTTGTTGTTGGGTAGACCTTGGGAGTATGACCGTAGTATCAAACAAAATGGGCGGTCTAACACTTATAGCTTTTTGTTTGGTGGTGTGAAAATTACCCTAGTTCCTAGCAAGCCGAAGGAGTTATCCACGAAGCCGTCAGGTAATCTTTTAACTCTTAGTCAATTTAAAGATGAATTGGAGGAGGCAGGAAATGTTTTTGTGTTGGGAAGGAAGTGCCTGAAGGGGTTGGAATTCCTGATGCTATGATTCCTTTACTTGAGGAATTTTCTGATGTTTTCCCTAACGAGTTACTTGATGGATTACCACCTTTGCGTGACATCCAACATCACATTGATTTGGAACCTGGTTCACAATTGCCCAATAAGCCACATTACAGGATGAGCCCGGGAGAGCATGAGGAGTTGCGTAAACAGGTTGAAGAGTTGGTTTCTAAAGGCCATGTTCGTGAAAGTATGAGCCCTTGTGTTGTTCCTCCTTTGTTGACCCCGAAAAAGGATGGCACTTGGCGTATGTGTGTTGACAGTCGAGCCATCAACAAGATTACTGTAAGGTACAGGTTTCCTATTCCCCGACTTGATGATTTACTTGATCAGATTAGTGGTGCTACTGTTTTCACGAAGTTAGATTTGAAAAGTGGATACCACCAAATTCGTCTAAGACCTGGAGACGAATGGAAAACTGCCTTCAACACTTGTGAGGGGTTGTACGAATGGTTGGTAATGCCTTTTGGTTTATCAAACACACCCAGCACTTTTATGCGTGTGATGAATCAGTTGCTCAGGCAATTTATTGGGAAGTTTGTGGTTGTATATTTTGATGATATTCTTGTTTATAGTGCTTCTGTCAGTGAGCATGTCAGACACGTCAAGCAAGTCTTGACCTTACTTCGTAGGGATAGTTTCTATGCAGCTGTAAAGAAGTGTGTGTTCATGACCCCTAAAGTTCTGTTTTTGGGGTATGTTGTTTCTTGTGACGGGATACAGGTGGATGAATCTAAAGTAGCAGTTGTTCAACACTGGCCAACCCCTACTACCATTACTGAAGTCCGTAGCTTTCATGGCCTTGCTTCTTTTTATAGAAGGTTTATTCCATATTTCTGTTCTATTATGGCCCCAGTGATAGACTACATGAAGGGGAAAATATTTGTTTGGACAAAAGAA
This sequence comes from Flaveria sonorensis, assembly GCA_025506505.1. Taxonomy (NCBI): domain Eukaryota; kingdom Viridiplantae; phylum Streptophyta; class Magnoliopsida; order Asterales; family Asteraceae; genus Flaveria; species Flaveria sonorensis. The sequence goes on from CM046426.1 coordinate 1,754,339, forward strand.
GCTGAGCGGGCTTTTCAAGTTGTAAAAGACAAGCTCACTACAGCCCCAATTCTAGTATTGTTTGATTTTTTTCAAGTTTTTGAACTTCATACAGATGCATTAAAGGTTGGGATTGGCGGAGTTCTCAGCCAAGGTGGTCGGCCTGTTGCTTCTTTTAGTGAGAAATTGACAGGGCCAAAGTTGAGGTATAGTACTTATGACCTGGAGTTTTATGCAGTGGTCCAAGCTGTAAAGCATTGGCATCATTATTTGTTTCATAAAGGGTTTGTTTTGTTCACTGATCATGACTCTTTAAGGCATATTCGCACACAAGACAAGGTATCCCATAAGCATGGGCGCTGGTTGGCATTTCTTGAAAAGTTCACTTTTGTGGTCAAACACAAGACTGGTGTTTCAAACAGAGTTGCTGATGCTTTAAGCAGAAGGAGTAATTTGCTTGTTTCTATGAGAGTTGACGTGTCAGGTCTTGATATCATTCGTGAGCAGCTAATCATTGATCCATATTTTTCAGTTGTTATGCAGGGTATGCAAACCGGGCAGAAGTCAGATTTTCTTTTACATGATGGTTTTCTGTTCAAAGGAAATCAGCTATGTATTCCTCATTCTAGCCTTCGCTTGCAAATTATTAAGGAATTACATGGTGAAGGGCATGTTGGTTGTGATCGTACTTTACAGCTGGTGCAAACTTCTTATTTCTGGCCTACAATGAGAAAAGAAGTGGATCGTTATGTTAAAAGATGTCGCATTTGCCAAGTTTCAAAGGGCACGACTACTAATGCGGGTCTCTATATGCCTTTGCCAATTCCTTCGCAGCCATGGGTCGATATTAGTATGGATTTTGTGTTGGGGTTACCTCGTACTCAGAGAGGTAATGATTCTATTTTTGTTGATGTTGATCGGTTTTCTAAGATGGTCCATTTTATTCCTTGCAAGAAGACATCTGATGTTGTTAATGTAGCACAACTTTTCTTTCGTGATGTGTATCGTTTGCATGGGTTGCCTTCTTCTATTGTGTCTGATCGGGATACTAGGTTTCTAAGTCATTTTTGGCTTATATTATGGAAGATGGTGAATACTCAACTTAACTTCAGTAGTGCTTACCATCCACAAACAGACGGTCAAACTGAAGTTGTTAATCGATCACTTGGTAATTTGTTGCGGTGTTTGGTTGGCGATCATGTGAAAGCATGGGATCAAAAACTGTGCCAAGCTGAGTTTGCTCATAATCATGTTGTTAATCGAAGCACCGGGTTTGCCCATTTCAGGTAGTTTACTCATCTCAGCCCCGAGGACCACTTGATTTAATGTCAAACTACCTTAGCCCCGAGGACCACTTGATTTAATGTCACTTCCAATTTCTGGTCCTGTTCCAAAGAAAGTTCAAGATTTCGTAGAGGGGTTGCATGAAGTTCACAAGGCAGTTCATGATAATTTGGCCCAAGCCAATGCGAAGTATAAGAAGGCTGCTGACCAAAAACGTAGGCATGTTGATTTTGAAGAAGGTGATTTCGTGTGGGCTGTTTTAACTAAAGATCGTTTTTCAGTGGGAGACTACAACAAGCTTTCAACCAAGAAGATTGGGCCTGTTGAACTTGTTCAAAAGATAAACCCCAATGCTTACAAGCTGAAATTGCTTTGTCACATTCGTTGTTCAGACGTGTTTAATGTGAAACATTTGTTGTCATACTATGGTGACTCGTCTGATGATGAACCTGTTGTAAATTCGTGGGCGAATTTTGTCTACCCAGGGGGGAATGATGCGGGCCCAAGTGTTGAAGACCGGGCCTTAATGTTTTTGGAGGCCCAAGACCACGCTGCACGAAAATTGGCATAACTTGGGCTACGAGCCTCCGTTTCTGACGTGCTACCAGTCAAAACGACCGTGGAAACGAGGACTACGTCATGGTAACCAGCCGTAGGCGGGTTAACCCGTTATTTTTCCAAAATAAGGCCTCTAAATGGGTTTTTGGGCCACTTTTATGTTTTTTTCTAGTTTTTCGATTTTGTTTTGGGTTTTTGTTTGGCCCATGGTTGTTTGTTTTAGGCCCGTTCGAATTTTGGCTTGTTATTTAAGTTGTCTTGATGTAATTTGGATGGGCACTTGATCATTTCTGAATTAAAAAAGTTAGTCTTTTCAAATTCTTGACTTTGGGGGTCGAATTTGAGGTTTGGGTGAAGATCATCACGGGTATTCGTAGAATCAACGTATTTGAGCTTCGATTTCATTCCGTGCGCTACATCAATCGCCTGAAAGCCCGCCTAGTTGCTAAGGGTTATTCACAGGCTTATGGTGTTGATTATGATGAAACGTTTTCTCCGGTTGCCAAAATGCCATCTGTACGAATCTGCATTGCCCTTACTGCTATTAATCATTGGTCGCTCCACCAACTTGATGTCAAGAACGTCTTCCTCAATGGTGTTCTTGAGGAGGAGGTATATATGGAGCAACCACCTGGGTTTATTGTCGAGGAGGAGGCCTCAAAGGTGTGCAGATTACGCCGTTCTTTGTATGTCCTTAAGCAGTCTCCCAGAGCATGGTTTGGTCGGTTTTCTAGTGTTATGGGAGAGTTTGGGATGACACGTAGTGCATATGATCATTTTGTATTCTTCGGACATTGTGAGGGACGAAGGATAATTGTAGTTGTTTACGTGGATGACATCGTTACAACAGGTGATGATGAAGTCGGGATTGCCAATCTTAAACAGTTCCTTCAGTCTCAGTTTCTGATTAGCGACTTAGGCCAACTAAGGTATTTCCTTGGCATTGAAGTATCGCGCTCTCCACAGGGGATTCTTCTTTCTCAAAGAAAGTATGTCCTTGATATGTTATCTGAGTGTGGATTATTGGGTTGTAAGTCGGTTGATAGCCCAATGCTCCCTACGGGAAAGCTTCTTCCAAAGGACGGGAAACCCATGAAGGATCCAGAGCAATAAAGACGATTAGTTGGAAACTTAACTATCTGACAGTTACTCGTCCAATATCTCCTTTACTATTAGTGTTCTAAGTCGGTTCATGGCCACTCCGTACACCGGGCACCGGGATGCTGCTCTTCGCGTACTTAGATATCTTAAGGCTACACCAGGTCTAGGGATATTATATTTTTGATCAAGGCCATTGTTGTGTGGGTGCTTTTTCGTGTGGGTGCCTTTACGGAGAAAGGAGATGGGCGGGTATCAGGGTTTTCTAATGCTGATTGGGCAGGTTGTCCTATTTCAAGACGATCTACAACAGGGTATTGTGTGTTCATTGGAGGAAATCTAGTGTCTTGGAAAAGCAAGAAACAACATACAATATCTAGATCAAGTGCTGAATCAGAGTATAGAGCAATGGCAGATGTTACTTCAGAGATGATTTGGATTCGTCGTCTTCTCAAAGAACTCAGGGTTGTTTCTAATGACTTAATGAGGTTATATAGTGATAGCCAATCGACTATACACATTGCCAAGAATCAAGTATTTCATGAGAGAACAAAGCACATAGAGGTCGATTGCCATCTCATCAGGGATCGTGTGGTGGGCACTCAGATTGATCCTCCGTCTATTCAGTCGATTTATGTCAAGACAGAGTTTCAACTCGCTAATATTTTCACGAAACCTCTTCGAAAGACTCAAATAGATTTTATATGTAGCAAGTTGGGCATCCTTAACATCTATGCTCCAACTTGAGGAGGAGTGTTAATTGTAAATATGTTAGATTAAGCCCATTTGTATTAGTCTAGTTATTTCTGGCCCATGGGCCCTAGTTTAGTGCTTTCTTCCTATTTATAGAGGAGTTATCCTCCATTGTAAACTAACAGTTCATATTAATACATACCAGTTAACAATACGATTAAGTTAAGGATATTTTTTATGTTAGTTTATCGTCTTTTTAATGTCCAAAAATATAGATGTTTTGTTATTTTGGTTCCAAAAATGGAAGATTGATAGAACGAGAGTCATCTGACTTATTGTAATAATACTTCCATTTCTAGATGTCATGTGCAGAACAATCAAATAACAAGTTCTTTAACTTCCCTAGCTAGTCTTCCTTCGACTCATGTGTAAGTTTGAATTCTCATGTACCATGTTAATCATGATCTATTGTGGTTATCTCTGTTAACCGAAGACACATTCTGTATTATTTAACGTAGTTGTATACAGTGCTATGGTTGTATATTTACCTTTATTAGTCCCTTAGATTTAGGCTTTATTGTTAGCTCCTTTTTGTGTATATATGTACTACTTCGTTATGAATAAAGTATTGAGCATTTTACCTATTTTCATGGTATCAGAGCAGAATGCTCAATACTTTATTCATAATGAAGTAGTACATATATACACAAAAAGGAGCTAACAATACGGCCTCAATCTAAAGGACTAATAAAGGTAAATATACAACCATAGACAGTTGTATACAACTACATTAAATAATACAGAATATGTCTTCGGTTAACACGCCCACTCAGTCGCAGCAGTAGGGGAACGGAGGCAAAGACTGGACTTGAAGCGTTGAAATAGTTGTCCGGAGAGGCCTTTGGTGAAGATATCAGCATATTGAAAATCCGCGGGAACATGAAGGACACAAAGGGTTCCGATGCGGACTTTGTCACGAACAAAGTGTATGTCAATCTCGATGTGCTTGGTCCATTGATGCTGAATTGGGTTTTCCGAGAGATACACAGCAGAGACATTGTCACAGAAGATAATGGTGGCATCACGGACAGGAACATGTAGTTCAAGAAGAAGGTTCCGTAGCCAACTAGTTTCACCTGCTGTGTTGGCGACACCTCGATATTCAGCCACCGCACTGGATCGGGAGATGGTGGCCTGACGTTTAGAGGACCATGAGACGAGATTATCGCCTAAGAAAACACAATATCCGGAGGTAGATCGCCTAGAGTCGAGAACACCCCCCCCCCCCCCCCCGTCTGTATTAGAATAGGCAGTAAGCTTCAAGGATTTGGAGGGTGTAAGGAGAGGGCCTTGATCCAAAGTGCCTTTAATGTACCGTAGAATACGTTTCAGGAATTAAAAATGAGGCTCGCGAGGGGCATGCATGAACAGGCACACTTGTTGAACAACATAGGAAATGCCAAGTCTTGTGAATGTGAGGTACTGTAGTGCGCCTGGTAAGCTCCTGTATAACGTACCATCAGATAAAGGAGTCCCCTACCGTGGCACTAAGTTTGGAGTTAGTGTCGGTATGGGTGGATCATGGTTTGCAGTTTTCCATGTGAGCTCGGGATAAAAGATCAACCGCATATGCCTGTTGAGATAGAAACAATCCATCGGGTCGCTTGGTCACTTGGATGCCGAGAAAGTGGTGTAGATGTCCAAGATCTGTCATTGCAAATTCGGAAGACAAAGTAGAGATAATGTCCTGTAATAACCTGTCATCCGAGGCCGTGAGTATAATCTCGTCAACATACAGCAGTAAGTAGGCCATGTGTTTTCCCTTTGTGTAGACAAAGAGAGATGAGTCACTAATTATGGTACGAAAACCACACTGTAAAATGAAATTTGCAAACCGTTGGTACCATGCACGAGGGGCTTGTTTAAGGCCGTAGAGTGACTTCTTGAGGTGACAAACATGAGAAGGGAACCGTTTATCTACAAACCCCGGTGGTTGAAACATGTAGGCCGTGAGTATAATATCGTCAACGGAATTGAAGGCCGTTAGAGGTGGCAAATTGTTTAAATTGATTATTGTCAAATTCACCACCATTATCTCATTAAAAATTTTTGATTTTGTGATTAAATTGAGTGTGAATGTATTTGTAAAGATTCTGGAATTTGGCAAATGTTTTTGAAAGACAAGGAAGCCCATTCCGAAAGACACCAAGGGAGAGATACATCCAAGGAAGCCCATTCCGAAAGACAAGCTAATCTCAAGCCTTTGTGTCTGCTGATGAAAGTTATGGCAACTTTCTCTTCACTCTTGAAGACTTGGACTGTATCCATCCAGATGACCTGGAGTATATGGAGATAGTCCAGCAAATGGCTCTTCTCATTCATAGAGTCAAAAACTTCTACAAGAGAACCGGAAAAGGTTTCCCAGCAATGTAACCAGTGGAAAGTTTGGACTGGATAAAAGCAAAGTGAAGTGTTACAACTATAACCAGATGGGACACTTTGCTAGGGAGTTCAAGGCACCAAGGACTAATGGTGGCCAAACACAATCCAGGCCTAACTACACTGATGTTGCTCCCAGATCTAAGAAGCCAAGCCAACCAAAACAACAAGTTGTTTTTGATGTTGAAGAAGTAGGCTTTCACTAGAGCTTTCAGGTAGAGGATGTTTCTCCCAACCAAGCACTAATGGTTGGCCATGAAGAAGCCAAGGTATTAGAACATCTTTGTACTCCTGAATACATTGCTAAAATGAATATGTATAAATCCTATAACCTGGAAGTAAGATCTGATCTTGAGTTCTTGAATATTTTAAAAGCTGATTTCAAAAAAGCTGAAAATGAATATAAACTTACAATAGAAGATTTTGAGAAAACAATTTCAACTCTTAAGCATGAGCACACAAATTATAGGACTCAAATCAAAGATCTCATTACCAAGTTAACTGAATGTTAGGCTGAGCTTGTGATCAACAAAACCAGGGCAGAAAAGCTTAATCAAAGATCTCATTACCAATATTTTTATAAAAAGTTAAATATATTAAATATTAATTAAATATTTTGGATATTTTCAGATATTTCAGATAGTTTAATAAAAGCTTCGAATATCCGGAAAAAAAATTCAATTAAATTATTATATTTTTATAAAATTTATTAAATAATACAATTTTTTTAGTTCGGGTATCCTAAATCCGAATCTGAAACTTCGGATATTCGAATTCAAAAATTTCGGATTCGGATTCAGATAGTGAAACCACTATCCGAAATTTTCAGATATCCAAATTTGAACATTCCTAATTAACTATCTTAGCCACGTATCTTTCAACACTTGTAATATTATTCAAGCAGAACCACTATCCAATCACCACCGGAATTAGTATGCATGCTACTTTTCAGGGTCCAACAACTTTAAATACTAAGAAATCTAGATAGTGTTGGGTGGGCAAATTATGCCCGGTTAGTCAATCCCATTTAACCATACTAGGTCTTTTGCTAGGGTTAGTTTTTATTTAGCCAAGTGGTGGCTTGATAAGACTAATGCCTTTTCCTTGTAATTTCATAGTTATTTATTGATTTGATGGCTTGTCCCTTTTATTAAAAAAAAACTAAACCCTAAACTTTGAACGTTAAACTTTGAACCCTAAATGTTAAACGCTAAACGCTAAACCCTAAACCTTAAAACCAAAAACTTTAAACCTTAAACCCTAAACTGTAAACATTAAACCCTAAAATATGGGGTGTTACAATACTGTCTCTTTTAAAAAGATCATCTTTGAAATTAACTTATCAAACTAGTAAAGGATATTTGATTACCTAGGATTTCATGATGTCAAAAGGCAGGTAACTACAAATACCGTATCCTAGGTTTCAAGTAGATCAGAATAATGAAGACTAGTTGTGTCCTTTAAGTAGTACTTCTTGAAAATAACATACAACAAAAGCGATTATCTGATCGATATTGGCTTTTACACATAGAATAAAAAAAGATAGAAATATTTGCTACAAATTGCTTTGACGTTGACATATTATTCCCATAATAGTCTGTTCAGGCATTGTTGCTCGGAGCATTAGCAGTCTCATGAGTTGCTAATGCGAAAGCTCATCCACCAATATTGTAAGGGACATGGAAGATTAACTTATATTTGAAATTTGAAATTTAGGGCGTAACAAAAGATACTTTTGTTATATTTGAAATTTTTATATTTCGCTTATTGAATCATTTAAGATTAACTTATATTGCTTCTCGACTCGTGTCTTTTCTTATGCTTTGGTCTTACCGTCCTTTATATAATATGTTTCATATTGTAATGGTGTTGTTTGTTTTTGTACAAGGTGTTGCTCTAAAGTTATAAAGACGAAGTTGATCATGTTGTTCAAATCTTCAATGTGTTGTATTTATCAAATTTGATCTACTTCACACTTTTGATATCAACTATATGATATTATGATTTCATATTTGTGTGTTGCTATCTATTTTGCATGAGTTTAAGTTCATTTTATCATAATATAGTTTATAACTACACTCACGAATTTCCAACATGCATGTTATCAGCAAGAAAACAGTTAAATTACAGTATTGCTACATCTATTAAAGCACTATAATAGCCTTTTGCGTCATGTCTGCTAGATCATATGTCACTTATTAATAATCAATATAACGATAGACGTACATCAATTTGAAGCTATCTCCACGTCAGGATCTATGTGTGTTTTTAATATGCATTATTTTAAAGTAATTTCTCTATATTTCTGACGAAGGTAATTGAAGCTTATAGATTTTAAGCTTATATGATATGCAACTAACGGGTAAGATGGATTGATCAAATTTTGGTATCAGTCAATCAGCTGCAAGATATTATAACATTATCAAGAATAGATCAGCTGTTCATATCAGTCTTTATATTATATATATGTTTGAAGCTTAAGTATTTATATATTAACATTTTCTTTTAGATATGTTCATTGAATCACTTAGGGTCTGTTTGGTATGGGTAATGGAATGGATGAAGGAATGTAATGAATGAGGAATGGAATGGATGAGAGAATAAAATAAATTATTACATTTCATTGTCCTGTTTGGTTACTTTTTAGAAATGGAATGAATCATTACTTTGTGTTGTTTGTTAGGTATGAGAAGACGAAAGAATGAAACGTAAAAGTGGTTATGGTGGTGATGGTTGGCAGCGATGGTGGCCGGTGGTGGTTCCCGGTGGCGGTAGTTGGCGGCGGAGGCGGCGGGCGGTGGTTGGCGGTGGTTAATGGTGGTGGTGGTCGTGGTTGGTGGTGGTGGTGGTCGATGGTGGTGGTGGAGGCAGTGCTTGATGATGGTGGCCGGTGAAAATCAATCCTGGTAGCCGGTGACAATCGATCTTGGTGGTCGGTGGTGGTTGTTGTGGTGGGTGAGTGGATGGTGTTGGTGACTAATGATGGAAGAAGGATTGGAATGAAAAAAAGAAGGGGGTGGATGGAATGAATCTGAGGGAACGCAATTAACTATGTAATGGTTCATTCCATTACATTTACCAAACAGGTCTTTTTTCATTCACCTTCAATGGTTCATTCCATTATGTCCCTTATTCCTACGTATCAAACACTAACTTAATATGTTGGTCGTCTAGATTATTCTATTGAGTGGTAAAAAATAGATGCCAATCAAACCTGAAGATTACTCCCACATCAACGTGTGAGGTGAAACTCTTATTAATTCTAACGACCAAACAAATCCCCGTCACAACACTCGATGGGGAAAAAACTAGTTTTATTGAGACAACAGGGACAAAAACTGCAATCTACTTATGTGTTTATGTGTTATGAGTTGTTCTAATCACGTAAAAGAGTTACTCTTACTTGTATTTTTATATAATTGAAGTATAATTTTATTTAACTCTTCAGCCACCCTGGGACGGACCCAAGGGTTTTCTATAGCCAACCCGCACCCCATGAATTTTTATTATTTTGATAATATATATTTGATCCGATCCCAATCGATCTCCAATGAATTTTGACAGTAACCTTATAAAATTTTAAACCAACCCTAAAGAATTTTTACAATAACCAAACAAGAAATCTTTTACATCAACCCTCAAGAATTTCTACAAATACAAACTTATTATAATCTAACTAATATGTAATAAGAAAACTTAAGTTCATTACTCTATTTATTTTTATAACTCCAATTACCTAATGCCTAATAACTATTTTAAAAAACTAAACACGTTACTTCAATATCCAAAGTATTGAACAATTCACTTAATTATAAATAAACAGTATTTACCGTTTTTAATATTATAATATTAACGGCAATTGAAGAAATGACTAGTTCGATCACTGATCCAACCTAAGCCCTCAATTGTTTAGTTTCTATCGGAACCTTGCTTTAGAGGGGCATACCACAATCACCCCTCTGTGCACGGTTACACCCCCCCTTCTCAAACTAGATTTTAAACGACTACAAATCCTCATATTAGTTATTTATTTTCAAAAGATTGGCGTATTTATATCATGTGTTTGAAATTTAATTTGGTTTTCTTTTTATCATGTGAAGCAACCAAACCCAAACCGAATCAAACTAGGAAAAAAAATAATATTTAACAACATACTGTTAGTTTAATCTTGTAAAGGTTTGTAAGTACAAGGACTAAGGTTGAGGTACATGCAAACCAAGGGGTTTTTGAGTTGGTTTTTATCCTCACTTTTAGTCGATTTACTAACCTGATTGGTATAGAACTCTAGGCTTATAAATAGAGGGCATCTATTGTAATCTAAATTCAAATTCAATACAATTAAACAAGTTACCGATTAGTTTTGTGATTAACAATTATCTTTTACATACAACCGGATCCTAAAATGTATGAGCCCTATCAACAAAATTGTTGGTTCCGCCATTGACCATGTGTTGTTCTTTTATTTTCCTTTAGAAACCGTTAAAAGATTAGTTTGACTCTTTGAAGAAGTTAGAAAGCGTGGAGAAAGAAATGTTTGAGAAGTTTGTATATATTTTATGAATTTGGTACTGTCAATTTTTTTTTTATTTTCGAGTCTGAATCATAATGTGTTTGGGGTTAAAGTGAATTGGTTTAGATTGATATTAAACATAACTGATAGCATGGATCGGCCTAATATCATAGACATGTGCAAGAAAACAGACAACCAGACATTATCATTGCTCGGTAAAACTAAGGTTTGTTTGATTATGGTAGGTGCCACATGCATATATATATATATATATATATATATATATATATATATATATATTTAAAAGAAAAACACAGTGAACAATGAACATCGTATATAGTCTTTGAAACTTGAAAGTGGTCCCCAATTTGGAATGTAACTATTTCCGTTTTAACCTGCAAAAAATGATGTTATATATCTCTAGCAAAGATAGTATTGTGCTTTCTTAGGCCCACCCACCACATTCAAAGAAAAAGAAAAAGAAAAAGAAAAGAAAACATCATTCTTACTTCCACTTTCCAGCAATATACATTTACTCATTCATTCATGCCACTTTACAACTTTACTTGGTAAATTACAAGTTGGGACTTACGCGTTAATCTAATTAATTAGATGGTGATCGATTTTCCTCTGAAAATATAATATAACGTTTTCTTTTCTTTACATTTTCAATTCGTCTCCTGGTTCTTCAATTCTAGCACTTCCACTTTCACCAATAGATTTTAAATTGTTCTTCTTTGGGCTACCATTTGGGTGTAGGTTTAATTCCAACAATTGGGAGTATGAGGTTTGATGTTGGGATTGATAATGAAAAAAAGTGGGAGGAAAAAATTACGTATACTCTATCAGGTGTGGTTGACAACTTGATTTTCTATCTTTGTTTACTCTACCCTTGTTAATTAGAGGATGGATGAAGATAGACACTTTTTGTTGCCAATATATGAAAAATGAAGTGTGTGAATTGGGTTTAATTGTTTTTGTATTTATAGGTGAGAAACCAGAATTAAAGCTTTTTTATTTATTTTAAATAACACTGTTAAACGATCAAAAAGATTGTAATCTTTTCTTAAAATTGTATCTTTGTCGCTTTAGTAAACGTGAGCCTGCAAACTAATCCATTCCCTCCTCCTAAGCTTCATGTTTTGAATATTAAACTGAATTTTTTCAGCTGAACGTTCAGCGAGAAGTTCGTTTATGTTCGTTCGTTTAATAAATGAACGAGCACAAACAAGAAAACTTTGTTCGTTTAGTTAAACAAACGAACACGAAGAAAGGCCGCGTTCATTCATTTATGTTCATGAACGTTCGATGATATGATTGTTAATGTTCGTTTGTGTTCGTTCATTTAAATGTTATTTTTGAGATAATTATGTTAATTACTTATTTATCTTTAGTAAATTTGTGATTTAAATTATAAAATCAATACATGGTTGTTTCGTGTTTTAAAAAATTTTGTTTGTGTTCAATAATATTCATGAATATTTTATGTGCGTTCGTTAATGTTCGTAAACAGTTAATGAACATGTTTATTTTTTTAATGAATGGACATGAACAAAAAATCATGTTTGATAAATATTCGAGAACAAATTATTTTTTTAATTAATAAACATAAACAAGACCCCATTTGTGTTCGTTCGGTCTGTTTGTAACCGAATTCATAGTTTGATGCAAGAGCAGGAGTACGTACATCCATTAAGTATTTGTAGTTGGATGTGGGCCCCTCCTCGTCCAGTCGTGGTTAAGTAAAAGTAAAGTGATATATTTATATATTCATATGCATTAGCAGCTTGTACTGTGTGTAGAAATAGTTGGAATCTGGGTGGGTAGGGAGGAGGTCCAATTAAATTCACACACACATGAAGATGGTGAATTTCGGCTAGGAATTAGGTCACACCGCATTAATTATATATGACATCATGTATTTCCAACATTCTTATTTATAAAACGCGTCTTTAATTAAACTAAGCTTGTTACTTCAAACATTCTATTCTATTCTATTCGATGCGATAGAGAATAGAAAATTAGGATAGGATGTTTGCTTTGTTTTTATTTTTTTTCCTTTTTCAATAGAGTCATTTTTATGATGAACAAAATAATTTACGCTGGCGGTCATAAATAGGTTATTATTTTATTTATTTAGCCTTTTATCATCTGCATTAGTGTGTGTGTGTGTGTGTAAACAGAGAAAGAGAAAAAGAAATCAGGCACGTTGAGAGTGAGACACACTAATGTTTGATTAGATTATCTATATTTACTGGCGAGAGGCCTCTGCATCCCGTGGATCTCTCATTTCTTAGCGCAATGGCCGCCGTCTCCGGCCTCATCCTCCTCCTCCTCCTGTTCTCTGTTTCCGCCGCAGCCGGCGAGTACCAAACCCTAACCCTCCGGTCTCTCCCCCACCACCTCATCACCGTTTCTGATCCATGGGATTCCCAGATCCAAGTATCCATCGAACAAGACCACAACAACAACGCCAGCCTCTCTCTAGATTTACACCATCTGGACGCCCTCTCCCTCCCTACCAATGCCACCTCCGAGTCTCTCTTCAGAAGCCGCCTCCTCCGAGACTCCGCAAGAGTCAAAGCCATCGTCAACTACAAGAGCACTCGGACCAAGGCGGATTTCAGCAGCTCCGTCATCTCCGGCCTCGCCCAGGGCTCCGGCGAGTACTTCACCCGCATCGGCGTAGGGACTCCGCCCAGGTACGCCTACATGGTGCTGGACACCGGAAGCGACGTCGTCTGGATCCAGTGCGCTCCCTGCCGGAGATGCTACACGCAGTCCGACCCCATCTTCGACCCCTCCAAATCAAACACCTTCGGGGGCGTCGCCTGCAGGACGCCTCTGTGCAACCGCCTCGACTCGCCCGGCTGCAACCACCGCAACAAGTGCATGTACCAGGTCTCCTACGGCGACGGCTCCTTCACCGTCGGCGAGTTCTCCACCGAAACGCTCACCTTCCGGAAAACCAAAGTCAGGAACATCGCTTTCGGCTGCGGCCACGACAACGAGGGCCTCTTCGTCGGCGCCGCCGGGTTGCTGGGCCTGGGCCGGGGCAAGCTGTCTTTCCCCAACCAGGCGGGGCGTCAGTTCGGGTCCAAGTTCTCCTACTGCCTGGTCGACAGGTCCATGTCGGCTAAGCCCTCCTCCTTGGTCTTCGGGCACGCCGCCGTCTCTCGCGTCGCCCGTTTCACTCCTCTGCTCAAAAACCCCAAACTGGACACCTTCTACTACGTCGGCCTCACCGGAGTCTCCGTCGGAGGCGTGCGCGTCCCGGGGATCTCGAGCTCGCTCTTCCAGCTGGACGGCTCGGGCAACGGCGGAGTCATCATCGACTCGGGGACCTCGGTCACCCGTTTGACTCGGCCGGCTTACGTGGCGCTGCGGAACGCCTTCTTGTCGGGCGCGTCTCACCTGAAGAGAGGGCCCAACTTCTCGCTTTTCGATGCGTGTTTTGATCTGTCGGGGAAGACGGAGGTGAAGGTGCCCACGGTGGTGCTGCATTTCACAGGCGCAGACGTGTCGCTGCCGGCGTCGAACTACCTGATCCCGGTGGATAGCAACGGCAGTTTCTGTTTTGCATTCGCCGGAACCACCAGTGGCTTGTCCATCATCGGAAACATCCAGCAACAAGGTTTCCGGGTCGTTTATGATTTGGCGGGTTCACGGGTCGGATTTGCTCCCAAAGGATGTGCTTAGTCTTTAGTTGTTTTGCTTTTCCCCTAGAAACAAAGAAAGAGTAACATGCATTTCTTGTGTTGTGTCATGTCTTGTCTGCTAAAATTATTATCTTAATAATTATTATTCTTATTAAAAAGTTTTTTTTTAATTTATTTATTCCTTTTTGGAACAGCGTATAGTGATCGATTAATTTGCCGAATCTTGGAGATGTTTTTGTAGGAAGAAGAACAGGAAGCGTGCTTACTGCTTAGTTTCTTTTATGAAACACGTTGTATTGTGAAATGGCAAATCTCGACGTGTTAATGTTATATTCACACTTCAGATTATAAGCACCATCTTAATCTTGTTGATCCCTCAGTGCTAATTAAGGGTTTATATTATGCCATTAAATTAATTTCAAATAAAAAATGGCCGTGTGCTGTCACGGGAAGAAAGTATTTGACCTATTGGTAGCAACAGAAAATTATGTGCGATAGTGTATATCCCAGTTTGGTTAAAAAGCTATAGCATTTCACAACAAAATAAATAATCTATATTAAATGCTAAAATGTGGGAAGAAAATTTTAAACATCCAATGACTAGAACTGCTTCCTCCCAACTTTGTTTCAAAAACCGCTCCCATCCCGGTTTTTAACTAAAAAGAGGCAAGCTATACCAAATTGACAGATCAGATAAGAAATGAACAGGTTCCTGTCAAACCGGTTTTTCTGGTTTCTGTTCAAGTTAGATATCTCTTCCAAATCTAGAACCAAATTATTTTTCACCTCTGAATTGCTTGAGAAAACGTCAAAAAATAAACGAAAAGATAGGCTTAACAGGCGGAGCCAACACCCATGTGATGCCCAAAGAATATCGACCAAAGTTCCATACTACGTGTGAATATGTGATGGGGACACTGACGCATATATAATAATGTCTCTACTATCCAAAATAAAGGTTTGTTCCTCTAAATTACATATGGTATTAAAATAACATCTGTGAACGGTAATTTTTTCATTTTAATAGCGTAATTAATCTTTTAAGATATTTTATTTTTCTTACATAATTTCTGAGATATATGTTATATAAAATACCCGACTTATCATTGTTATTTTTGTATATACATTATGCTAACAAAATTAAAATCGAGCAGGGACAAAAATATGTGTATTTATTAAATTATTAAATTTAAAATACGGTTTGATTATATGGTTATACTTTTATAGCTTTTGATATATATGTTTTATTGTAAAACTAAATGGGACCCACCTATTTCATCTTCTTCAACCTAAAACACCACCAAACCCTTTTCCATCAACACCACGACACACCTTCTTGGCTTCTTCTTTTTTCGGAATTGGCACCATGATCGCACCACCACCGACGGAAAACAACCACCATCTAATAATAGAAAGATGTTAGAGAAAAGTATTGGGCCATGTTTGGGATTGCTTATTTACATCTTCTTTTGATTTTTCAAAAAAAATTTGAGAAGTTAAAATTTTTAACTATTTAAAAACTTCTTTTTCTCCTCACATCTTCATCTTTATCCAAAAACACTTTCATCTCCTTTTAACTTATTTTCTTTTAAAAGTTAAATCAAGTTTTCAATAAGCAATCCAAACACCCATTTGATTCGGATGAAGACTCAAAACGTGCGGTTTTTTAGACTAGATTGTAGATGCTCTCTTCATAATTTTAACTGGATTTTTATATCAAAACTATGAAATTGAACTTTACAATTATGTAGATGCGAACGGAAGGGACACAAAAGTAAACTTAATTACTTGGGCATGATTATTTCATACAAAAATTAACGTCCTTCATCTCATTTTTTAATTCTTTAAACATTTTTTTATATATGATCATTGCTCAAGGTTTAACACTTTGAATCCTAACTTGATAGCAATATTGTTGAGTTTTGTTACTTGGGCATATAGGTTCAGCAAACTTTCGTTGCACAAGCCTTTATTATGATCTTATCTGATCTAGTACATAAAATAACATACATGATCGATCCTATAGCATAAGCATATAAAACTTTTCCTGTCATCTTTTTCTCATTAATACTTCAACATCAGTCGTACTTATCTTTATCAACAATTAAATCACTGTTAACACTACCAACTAAAACTTGTTCACCACATCCCTTGATCATTCTCAATGTCACCATCAACATGATCATTCCCGTCAAGAGCATGATCATTGTGACCAACTATATGATCATTCCCGTCAAGAGCATGATTGTTATTATCAACAACATTATGATTTTCATACTAAGGTGGGATATTTTGATCATACAAAATTTAGAAATAAAATAAACGTTAAACACAACTACCAAGGTAAAATTTCAAATTTGTGATACATTAAAGGGACCGGTTTTACAAGACTACCGTATAGTTCATTAACCTCAAACTGATCAAGTGTTGTTCAAATGTAGAAACTTCTTCCGCCATCATCGTTGTAGATGGTCGAGTCTTAAAGACAGTTATTAAACAAATTACAGTGTCAAGCTATTTAGTGTGGAGAGAGATGCTAGAGGGGTGTTTAAAAGATGAGGAAATAGAAGAGGGAAAAAAAGACCAATTTTATCTACTAGTGAGGAGCATGTGATTTCATTTAACGCCTGAAACAGACGAATATTGGTGTAGAAAAAGAAAGGTGGAAACAAAGTTAAATATAAAATATCATTTTTTATATCAACTTAATTTAGAAATAAAACATAAAAGTTGATATAATCATAAATATCAATAATAATAATTAAATTATCTTTAAAAGTCTACGGGGGCATGAGTTTACAAAGCAGAGTTTGCAGATGGTGTTTGGAACAGGAGTCGAAGTTGTTCATATCACATGAGGTTTTAGGCAAACCCCTCTCCATCCCATCTTCTTCTAATCAATAGACAATCTGTCTGTCTCTCTCGTGAATTCGTTGTTTCCTTTTGTTTAGTTTATGGAGATTCTATCCACCCAAAACCCTCGTATCATCAAAATCAAAATTTATACAAACAAAAACCCACCACTTTTCACAGCACCATTCTCCATTCCGGCATTCAGAGTCTCAGCGAATCTCCACAGGCGCCGAAAAAGCCATCTGAGGAAAAAGCTCATCGAGCAACAGGTGCGTCAGAGTCCTCATCACCTGCTGACTTGTACTCCTGAAATCCCAATCCACAATCCCCTGCCAGATTTGGGGATTTCTGATGATTCTTCCGCCTCAAACCCTTACACCAGCGATGATGCTTCAGCTGCTTTATGGAATCAATTGGAGAGCTGGGCTAGTCATTATAAGGTGCATGTTAACCAAGATGAAATCTTAACGAGAAGCCTAACTCAACCATCACCATCCATATATAACCATAACATTTCTCATGCCAGACTATCTAGACTCGGAGTATCCGTGTTTTGTGCTTCTCTTGTGTTTATCGCTTTGAACAGCTTTTTTAGAAAACTAAACAAGGGAGATAAGGAACAAGAGTATACTAGTTTAGAAAAGGAGATGTTGAGAAGAAAATTTAAAGCTAGGATGCCTAAAGATAATTCCAGACAGGCTAGCGTGGAAGTTGTTATTCAAGATTCTAAGGACCCTGACCCTGACCCTGAATCGATGCTGTTTACAGAAAGGCCCCAATTAGATAAGGAACAGCTTATGAATAGCATCGTGAAGCCAAACGGATTTGACGATACTTGTTTCGGCAAAATCCAACAAATTAGAGCAATGGCAAGGCATGCACGCCAAATAGAAAGTAACGGGGAAAGCACGGACAATGACTCAGATGGAAAGGAAGTGAACCCTGCATCTTCTGATGTTCTGCTCCCACAAACTGATATTAGTAGTGGATCAAGTTTTCAAGACATGGGAAATTCTCCTGATGTTTCGGGGTTAGACGTTCCAAATATCAATGGCATTGTTGCACAAACTGTGGAAGGCAACGGGTCCAACTTATTTGATATAGAAAAACTACCCGAGAAGAAATCAGTCGGAGTGAAACCAACGATTATTAGTTCTGTTAAGGAAGCAAGAGAATATCTTCACAAGAAAGAGAAAAAACAAGAACCTGAAACTAATAACTTACATGAAGTTCCAAAGAGTGCTAGTAATGATGACGTGTTGGGTAATAGGACACCAGATTCTAACCAGTCCTGGAAGGATACCAGTCTGGGAGGAAATGAGAATGTCTTGATCAACAACACTAATTCTAAAGATGTAGGTGTTAAAGGTAGTGATGGGGAGTCAGGAAGAGCAAATCGTGAGAATGGCTGGAGGATAATTTTCATGAATTTGAGCCACTAATTGAGAGGATTAGAGGTGGATTTAGAAACAATTACATGGCAGCTAGGGAAAAAGTGAAAGAAGATATAAATTTAGTCTCAGAGCTTCAACTAGCTGAAACTGATAGTGAATTTGAATGGATGAAGGATGAGAAGCTTAGAGAAATTGTGTTCCAGGTACGAGAAAATGAGCTGATGGGCCGGGATCCCTTCTATCTTATGGACACTCAAGATAAGGCCTTGTTTTTCAAAGGTCTTGAGAAGAAAGTTGAGAAAGAAAACGAGAAACTAGGTCATCTTCATGAATATCTCCATTCCAATATTGAAAATCTTGATTATGGAGCAGGTAGTTCACTTTAGAGATCATTTTTATTGCATACATGTTTGGTGTGTCCATTTGTGTCTTAAGATGCTATTCTGTTCCCCGGCTAAAAGATGCATAGTTTGACCATTGAGTTCAAATGAACCAATGTTCATCCTCTAGCTTACTAACAAAATTTACATCAAGTTAGGGTTTTATTTTGTTTATTTAAAAAAATGTATTCTCGAAAGCAAGTTTATTTCTCTTTTGTAGTATTTAGTGTCCTTTTCTTGTTTTAATATGTTTCGAGCCGGGGTTCTTTCTGGGCAGCCACTTTATCCCATGGGATAAAGATAAGGTTTGCCTCTCTCACCCTCCAAGACCCTAGTCTATGAGTGAGATTTTACTGGGTATGTTTGTTTGTTTTGTTGTTTTAATATGTAAATGTAATAATGTTTTTTTTTAATAATATACTATTATCCTAAGCATTCTTATGGCACTTTCTTTAGATGGGATTAGTTTGTATGATTCTTCTGAGAAGATCATACCCCGATGGAAGGGGCCCCCACCAGCTACAACAATGAGTCAAGAGTTCCTTGATGACTATTTAGATCAAAGGAAAGCACTTTTTTCTGAAACCTTGGGGAATTTGGATCTTGATTCCCAAAACTTGCTTCAAAGAAGCAGCGAAAAGGTTGAAAGTAATAATTCAAAAAGTTCAAAAACTGTGATAGAAGGGAGTGATGGTTCTATTAAACCTGGCAAGAAATCTGGGAAAGAGTTTTGGCAGCACACTAAGAAATGGTCTCGTGGATTTATAGATTCTTATAATGCTGAGAATGATCCAGAAATCAAAGCTGCTATGAAGGATATTGGGAAGGACTTGGACAGATGGATCACTGAGCAAGAGATACAAGATGCTGCTGATATTATGGATAAGGTTCCTGAGAAAGGAAAGAAGTTCATTGCAGAAAAAATCAATAAGTTGAAGAGGGAAATGGAGTTGTTTGGACCACAGGCCGTTGTCAGCAAGTACAGTGAGTATGGAGATGAGCAGGAAACAGATTATTATTGGTGGCTTGATCTCCCATTTCTACTAGTAAATATTCCTCCCTTAATTTCATTGATGCCAAATATGTAGAAAGACCCATAATGCTCCCTCCCTCCATTTGAGAAACACTCATACATTTTCGAGTCTTTTGACTTCTACTAACACTCTAGTTAAATTCTTTGTTTTGATCAAAGTATCATTCTTGAGAAAATGCAATAAGAACCATACTACACTGTGCAACAATGGATGATTTTGCACACAGTTTCAAACTCAATGGTTTTTTACATTTACGTGTCCAAAGATTCTGCAAAACCATTCTTTCTTACATGCTATAATAATTATTTACATCTGCTTTTACATTTTAGTTTCAAGCTTGAAAGTGATGGTTTTCTTTGCAAATACAACACCAACATTCTTTTTTTGTTCTTAACTTGGTTGAGAAGTGGGAAGGATTCTTTTCAATATTTGAAGTTGCAAATTAGCGTCTTTGGCCTCAAAGGCCAAATTGTACTGCTTTTTGAGTCCAAGGGAATAAACATATGTTGATGTATGCATGATTGTATGTTTCCAAATTTTGCAGTGTATTGAGATGTATATTTATGGGGATGGAGATGAGAGAATAGGATTCTATTCATTGGAGATGGCATCAGAACTTGAACTAGATCCAAAACCGCATCATATTATTGCTTTCGAGGATGCTGGTGACTGTAAGAATTTTTGCTATGTTATACAGACACATATGGAAATGCTTGGAAATGGCAATGCTTTTGTTGTGCCACAATTGCCAAAGGTTAGTGGCCATTTGCCCATTTCTTAATCAATAACCAATTATTGGCTTTTATGCATGCATGCTAAACTGCAGTATGAACCTTCTTTGGATGGAAAAACAAAGCTTCATCTTCAACCTCATCCATGCCAAAACAAAGAATGCAAATAACATGTTTTTTGTTATCCGGAAAAAAGAATCAAAGGACAAACTTTACCATTAAGATAAATGTGATGTTATTAAACGAGTCAAACGACCCTTGCTTTTTAAATACACAATTAACTGTGATTTTATTTTGCAACATGTTCAAAAAGTCTTCTTTAAAATCTTGTTCAATTTGAAAGTGGATATCCTTTTTGGATGGAGGAACTATTCTTGAGGTCCTTAGAAAATGGACATACTGGTAGGTGATTGGCTTCGTCATCTTTATCGTTCTCTACAATTGGTAACATATTTACAATGTGCTATTCTTTGTATTATAAGTGTAAGATAATCCCCGTGAGGCACTAATATTCTCAATTCTCAAAAGATCAATGGAAATAATTGTCGCTTGACGAAACTTGGCTATTATACGGTTTCACCGAAACGTGGCGAACAAGTTAATACAACTAGAGTAGGAAACTAATAATAGACAGTTTAATCATAATATAATCCTAATGTAATTGTCCTGATATAATATTGTATAATACTACCTTGCAATCTAAGAATGGGATCATCCTTTAGCTTTTACTGTAACTCGGTGGTAGATAAGTGGAATTGTGATCTTTGGCCTTTTTTGTGACTTTAAATCTTTTTTTAGTGACTTTGACTGCATTGGCTTTTTGTACGACATCAGCTCTTTGGTTGGAAACGTTTGGCCCAATGGCATTTTGGTCAGTGACTGCTCTTTAGCAACAACTTTTACTCTCGGCTCTTTAGTGGTGACAGTAGTGGCTCTTTGGTTATGACTCTTTAGCTAGGGTTTTCAAATATATATCAGTAGGGCCACGGGCTACAAGCCTACAACGGCTTGGGTTTTAAGATATACAACCGCGTCCGGTTAAGCCCAAAGTTGTGACACTATGACACGAGTTCTTAATAAAAGTCATATCCAAACTAGATAATAATAAACAACTCGCAACGGTATATACAGAATTTAAGAAAACATTACGTTGTTGTAAAAATGAGCCTTAAGAAATGCAAAAGCGAATTGAAAAATAAAAGAAATAAAAAATGTATTTTAATTGACCCGACTTGATTTTGAATAAATTTATATCATAACTTAGATAAAAATAACCATATCATAATGGTATATTTGAAATTTAAAAAACATTATATTCTAAAAGTTGCTATACAAAAACAAAATGTCTAAATTAGTAATAAACATTAAAATAATAACTAAACTATAATTTATAAAAGACAAAAAAGAAAAAATAAAAAGTGATCAATAGCAGGGTGGTTTTGCGGCAACCAAGTTCCGAACACCCGCGACTTCATTTGGGAAAAGTGCAACAAACACTACGACAAAGGGTGGGTTTGGTTCAAGTTTTGTTTCACTCTTTATATGTATATAATGTGGTACTATAAAAATATTAGAGTGACTATTCATAAAATAAATTAAAAATCATCTTATGTAGGTGTGCATGAAAAGTAACACTCTAGTAAAGAATGATACTTAGGGATAACAATGGGATCAGTTTGGGACGAGTAATACCTGATTGTAAACCGTGCGTCATATCGAGTCCAATACCCGTCAGATATTGGGTATACCCGATTACCCGTTAGTATTGGGATAGTATTTAGGTTTCCAAGGTTTAATCTAGGCTAAACATCAAAGATAGATGGAAAGAATTATTGCTTACATTATGATTATTACAAAAGAACCTTTTATATAGACCTGACTAAACTTGATACCTTTTTCTCTTATCAATTCTGACATAAAAGTTTGACTTATGCGGTCAAAACTTTTAGAATTTGTGGCTATGTTGAGCTTTGTAATGAACATAAACAAAATAAATTTTAATTTGCTACGTTGTCCGTGTTAATGTTAGTGCTAGGCCTAAACCAATTTTGAATATTCTAGTGTATATTAGTAAAGGGGTGCAGTTTAAGCATTCTGAAAATGAGGTAGCCTATAAATAGAGTGAGAGTGCCTTGAGGTCACTACGCTTATGCCCTTCTCTCAAATATAGCCATGCAAGTCAAACTATATCTCTTACCTTTTTCCTTTGTGCCATAAATATTTCCATGTTTACTAAGCACATGTTTCAGGTATTGGTTCTAACATCAGTCGTATGATAAAAACAAATGAGGAAAATAGTCCAAAACTTAGTAACGCGTGTAATGTGAAAAGTTTCCATGAAGCAGGCGGAATAAGCATTTTGTTTTCTAGTGCTTTATGTTTGTATGATAAGCCCCAATTTCCTTCTCTTGTTACTGTAGGATACCTACCGGGAAGCCAAAGCAAATGGCTTCAATGTGACGGTCATAAGAAAAGGAGAGCTAAAGCTGGACGTGGATCAAACTCTAGAAGAGGTTGAGGAAAAGATTGTAGAGATTGGGAGCAAGATGTACCATGATAAAATCATGAAATCCCGCAATGTGGACATTGATTCAGTAATGAAAGGTGTTTTTGGACTGAAGAAAGCTACCAACAGGTAACTCTTTAGAGAATTTTGATGGATATCTTTATTCTTGACTAGATTCTATCCCAAAAATGTTGGATGAATTAATAGTTTGATAAAAGTGATGGTATAGACGTAATATGATATGGGTGGGGGCAGGGGTTGATGGTTTGCTTTTAAATCTTCCAAAAGCATAACCCCATAAACTCTGCTACAGTTTTCATACGTCTTGTTTGTTGATATTTTCAGAAGAAGACTGAAGAGGCCAACCAAATAATGCATCTTTGTCTATGTGAATCTCATTAGAAAATGTAATTATACCTGAAATGGATTAGCGGCATGCAGTTTGATCTTACAGACAGAGACGGGGGGGTTGTAATTCTCTTACAAAGAAAATGTCATTAGAAAATGTAAGGTTGTTTGACATGTCTTATTTCTAGGACTAACATTCACACGAGTTTATTGTTCCTGATTTAAGAGATGTTTTGGGCAGTTTAGTTAATCACCGGTTACAAATTTGTAATTATCATGTTTGGTTTGTAATTTGTTAAAAGAAGCAAGAGTTTTATGGTTGTCGTGGCGTAGGTGGTGCTGCCACTATGGTGATGGCTGCTTGTGGTGGAGTGTGACGATGGCGGCGTGTGGCAATGAGGGACACCATGATGACGGCTATTGTAGGACTGTTGATGGTGAAGAGTGAGGAGTTCCTATTCACTTCGTCTACTTTATTCACAATTTAAATGTTAAAGTTCTTTTCAAAAAAAATAAATAAATAAATAAACTAAAAAAAACTAGAGGTATGCTAACTCGTTGACAAAATGTCTGTTTCTAATATAAACAAATTTGTTAAGGCGCTGCAATCTAAAGAATGTGCCACCAACTAAAGACCGCCTTTTTTGACATCATGAGCTACACAAAGGATGTGCACAAATTAAAGTACGAGAAAATCGGCTCTAACCGTATGTCAATAATTGAACGAAGTAAACATTGACATGTACATCTATGAGCTACACAACCGCACTTCTAATGTTTCAGATGCACAACTGACACGATGTGTCTCAGACGAATAGTCGTTCATCATCATCAACAAATGTGAAACAGACCACAGCTTCAACAACACTAGCCTGCATTAGGAATCTTAACAATATCTCGGATGGGCGTACACTTAATATTGTCAACCCGAACACTCGCCACAAACCAACAAAAGTTCAATAGATCTCGTCATTGACATAGCGGACATGACAACCTTATGTCTCAGATGAGCGTACGCCCAACAACATCAATCCAACGATGCGTATGCCCAACATTATCGACCGAACAGCATGTCTCAGATGGACAACGTTCCATCATCATCGACGTGTTATAAATGACCACGAGAAGTAGCAGCAAGTTTACATCCACCATAATAAAAATCATTGACAACTGATGCCAAAATTAGAGGCACTTTAAGCAGCATCATATAAGAAACACGTAATAACTTGAGACGAGTATAAGCTCGACATTATCAGTCGACCCATAAACTCAGAACCCTGGAATGTAAAAAAGAAGACCAAAGCAAAATGAAAAATACAGTTTCTTATTAATAATATAAAGAGCATACATATCTAAACACCAAGCATACATATGTATAGAAAACCTATCAAATAGCAAGATCATTCGGCGCCGTGTGAAAAAACCAGCGTCGACAACTCACACCAACTGTCAACCACCAACACAAAGACCCAATGCCTAAAAAGAAGAAGCAAACCGGGGGAGAGAGCTATATCAACCATGTAGCCACTGTGGGAGGAGGCCGGAGACGCCTACTCCCGAGCAACACAAAGTAAACCTTTATATTCCTGTATATGTGTGTGTGTGTTTTCTTTGGTTATCCGCAACAAAACTGAACCACATATTATGGGTCTTAAGTTTACATGCTTCATGGAGCCTCATCTGCAACTTATTAACTAAGATAAGTCAAATACGATACATAAATCCAAACAAAATGACCATCTTATTTACTATGTTGAGCAAACTCAGATATCAATTGGTAATTGTCATTTGCATTGGTGTTTATGTCACGATCAAGATTAGAGCTATATAATAAATACTTACACTGCCACTCTTTTCTATTGCAGGTTGACCAAGGGAATTTGAATTTGGTGGATAGATCTCAAGAACTAACAATATTTTGATGAATATAAAAACAATGTAATTACAGTTAAAATTTAACATAAGTAAAATTTTGAATTTTCGCTACGTTGTTTTTGGTGCTAATGTCATCTATGACCTGCTGCCTGGGACTAGGTTGTGACATGGAGATTGGAAATCCCATTTGATGGAGAATTAGTCATGCCACCGTTCCTTTTAAGCTCCAAAGATTTCAAATATCTAAATGCATGCGCTTGCGGTGGTCCGGTCAAAAAGCTTGTTTTTATTGAAATGAATGATTATGATATTTTAATTGATTTCAAGACATGATATTTAAGTTTAATTTAGAAAAAAATTAATTTTGTTAAGTCAAAAATTCTTTAAAAAGAAAAAAAGGTTTTGAATTTTGACATGTGTTCATTTGGATGTTAGTGTAATTTAAAGTATAAGTAGACGTGTTTAAGAATCTACGATAAATCAAATAAATAAATAAATCTATATTATATATCCATATCTATACAATAAATAAATTAATGTAGAGGTTTTGTGTTTAATTCTCACCCTGAACATTTTTGCTCAGGTTGAGTCATGAGGTTTTTCCAATTGTGGGTTTCCTCCAGAGAATGTTACGGGTGCGATCCTTGCTATAAAACAGATATGTCTGATTCAGATAACACCTATCATCTCAAGTAGTGTTGTATATTTGTCGTTTTAAAAAAAATAATAAATGAATTACTAAGGGGGCACGTGATAATTTATTGTGAACTCTAATTTTTTGTTTCATGTGTCTCTCGTATTAAATAAATCATTTAAATAGGTAAACTAAATAATTAATTATCTAAAATATAATTCTTATTATTTTAATAATTTATAAAAATATACTAAATTATAAGATTTCTATTAAACTTTATATTGATCAATAAATTTATAATTCTTAGTTATTATTTTTGTTATTAATAGTTTCTTAAATTCTTGCTATTTCTTATTTCACTAATTTTTAATAACATGTATAATATAAAACCTTTTGATTTCTTGTGAACTCTAATGTATTCCAGTTATGTATTTTAACCTGGTTAATAAATAAAGGCCAATGATCTATCGATCTAATGGTTTTTCATTAATGAGAGGCTTTGCCTCTCTTAAAGGTATTGAGTTTCAAACATTTAATTTAAATATTACTAATTATCAATTTATATTGCATTAGTTGTTGTATCATGTGTATGAAAGGTTGTACATATCTTTTGACTTTTTTTTTTAATTTTTTATTTTAAAGCCAATACTTTTATATTATTTTCACAATTTAACCATTATTTTTTCACTTTCAACTTTGATCCTTTATACTTTTCATTTTAACGGATTTTTCATTTTACATTTCCGTTTGGTTTTCCTTTTTCGGTTTTATTTCCTTTTTAATATGAGCATTTTATGATGTTGGTGCTACTCGACATGAGTTACACCCCTCGTTGTAACGCGAAAGTCTTAATATTAATTAACGAATACTTATTAACTTGAAGCTGAAAACCACTCATTTGTATTTTAAAAAAATAAAAAAAGTAATATAATATAATAAATAAAGATGAAGATGCGGTGCTTTTGAAAACCTAATTTGAAAGTTCCATTCAAAATCAATTTTGTAAAGACGCGGCGTTGTTATTACTTATTAGTTATTACACACCACAGACCGATCTAATCGTTTGGTGTGAATCTGAATTCGATCACCGGAAGAAATGGAGAATCTGATCAATCTGGTGAACAAACTGCAGAGGGCTTGCACTGCACTCGGTGATTTTGGCGAAGGATCCTCTCTGCCCACCCTTTGGGACGCCCTCCCTACGATCGCCGTCGTCGGCGGTCAGGTACTTCCAGATCTTTCTTACTTAACACGTATCTTCTTCTTCTCTCGCTCCTTCAAACTTCAGATCCGTTGTACCAGATGCCATCTTTTGCTACCCCGTACGTTTTGATCATAGTTTCCGTAGTTCTAGATCTGTATGATCCGCTATCAATCGCCTGCATTTGATTTCGTAAATCAACCATAAATAAACTCTTATATATCTAACCACGACCTTGGTTTTCTGTCTCCGGGAATCTGGACAAACTGCAAGCACCCTGGACCAAGGTTGTTTGGCTTTCATAGGTGAAGCTTAAAAACTGTGTTAGATTGTATACGAAAATTTAAATATCTTTCGTCTTAGGGATTGCAGACCTGGGAAATAGTTGCGATATAACCTTATTATTTATTGTTGCTTTATAATTTGTGTGCCATAATATATATTGATTGAATTGTTAACTTAGATAGTGGTTGACTCAACTACCTATTATAAACCTGCTTAATACATTCTCTCCTTCCACATCAGTTTTTGATGCAACTTTGTTCTTCACTTTCTTGTCTTGAACTTTTCCATCTTTAATTATTTGTTGCATCACTCGTTCATTTTTTAAGTTATCCTCTTTGCTAACTATTCTTTTCTTTTTCACCAAGACTTCTAGGCTTTTCTTGATCACATTTGTGTTTCTGAATTTTGGTTATAGAGATTGTTCCAAGTTGAATTTGGTAATTTTTAGTTCTGGCTTCCTTTCAATAGTTACCGCATCACTCATCTTTCCAACCCTAACCTGTGTAGCCCTCCTTTACTTTTTGTTGGGTCTGTGTCATGTTGGAATTTTCCACCTTTGTAAGTGACAATAGATACTGGACTTATGGAGCCATTGCAAGTTGATAACTTATCATGGTTTGTTTGCCTTTTTGCTTTTCATGTTATCTAGAGCTCTGGAAAGTCATCTGTGTTGGAGAGTGTTGTTGGGAAGGATTTTTTGCCTCGTGGATCTGGTAATTAAAATGCTTAGTTTTTCCACACGTTTCTTGCCTGATTCTCACATTATCTTCACTTTGGTATCCCCATATAACTGTGATCAGTCAGACTAATGAAGTAAACATATGTATGCAGGGATTGTTACAAGGCGTCCTCTTGTTCTACAACTTCATAGAATTGATGAGGGAAGAGAATATGCAGAGTTTGCTCACCAACCAAGAAAGAGGTTTACTGATTTTGGTATGAACTAGAAAGAAAATTGTTTAGTTTTTTGTGTGTGCAATTTTATAATATAAGACAAGTTTTTAATAACCGTAGCTTGACTCATCTAAGGTTCTTTTATTCTCCACCACAATCATTTCATTAAGAAAAATCAATAACATATCATTCACTTGATAACTAATATTAGGTGGCTTTTCATTTATTCAAGATGACAGATCCATTGTTTTCTTTGTGTAGCTGCTGTTAGGAAAGAGATTTCGGATGAGACTGATCGTGAGACAGGTCGAACTAAACAGATTTCATCAGTCCCTATATATCTCAGCATCTATTCTCCTAATGGTGAGATAGCTTGCTTGTTTGTTACTTTTTATTGTGTTTGTTTATCTATCATCCCTTTTGTGTATTAATCCTTTTTTTGTGTATTATTTTTTTTGAAAACTAGTGGTACATTTGAATGCTAACTCTATGACAAAGAAGGCTACTTTGTTTTTATCAAGAATGCATGAATGATTATTAGATATCATTAACCACTAGTTTTTAACTTATCATTCCTGATAATTGGAATAATATTAGGCTATTAGCAAATACTGTGTACCTCTTTAAATTAGAAGCTTAAGTGTTGACTTGTTTTTGTATTTGGTTTGTTATCCGATGAGATCACTCAGGAATACTTAAAACAAAATTTGAACTTGTTAACTCTTTTGATGACATAAAAAGCTAGGAGTAAAAAGCGCACCTAGGTTCAAGGCGAGAGGCGACCTTAGGCGAGGGCGGTGCAATGGCTGTACCAAAGAGCGACTGAACTCGGAGCGACTTTAGTTGACTATATGTATGAACATGAACAAATTCGAAGCTTACAAAAAAATAATGTTTACACGTGACAACTGAGGGTGATGTAAACGATCAAATCGGAACTTACAAAATTAAAAGCTGGAAAATCGTGGGGCTAAAGACAAAGATAGAGATGAGAAGGAGCTAAGATGGGGTGTGCAATGGAGTCGTGGAGGTGATATTAGATGAAAGCTCGTCTGTGGCTACTTAAAATCTTTATTATTATTATTATTATTATTATTATTATTATTTCTACTTAAGGTTATTGTTTTTTATCCTTAAGGTTATTGTTTCTACTAATGTTGGCCTTCAACTATATGGTTCTCATCTTTTATTCATGTGTATCTTAGTTGCATTGATTTCGGTCCAAAATTTATAAGCACACTACACACGTTAGTGTTTTAGGTGTCAAATGTTTATTAATGTGTTTTGTATATTAATGTGTTATGCACACTTCCGGTTTATGGAAGGAAAGGGGGCTACATCTTTGTGATTGGAAGGTGTAACATGTTTGAGTCATGAAAACAAGCTACTTTTAAAATAAATGGAAGATTATATGTTTGAGTCGTCGAGGGTGGGTGTTGGAGCAACCGCTAAGGTTGCTGCTTTGTGATCTGAAGGTTATTGGTTCAAGCCGTAAGAAAGATTCTCCTGCACAAAGTGTAGGGTAAGGTTGCGTATATCAGATCCTCAAGCTATTTGAACCCTCCCTGGACTCTGCGCAAAGCGTACAAAAGAAAAAATATATATTTCCCATATCGAGGAGCCGCCCATACATCAAATCCATGTATGTTTATATGCGTGGGATAAGAAATTTGTTCTCATGGGTTCATACATCACTATTCTATACTTCTCTTTATATGATAATAAGTTCATAGTAGGCTTGCAAAATGTTTACACCCCTAGATTAGTGTTGCATTCAATATTTAGTTGCCTTTTCTATTCACGTTCATTTTACATGCTACTTTCTTGCTTTGGTTCCAAAAACTCACATGCTAATGCATTATGTATGATGTTGACAGTTGTGAATTTGACCTTGATCGATCTTCCTGGTCTGACAAAAGTAGCTGTTGGTGAGTTTAGCATCATGTCTTCTATTTTTGTTGCAATTTTAGATGAGTTGTGGTTTCAATAGCCTTTCTTACTTTACTCCTGTATGATCTTTGTAGAGGGCCAATCAGAGAGCATTGTGCAGGACATTGAAAACATGGTGCGGTCCTACATTGAGAAGGTATATTTTACTTACCTTTTAAGTGTTGCTATCTGCATTTTTAAAGATATCTTTCCCCACATTTTTTTGCTCATGTTGCTGGGGACATATTAAAACAACTCTCTTTGTTCTATAGGAAACCATGGTAAACATCCTTGGCATGTACCCTACTGCTTTCACTCTTACTTATCTGAATAAGTTATCAACCTTTTAGCCTGCATTTTAGTGTAGGAAATATTTGAAATAAAATCATTTGGTTGCTATGCAAGTATGCAACATAAAAAGGAACTTCTCTCATTGCATTAATACTTCATTTAAAATAGTAGCATGTCTTGTTCAACTAAATATTTAATGTTGTTGTTTCTGGGATCATCACATATTGATAATTATTAATATTCTTGTTTTGCAGCCTAACTGCATTATTCTGGCAGTTTCTCCTGCCAACCAAGATCTGGCTACGTCAGATGCTATTAAAATCGCTCGTGAGGTGGATCCACAAGGTTTGTGAAAAATTATTCTCATGATATAACCTTCAAGTTGTAGTTTGGATTTTGCGATTTTTGTCTTTTTCCTTTAGATGAATTCATTTGTTTGAGTTATTTGATGCAATAACATAGTGATGATTGAACAAAAAATTGGCTTTCAAGATGCACACTTTTATTATGTGCTGAGGTTCTTTTTGTAAGAGCAAGACAACTGAAAAGAGCTAATATTGAGAGATGTATATGTGACATATTCAACAATTGCACTGGGAGACAATGATATTTGGGAGTTTTTGTGGCTCTGTATTATGTTTTATAAGTCTAGTTCTCTGGAAATTGATATTGCCAATTTGCCATTGAATCACAATGGAATAATGGAAAATAGTGGTTGGTTGTGGTATGGTGTTTTTCACATCTATTCAGTTTTAATCAGGCTGATTCTAAAAGCAATGTTGAAGTTGCCACCTGCTTGTATATTTGTGTATAGGCACACATCCAATACAAAGCCTAGGTGCCCACCCAATACAAAGCTAATTTTAAGTAGAAATCAAGGGAACTACATAAGCACTTGTACGTAGTGCTGACTAGATATAGTGAGAGGGGGAAAGAAAGGCGGTAATGCGGTTGCATAACCATCTTATGTGCCGTAGTTAAAGTAATAGGTGCTTGTATATATATGGTTTTCATAGTTCTCTATTTAAAGTTGGTTTATATTGAATGCCCTCTCTTTCCTCCTGTCCCCCATCATCTCTCTCTCTATATGTGTGTGGTATAGAGGGGCGTTCATTTCAGAATTTAGAATTCGTTGAGACTGCAAGAACCACGTAATGCTCATGTACCTTTTGCGTTAAGTGTAATACCTATGGCGGTTACATGTCCGCCCACCCTATTACCTCATCAAACCATTAATGCACTACGTACAAGTGCTTTATGCGGTACTCTCAGTTCTCAACATAAAGTTGGTTCTGAAAAGAACGTGTTCCTATATCTATATGTACGTATGTATGTATTTATTTATTTACGTATAGCACATTGTGCCTGAACTTTCATATAGCTATTATTTTCTGTACATACATCAGTTTGCCCGACTGTCAAGTTAAACAAGATTTTTTTTCATTGTCATCCATGCCAGTTCCACGATAAATGTTCATTTCACTTTCTTAAAGTTTAATTGTTAATATAAATGTACAGGGGAGAGGACTTTTGGTGTTTTGACGAAGATTGATCTTATGGACAAGGGCACTGATGCAGTTGATGTAAGCTGCTTTTTAATTTTAGTTTATGTCATAATTGTGCTTTAAACGATGATTCAGCAGCGTTGCACTTCTTATATTCTACTTTTAATCTAGTTGTAAATATGTATTCATTCCAGCTTGACAAAAAATTACTTTGTCTATCTTATCATAAATGGCAAAATTTTGACTTTTGAATGGCCAGCTCACTACTTATCAACTTCAAAGTTGTGAATTGATTCATCTTCTGTAAAATTGGTGTGGGTTATGCTAAGTATCTTAAATAGGGAAAATTAGTACATTAAATGCTAAAGTATCCAGAGTTGTAAAATTTAGGGTTTTATAAGTTTTGGGTTTCTTTTAGTTGTAATTAATTAGGATGGACTCTGTACATGCAGATTTTGGAAGGAAAATCTTATAAGCTGAAGTTTCCTTGGATTGGTGTTGTGAACCGTTCTCAAGCTGATATTAACAAAAGTGTTGACATGATTGCTGCTCGGAGGAGGGAGAAGGAGTACTTTGCTAATACTCCAGAGTACAGGCATCTTGCTAGCAAAATGGGCTCTGAGCATCTAGGGAAAGTACTTTCCAAGGTAGAACCCCCTAATCATCTTTAAAATCAAGGTTCATGAGCGAGTATGTACTTTACTGCAATTCTGTGCCTAGGTTGCCTTATGTTGTGTTTGTCTTTCTCTCTTTTGTGCCCAATTATAGAACTTTTTTTAAGGATATCTAATCTGCTGTGCTACTTTAATATTTGTTTCAGCATTTGGAAACAGTCATCAAGTCACGAATTCCAGGCCTTCAATCCCTCATCAACAAAACAATTATTGAACTTGAAACAGAATTAAGTCGTTTGGGGAAGCCCATTGCTACTGATGCTGGAGTAAGCCTGTCCTTGCCTTTTTTTTCTTTTTGACTTAATTTGCATTTCTGAATCTGAAACATCATTCAGATGATGCTTAACTATGATTTTAGTCTGAATGTTATTTATTTTCCTTCAGTGTGATGTGGGGTATTTGCTATATATTTAGATCCCAGAATCCTTTAGCAAGTTTGCCTCCATTTGCATCGTGCTAACTTTATTGCGTTCTTCTCTTTTGTTTCTGTATTGCAGGGAAAATTGTATATGATAATGGAAATATGCCGTGCTTTTGATCAAACATTCAAAGAACATCTTGATGGCATGTATGTATCAGAAGGAGCTTCATGTTTTTGCTTGCCAAATTTTAGTTATTGTGATATCTATGTAACTCTTGACCTTATACTTTACAGAC
The DNA here is from genome assembly GCA_025506505.1 of Flaveria sonorensis. Taxonomy (NCBI): domain Eukaryota; kingdom Viridiplantae; phylum Streptophyta; class Magnoliopsida; order Asterales; family Asteraceae; genus Flaveria; species Flaveria sonorensis. The sequence continues at coordinate 1,787,750 of CM046426.1, forward strand.
GACCAGGTGGTGACAAAGTTTACAGCATATTTGATAATCAACTTCCTGCTGCTTTGAAACGGTTACAATTTGATAAACAGCTTTCTATGGAAAATGTGAGAAAATTGATTACGGAAGCCGATGGATATCAGCCTCATTTAATAGCCCCTGAACAGGGATATCGCCGTCTTATTGAATCGACCTTAATTACTATCAAAGGTCCTGCTGAGGCTGCTGTTGATGCGGTAAGCATCCAAGTTTTAAAAAATTTCTAGCTTGTCTCTTTAACAATATTCATTTGTATATCGTTATAATGATTACACCAAAAGCTGTCACTATTATCAGAAACTTCCATATAATCATTAAGAACTTAAAGGTTTGGTCCAGATTGTAACCTTGTTTAGATCATGACAGTACTTCAGTCAGCTATAAGTTGATGCATTATTTTAGCAGTCTATAATCATGTAAAATGTTATCTTGTTCTTGAGATAGAAGTCTTAAAATTTGTCATAGCACATTTGATTTAATCCTCTTTCTTATTGGCTTCAGGTGCATGGTGTACTGAAGGACCTGGTACACAAGTCGATTAATGAGACGTCGGTTAGTCTCAAGACACTTTTCTTTATGTAAACTATTAATTCTCCTGTGTTCTACTGAATAGTGAACATGGATATCTTTTCATTTTGAAATCATAAATCAATGTTTTTGATATGTAAGACATTATTACCTGCACATATTATTGTAATCCTAGCTGAAATGGAACTGTGTTGCTATTGCCACCTTTACTTCATTTTATTTTCATCATTAGGTTTTATTCTTCTCCTCAGTTCTTATTATTGTAATCCTAGCTGAAATGGAACTGTGTTGCTATTGCCACCTTTACTTCATTTTATTTTCATTATTAGGTTTTATTCTTCTCCTCAGTTCTTATTAGTCGTGGTGTGACTGAATTATGAGTATGTTTCTTATGAGTCACGACCTTTTTTTGCATTCAGTCCCAATGTAGAATTGGTAAACACTTTCTTCAATCAAATTTTGTGATGAGTGTCATGTGGGAAACATGTGTCAGCTTTAAAAGTGTTTGTTTTTATTCAAATACTCTAAAATTACCCCCATTCAGTAACATTTTCTTCCCACTGTCTAACCGCTCCACGCTTGTCCATGGGTACTGGAAAACCTTCAGACCTGATTCATTGGGTCAGAAAAGATGGTGCTTTTGACTCGATTGAAGTTATAACTATTACACATCCACACACACCATTTGTGTGTAGTTCTATCTTTGTTTCACTACTCTGTTTATAATCCAAATGATAACAGAGGTTGGTTTTGTCTTACTTGTATATCTAGGAATTGAAGCAATACCCATCCCTAAGAGCAGAAGTTATGAATGCAGCTTGCGAGTCATTAGATAAGATGAAAAATGAGAGCAAGAGAGCGACTATACAGCTAGTTGATATGGAATGCAGTTACCTGACAGTTGATTTCTTCCGGAAGCTTCCACAAGATATTGAAAAGGGGGGGAATCCAACACATTCCATTTTCGATCGATATAATGATTCGTATCTTCGTCGAATTGGTAAGTGAACTTATGATACCACATCTTGCCTCCAATGCATTATTTGATTTCCTTAATTTTGCCTGTTAATGCAGGATCGAATGTGTTGTCTTATATTCATATGGTTGTTGGGACTCTAAGACATTCCATCCCGAAGTCTATTGTGTATTGTCAAGTGCGTGAGGCTAAACGCAGCCTTCTTGACCATTTCTTCACTGAGTTGGGTGCAAAGGAGGTGGGTATCGCTTACATACATGTTCCAAATTTGTATATTTGTTTATGCATATTTAGTAAGTTACCTAGGAACATTTAAATGATACTTCGTAAATAGGCCTAATATTTCTTAGCTTGATAAAACTGTTTTTAGTATTGTTCAAAACCTTAGAAATTCAATTGAGATACATACATCATACATGATACATGCATACATATATATTCCAAATTTGTTTATTTGTTATTTTTGCATGTTTTGGTAAAAATTCTAAAAGTTATCTAGGATCATTTAAATAGTACTTGTTAAATAGGCATAATATTTCTTAGTTTACTATCTATGGTGGCATTACTTGCATGTGATATAAGTATTTTTATGTTGTTCAAACTTCAAACTTTAGAAACTGAATTGAGATACATACATACATACATGAATGCATACATTTATGGTTTAATTTTGTTTATTTGTTCTTTCATACATGGTAAATTTCTCAAAAGTTACCCAGGAGCATATAATACTTGTTAAATTGGCCTTAAATATTCTTAGTTTATTATCTATATGGTGGCATTACTTACATGGGATAAAAGTATTTTTAATGTTGTTCGAAATCTTAGAAGCTGATTTGAGATACATATACATGCATACAGGGTAAACACTTGAGATACATTCATCTTTGGTAAACTGAATTAGGTATTAAAGGATAAGATACATATTGCATTTTGTTCGAAGAAATTCTCGGTTTTGTTTAGTCATTTGTGAATGAAGTTGGTTTGTTGATAGGGTAAACAATTGGCTAAATTACTGGACGAGGATCCTGCAATAATGCAGAGGCGAATGGACTTAGCCAAACGACTGGAATTGTATAAATCTGCCCAAACGGAGGTTGATGCAGTTGCGTGGGCCAAGTAAAATGAAAATTGAACCTTCTATCCGTCTATCCATATGATCCATCAGTTGCATCATTTGTTGGGGTCTTTTGTATCAGTAGAAACCAAATTTTTTATATCATGTTAATAGTATCATGTGACCCAGACTCTTCGCCTCTACTTCATTTTTCTTGGAATATATGTTTTGATATGTTCGTATTCTCATTCTTATATTACAGACTTTCATTTACTTTTCAGAGCAAACTAATTTTCGTGCTATATCTAAATTGCAGACTCCTATTTTTTTATTCAATGGGTTTCATAATTAAAGATTGCCTATCAGAGAAGGTCAAGTGTATATGGAAACACATCGTATATACCTTTTTAATTTAGGGTTGGTTATGTTAATAAGTGGGACATCATGAGAAAATTATAAAATGCGTACATGTGAATTATTTGAATGTGTTAAGAGCAGTTCTGTCATAATGTGTTGGAACACCGAACACCCCCATCAAGTAACAATCAATTCAACTCTTGAAGGAGCGTTAAGGGGGTGCTTGTGAAGATTTCAACATACATAAAAGGTTGATGATGAGTCTTTCTAAACGCCCACCCATATAATTGCTTATATTAAATTAAGAAAAATGAGTGAAAAAACTAAGACTATTTTTTTGGTTTAGTGAGGGGGTGAGGTGAGTGATGTGATGTCTACTTAGGATGAAGGGGCGCTGAAGTAGACCTCATGCCTAAGCTTTTATACACCAGAGTTAAAAACATCTAGATACAAGCCACATTCTCACTGTGCAATTTTGACAATGATGAGCAAGTTAGAATCCAATACAAGTAATGATAAGACATCAAAGTTAAACTAGACACTGAACACTAGAATGGCATTTAAGGTTGATTTATACAATATAGCTTTGAACCCACCGGAGCTATTTTTGAAAATCAGGTGCAATATTTCTATCCCATTTCCAAACACGAAAATAAGCTGCTTGTATACAAAAATGAAGTTCCCTTTAACCACAAAACCAACATTACTTGCATGGATTCTATTTGACCCAATCCTAAAACCAGCATTCAACAAGAACTCAGCCTCTGCATGTAAATTATATATGACTCAAATCAACATCAACAAGTTAAAAAAAACCCACAATAGATCTGTTATAAAGTTAGTATTGAGAGACAACACCTACCTTGTTTTCTTCTTGAACTTCCATTCAAAGTTCTTTTGCTTATCACAACTGAAATTCTGACTGATGAAATTACCACTTCACTTCCTTTTTTGAAAGTCATGAAATTGATAAAACTCTAAGATTTAAAACTGGCCCCTAGTTCTCTACCGAAAATCCAATATACCATTTCATAGCAACACAAGAAAACAGAAAACTAAAACTGTTAACAAAGGGAATGGATGTCATTACCAAGTTCCAAACAGACACAAAAGAATATTACCTAAAAACGACCCACAACTTACATATGACATTAAGAAAGGAAAACAGTGACCCATCACTACTCAGCTTTGCAACATGTGTAAATAAATTGTGTTTGTAACTGCATGTTTAGAAAGAAACTCGGTTACAAAGGAGTAGCCTTTTTGCTCCAAGTCTCTTGTTAAAAGCCTTTCATATTCATTAGTATACACATACACCAACATAACATCTAATTTACCAGCGTTCTCTTGGCCTTCCATCTGGGAGCACCAGAGCAGGAGCCTTTTCTTCATCCTCTTTGCTTTGTCCCTTCATGTTTTCATCATCTTCATCAAAATCAGGAGGCATGTCGTCGTCGTCGTCGTCGTCATCATCATCATCATCATCATCATCATCATCATCATCACCACCCATCTCATTGTCAACTAGATCATCCAAATCTGACCAATCCTCTTCTTCCTCCTCTTGATCATCTGAATCTGTTTTCACCACACGCCCTCTAAACCGAGGAACAGCAACCAGAGCACGAAGCTTCTCCTTAATCAGCAACAACCGATTCTTGTCAACCAATTGTGAGTCACGATACGCGTCTCTAAGGAAAACAGAGTCGCGGTCTCCTTTTAGGGATACATAGAACATATCAGGGTGCCTTATAAGCATCCCTCTGAGCTGCTGAGAGAATCTAAACTCCTCACGAAAATGGGTAAGGTGATCAACCAAGGTCCTCTTCTCGACCGTGAGACTTAAAATCTCGTGCACAACCGCACAGGCATGCTTTTCTTTTTCTGCAGAGCCAGGCTTGAGTGCTGAGAAATCCGAGTAAGGTGAAATATAAGGCATGTCTCTGAACTGAGAAATGCGTCTCATTTCGCCTTTTGAAAGCTGAAGGCCCTTGGGTAGCCTCACTCTGTTGAACTTTGGTGGTCTATCAATGATCAGATCTCTCTTTTCTGCCTGTCTATCTTCATCTTCAAGCTCAGCAAAGGACACCGCGAGTTCAGGATCCCAGTGAGTCAACTCCAAAGCCGGGCCCCTTTCGGTTCTGACAACCCTGAAATACTGTGGGTAGCGTTGGCAGATTGTATCACGAAACTCCAAAGGAAGCCCAAGATCATTTTTCAAATGAGCGATCTTTTCAACAAGAATGCGCTTATCCAAGGACATCATGAGCAGCTTTCTTAACTTAACAACCAGCAGATGTTCCATTTCATTACTAACCTTCATCTCTTCCAAATACAAGGCTTCAGCCTGGGGTGTTAATCTAAATCTAAGGGAGTAAACCCCTTCCTCCTCAATCTGGAAGACCCCAGGGAACTTCCTAAGGAGGGCGATAAAGCGTCTCCGTTTCTGAAGGCCTAAGGCTCTCCTGAACCTACCGAGGTCGCGAAGCTGCATAACTCTGTTAGGCTGAGCCAGTAGAATCTTCCTGATCTTGAGGACGAGTTTGAGCTTCTTGTCCCTTTGGATGACGTTGTCAAAAGGAAGCTCTTTCCGCCTCTTCACCAGAGCTTGAATAGGAGAAGGGATCCGGAGGCGGAGGACATGGTTTTGGGTTTTGCTCTCCACCTGCAGATTCAAAGTGTCGCCCCAGAAGGTTGAAACTCTATTAGGTATTTGAAACGGAGATGTTTTATGGGTGGTGGATGTAATAAAGAAAGGTAAAGTGGTGAGAGAGGAGGAAGCCATCCCAAAAGAAGCAGCAGCAGCTACCATACCATAGGCATAGGATACATACAAAGAGAGATTTTGAAGAAACCTTAACACCGCATGCGATTGATTCGAGACGAGACCAGAGCAGGGTTTATGGTATACAAGAAGAAGCTGATTTGGGGTTTATGTGGCGTTATCCTTGCTTGATTTTTGGGTTGGGTTTTTTCATGTTGTGCAAACCAACACCTTCTATTATACAATCTACCATATCAGGCCCTTCTAAAACAACATGATATCTATACTATATGTTTGGATAAGATATTGCTACTTTTTGAGGTTTTCTCCAACTTCCCTCCCTCTCTTATTCTTACCTAGGGATGTTTACGGTTTTAGTCGTGGGTTCTATTTAATTTAAATGGTTTTATAACATTAATCTAAGACAAAATCGCGTAAAAGAAAGCATGTAAATCAATCGTTATGTCTTAGGAAGTTTCATGAGGTCTAAAAAAATCATGTAAATCGGTGTGTCATCGGTAAATGACAAGTATCTAAACAGAATACTAAATTCAACTGATTTGTATAGGCTACCATGTAGGGAAGGTTGTTAAAAATAATAACAAGCTTAAAACTTGATTGGGAGAAATGTCTATTATTATAAAATTAAGATGTAAATAAAATTACACACAGATAAAAGATGACTCTAGCTGTTACATAAACCTAAAATACAAACACGAATATTAACCGCTCTCTACTTTAAGTACGCATGAACCTGTGTTCACATGAATCAACAAAAAGTAAATAACCAACAAAGTCACAAAAGAAAGATTATGCAAATATTTAACATGTAGATGTAAAGAGAGAGAGAGAGATTAAATATGAAAATTTAGCAGTAGTCGAGGTACCATTTTTGCAAGTCGTCAGGGGTTTTCAATCGGGAGGAAAATCAAAATACAACCGGCAATGAGGAGAAAACGAGGCCGGCGATCACCGGCTGAGTCGGATCGCCGATGGACCGAATTGAAAGCTTCTTCTAATGATCAAGTCTACAAGCGCCTTTGTGGTAGTATTGTTGTGGTCTTGATAGTCTCTGTAGCCATTTGCGCATACTTATACCGTATGCCCAAAACGGACCTGAAAGCTGACGTCACTTACCAACAAATCCTCTCTGTACGCACTCTTTTTTCCAACCTTTCTGATTGGTCCCTCCGCCTCCGCCTTAACAAGAAAAGAGTTGTAAGTTTCTGTGTTTTTCAGGAACACGCAACACTTTCAGACAATGCATCAACCCGGAGATTTCCCAACCCTGTGCTGGCTTACGTTACTCCATGGTAACACTTACACTTGCTTTTATTAACTTGTATCTTATGGTAATCCACCTACTGTTTAATGCATTACCTTACATATTTACAACTAGATTAGATTAAAAGAAAAAAAACAAGTTGGATGTGGGCATCATCTAGTCTAAAATTCCCCTTTCTGGCCCTGCTTCTTTAGAGTGTTTAATTCGCTTTGCTTGCAGGAATGCAAAGGGATATGAAATCGCAAAGGACTTCAATTCTAAGTTTACTCATATAGCACCGGTGTGGTATGATCTAAAAAGGTATCAGTTTTATATCCTAGGGTATATGTGTTCAGACCCCCCTTACTGCCCGTCCTACAGATGTTTATTCTTCTCTAAACGGTTTAACTAAATAAGTTTAGAGCAAATTGTCGATTCATTATGGTTTCAACTCTCAAATAGGGATATTTGTTTGTGGAATACCTACTTTCTGATGGTTGATTGAACAACTTGTCTGTGTCTTTGAAGCAATGAGCAGACCTTGTTGGTGCTTCACATAGAAATGGATCTAATAGCACTACAAGGCCGTGTTTCCTAACATCCAAGATTTTAAATGGACTAAAAAAAGCTTACTATACATAAAAAGATAATATTTACCAAAATAATAGTGTCTTATCTGTATTCTTTGCTTGTTTTCTTTTCTGCATATAAAAGGAGGCTACCATCTCGTATCTACCTGCATAGTATCAATAAAGAAAACAACATTTTTTGAGGACATTATACCTTCTTTTGTATTATGTTAGTCACTTTTCACAGTATCTTATGACCTGCTCTTGTAGCCAAGGGGCTAATTTTGTTCTGGAAGGAAGACATAATGTTGATAAGGGATGGATTTCTGATCTTAGAATGAAGGGACATGCTCTGGTAAAGTCTGCTCACCTCTTTCACTAGTTTATGCTTGTAAATTGGGGTGATTGATTTTTACTATTTCATTCAAATAGGTTGCTTTTTCATTGCAAATAATTTATTGCTAGAAAATTTAAATATTGAATCAGGCCATCAGGGAAGCATCAATTTACATGAAAACTAACAGCAAGATTCTATATGGTTTAAAAATTATATAAAAGCTTACGTAGAAATTGATGAAACGCTATTCAAATCCATGTTCGCGGGAAGATTTCTGCATGCATGCACGTGTGTTTGACTGGTTCTATAACGTTTAGTATTTTTGAATAAAGTGTAACAGCTAGGTTGTTAGCTGTACCTATTCTTTAGGTCTGTTCCGTATTTCATTCTCAAATTTTAGTATTTATATTCGATGTATCCATTGGGTAATGCATGCAGTTGTGATCCGGTGAATAATAAAGAAAGCTTTTGTTCTTCATTCTTGTTTCATCTTTGTGCTTTATTTATCTCTTTTACCAACAAGTTTGGTATCAGAGCCAGGTTCTTACCCCTCGAACCTTGCTCTACCCTCCTTCCATGGCTGATGCTACAATGAATGTTGTTTCAAACACCCCGCTCATACCAGTGTTCAAGGGCGAAGGATATGAACATTGGAGCTTCCGCATGAAGACTATCCTAAGATCCAAAGAACTCTGGGAGGTTGTGTTCTTAGGCATAACCGCATCCGGAGATGGCGCTAACAACAACAGGGAGGCTAAAAAGAAAGACGCTCAGGCACTAACGATCATTCAACAAGGTGTTCGTGACAGTTTATTCTCTCGAATTGCCTCTGCGGAATCCCCTAAAGGTGCTTGGGATACCCTTGGGGTGGAATTCCAAGGGGACTCCCAAGTTCAGTCGGTTAAACTCCAAGGACTCCGTAGAGCCTTCGAGAACTTGAACATGAAGGATGATGAAACTGTGGGAGATTACTTTGACGTGTCATGAACAGTGTTGGACAACAGAGATCGTACGGTGAAGAATTAGCTGATCAGAAGGTGGTTGCAAAATCCTTAGGAGCCTAACTTATGGGATTGTTACAATCTCAAGAAGAAAGAATTAATAGCCGAACCTCTCTCGAGAGAGAAAACAAGTCTGCTGAAAGATTGGACGAACAAGCGTTGCAGGTGGTTCGAGATCAAAGAGGACCTCGTGGAAGGGGACGTGGCAGGTCATCGAACAGGGGAAGAGGATTCGGACGTGGTAGAGGGGGACTTGATCGCAGTAAGATCCCTCAATGCCACTGCTGCAAGAAGTATGGTCACCTCAAACGTGACTGCTGGTACAATGATGAAAACCAAGCCAACATTGCAAAAGATGAAGCTAATGATGATGTTGCTGAAGCAGATGATCAACATCTACTAATTGTTGCTGCTCTCCAACAAGGACATGACATCTACGATTTCATGTTAATGGCTAAGTCACCCTCTAATGGTACCCCTTCCCACTTATGGATTTTGGATTCTGGATGCTCATCGTCAAACTTGATGAGTCATTCAAACTTGGTGTTCGATTGGGAGACAAGAAAAATCTAGATGTGGAAGGCATAGGAACCGTGAAGATCTTGACCGGTGGGAACTCATTCAAACTGCTGGAACATGTCTATTATGCTCCAAAACTAGAGTGCAACTTATTGAGTGTCGGCCAACTCATGAGAAAAGGGTACTCTCTCATGTTTAATGATGGTAGTGTTTAATTAGAAACAAGACTACCGGAGGAATACTCTTGGAAGTCTCTATGGCTCGAAACAATATGTTTGTTTTTGATGTCACAAGCCTTCTCACTACTCATGATTCAAAGCCCAATAATAAAGAGTCCATGCGATGGCATCGCAGATATGGTCATCTTTATATAGATGGTCTCAAACTCTTGCATGATAAGAAGATGGTGATTGGATTACCTAAAATTCAAAGTCCTCTTGTCTGTGAAGCCTGCATCAAAAGAAAGCTCTCTCGAACTAGCTTTCCCTCAACCTCATGGCGTGCCAAGTCAAAATTGGAGTTGATTCACTCGGATCTCTGTGGACCAATGCATGTTCCCAGTCTAGGTAAGAGCCTTAGTATCTCTTATCTATAGATGATATGACTCGTATGTGTTGGGTATATTTTTTGACTAATAAGCATGAAGCATTCTCAAAATTTAAGAACTTCAAGGCTTTAGTTGAAAAGGAAAGTGGCAGGTTCATCAAAGTTCTTCGAACCGATCGTGGAGGTGAGTTTTGCTCAAAAGAGTTTGATAACTACTGTGATGAGGCTGGTATTAAAAGAGAACTCACCCCACCTTACACTCCTCAACACAATGGGGTGGTTGAAAGGAAGAATCAGACGATTATGAGCTTGGTAAGAAGCATGTTACAAGAAAAGGAGTTACCTAATTATCTATGGGCTGTCTACACTATAAACCGTTCGCCCACAAAGGCCCTTCAAAAAATGACTCCCATCGAGGCATGGACAGGTAACAAACCGATAGTTCATCATCTTAAAATATTTGGTTGTGTTGCATATGCCTTGGTTCCCTCTCAGTTGCGCAGGAAGTTGGATACGAAATCAGAGAAGAATATCTTCATAGGGTATTCATTTCAAAGTAGAGGGTATAGATTATATAACCCTGTCACAGGAAAATTTACTGTTAGTTGGGATGTTAATTTTCTCGAAGACTCCAAGTGGGCATGGAAGACTGATAACTTTTCTGTCACTACTACCTATATCTTCCATGACCCTTTCCCTTGTGATGAAAATGAAGCTGTCAACCACTTCCCTACTAGTACAAGTAATCCCACTTTATCTACTCCTCTTGAGTCACCATCATTAGACATAAGTACACCACCTTTACCTACCACTCTTGAGTCACTGTCAAATGATGCTTCTACTTTACCGCCCATCTTATCTCACCAACCAAGCCTTTCCCAAACATCCACTTCTTCTCAATACTCAAGCCTCGGCCAAACCTCCAATCTCAACCATCTCGGTTCCAAGCCACCTCACTTATCTGAACCTTCGAAACGTGTCAGTAAACCTCCTTCTTGGCTTAAAGATTACTATTTTGGAGAAGGGCTGTATGATGAAGATGATGTTACGTCTTGTCAGTTTGCTCTTGCTATTTCAGATCCTATCTTGTACAAGCAGGCTGCTGAACATAAAGAATGGCAGGATGCTATGATCACTGAGCTCAAATCCATTAAGAAGAATAATACATGTTAGTTAGTTTCTCCACCTACAGATAAGAATATTGTTGGATTGAAGTGGTTGTTCAAAACAAAAGTTGGACCAGATGGAAAGATTCTAAAGCATAAGGCAAGGTTAGTTGCAAAAGGGTATTCAAAAATGCCAGACATCGATTTTCAAGAAACTTTTGCCCCTGTGGCAAGGTTCGAGACTATACGTTTAATTCTTGCAGTTGCAGGTCAGTTGGGATGGATAATTTATCGGTTGGATGTCAAGTCAGTGTTCTTAAACAGTGACTTAACCGAAGACATTTATGTTGAGCAACCTGAAGGCTTTGTTGTTCCAGGAACATCTCACATGGTCTATAAATTGCACAAAGCCCTGTATAGACTTAAGCAGTCCCCCAGGTATTTTGTTGAGCATGGTTATGTAAGGAGCAACAACGAGCCTACATTATATGTTAAAAGGAAGAATTCAGGTGATGTTATCTATGTGTGTTTATATGTAGATGACATAATTTATACATCTTCGTGTGTTGATATGGTGAAGGAATTTAAGAATGGCATGATGCAAGAATTCGAAATGACAGGCATGGGGCAACTCAAATATTTTCTGGGATTGGAAGTAAAGCAGACGAGAGATGGTATTTTTTTACATCAAGAAAAGTATGCAAAGACTCTTCTTGATCGGTGTGGCATGACGGGTTGCAAGAAAAAATTTACTCCAATGAACACTAATGAGAAGCTTCAACTTAATGATGAGGCTGACTATGTTGATGAAGGGATGTTCAGGAGTATAGTCGGTGGTCTAATTTATCTGACCCATACTCGTCTTGATTTATCATATGCTGTAAGTCTAGTGTCTCGTTTTATACGACAACCGTCCAAGATTCATCTTGGTGCTGCTAAGAGAATTTTGAGGTATGTGGCTCATACTATAAAGCATGGCATTTGGTATAAACGAGGTCAAGATATTGAACTGCAAGGGCTAGTAGCATAGATGATCGAAAGAGTATCTCGGCTTATCTCTTCACTTTTGGCAATGGAGCTATAGCTTGGCAATCAAAGAAGCAACAAACTGTTGCTTTGTCAAGCATCGAAGCTGAGTACATCTCAGCTGCAAGTGCTTCATGTGAAGCCATTTGGCTACGAAGGATGCTTGAAGATCTCGGATTTATTCAAGATAAGCCAACTGTTATTAAGTGTGATAATAAGTCAACTATCAATCTGTCAAAGAATCCTGTGTTACATAGTCGTTCAAAGCATATAGAGCTAAAGTATCACTTCTTGAGGGAAATGGTATTGCATAGATTGTCTTGGAGTATTGTAGTACTCATGATCACTTGCTGGAGACAAATATGAGCAGTTCAAACAGAAGCTAGGAGTAATGGAGTTTGAATCAAGGGTGGGTGATGAAACGTGATTCAAATCCATGTTCGCGGGAAGATTGCTGCATGCATGCACGTGTGTTTGACTGGTTCTATAACGTTTAGTATTTTTGAATAAAGTGTAACAGCTAGGTTGTTAGCTGTACCTATTCTTTAGGTCTGTTCCCTATTTCATTATCAAATTTTAGTATTTATATTCGATGTATCCATTGGGTAATGCATGCAGTTGTGATTCACTGAATTATAAAGAAAGCTTCTGTTCTTCATTCTTGTTTCATCTTTGTGCTTTATTTATCTCTTTTACCAACATAAATAGTATCATACTTTTATGCTCCTGACTCCATCCATTCTGGAGAAGAGCTACATTTTGACTTTAGGATAATGGGTTCTTTTTCAGCTAAAAGATGTAGTCTAAAATGTTCTAGAACAATTTTATGGTTACATTAAAATGTAAGAGATGCTCACTTGCATCGTTATAAGCTAATATTTTAAATATAGCTGTCAGTAGCTGTAGGTTGCTCAAGTTAAGCATTCGTTTAATGATTTGACTGACATATCAAATCATTAATGACCACATGTATTCTTTTGTGATAGAATTCATTTTCATTTTGATATTAAAATGAATGCAGGTTACTTTGTCCCATCAGTATCTTGTTACAGTGCTGGCTCTTTTTTGACAGATTTTGCCTAGAATTGTACTTGAAGCTATTCCTGTGGATCTTTTAAAAGAGAAGAAGAAGAGGGCTAAAGTAATTCAACTTATAATAGCTGAATGCAAGTAAGCATCTCCTGCTGTTACCCCTTCCCAGAAACTTTAGCTTTAATATTTTTATTCAATTTTGCTGAGTCTGTCTTCCTCAAATTTATTACTCATCAAATGCAAGATGGAGGGAGATCACATCGTTTATGCAAGAAAGTGGATAATCTTTTTCTGAATAACCAATCATAGTTGATGCATATTTGTTGATTTTGTGGAGTATTGGAAAACATGAAACACAATGAAGGCATTTTTAGATGGTAAAACAAATCCCCTGGTATGTGCTAGACTTGGGAAACACAGTTGTTGTAATCAATATCAGTGGCAATGTGAGAGGGAGTGGGAGACTAAACACATGTGGGTTTATGTACGAGAAGGGTTATTGACACTTTACTAGAATTCCATAAAGTAATAGGATGTTTATGTCGAGATATTCACTCTTAGTGTAGTATTCAAATTTACAACCATGGTTTGCCTTTGAAGTGATGTCCTTTCTCTTTACCTCTCCACAATCTAGGAGAGGTTAGTATTTATGTTTTGATGGGTTTCTTGACTGGTCAGGGAGATGGATTTTGATGGCATTGTACTAGAATCTTGGTCACGATGGGCTGCATATGGTGTCTTGCATGATCCACACATGCGGAATCTGGTAAATTTTTAAGTAAAAACCGTTGCATACTTATTTAGATAATGTAACAAGAACAAATCCCCTTTTGGAGTTCTTAAAGAGTTGTGAATTTTTTGATATTTATCTACTTGAAAAGTAAGCCCACTTGTTTCTAGGATTTTATCATCCTATATATATGTATAACACTATATCTCTCTGACTTAGGTTTGTTTATCTAAGCAAGGATGAGAGTAATTAATATTCTTGGTAGGGGGTTGAATGAGGAAAAAGTTATTTACTGTATAGTGTGAATCTCTTTCCATAATCGATTTCTTATATTCTATATTTCTATCCTCTGTTCTCCCTTTTCCAACAAGTAAGAAGAAAAATTGTGACAAAACACAAATGGGAGGATAGAAGTAAAGAGAACACGTTGTCTGAGAACACCGATGAGTGGGTTGATAGGCCTTCTAAAATCCAACTGCAATTGTTATAGAAGCTACATTTAGCATGGTCGTATTATTTTGTTGGAAGCATAATGTTACTTTTCAGTTTATTTGGTGAAGCTGGAATGTTTGTTGTCTTGAAACTATTTCCAATTGAATGTGCTTGCTTTATAAGTCCAGCAGGCACTGCAGTTGATGTTTGCTTTCCAGTTCTAATGGAATGTGCTTACAAAACCAGGCACTGCAGTTCATTAAAAAATTGGGACAAGCCATGCACTCAGTGATTGTTAATGGGCGCAGTCTGCAATTATTATATGTTATTGGTCCACCGCATTCTGATAGGCTTCAGGTGTATGATTTTGGGCCCCAAGACCTGCAAAGCTTGAGTGATGCTGTGGATGGTTACTCCCTTATGACTTATGACTTCTCAAACCCTCAAAATCCAGGTCCCAATGCACCACTGAAGTGGATCCACTCTACAATGCAGCTGCTCCTGGCAGATGGATCTCAGAACTCGTCTCAGAAAATATTTCTAGGCATCAACTTTTATGGGAATGATTTTGTTCTTAGAGGTAAATAGTAATTTGAGTAGAAAGAAATGCTTAGTTGTTTTCAGAATATCAAAATGAAGTTTTTATTTGATTGCAAGGTGGTGGTGGTGGTGGGGCTATTGTTGGAAGAGATTATCTTTCTTTGTTGGAGAAGCATAAGCCTCAACTGAAATGGGATAAGAATAGCGGAGAGCATTTCTTCTTGTATTCAACAGATGACAACGATCAGCATGTGGTGTTCTACCCGTCCCTTTTGTCCATTGAAATGCGGCTGGATGAAGCTCGCTCATGGGGTGCTGCCATTTCCATTTGGGAAATTGGTCAAGGTTTAGATTATTTCTTCCATCTTCTCTAAGTCTTTTTTCTTTTAGCATTTTCTTTTTTTGAAAACTGTATCATGAAATTTTATTGTAGAAGTAGCTAGTAGTGTGTTTTGTCTAGGTTATGAATTTCATTTTCTGAAGGTGGTATGAAGATAACAATTTACATGTGTATTGCTTGTGGGCATCCTGTTTGATTTTGCTAGCATTTATAAATAAAGTTTGAATCATCATAAAGTAGTCTGGTGAGGAAATCTAGAAGAATTCGTGTTTAAATCATCATCAACAAGTAGTCTGGTGGTTTCGAATGCATCTTCAAGTTTTGATTTCGGCTTCATCTTGAATTTAAAAACATATGTTTTTAAAAATGCCATTCTTATATTATGACCCATGGGAAATCATCCTGAAAACCTCAATTACATTTTTGTCCCAGTATATTATCAATGTTATTACTAATTAGCATACAAACAATGCTATTTGGTTATGTGTTCGAATTCATGAGAAATGTCACCGTTGTACTACACATTTGTACTTTCCTATTCTACAAGCAAGTGTATTTACATTACTGTACTAGATCGGTTGATTGTCGTACTAGTTCATAAGTATATTATTGTACATTTGTACTAAATGAGATGAAAAGAAATTTATAATCTAAGAAAACACCCTCCCAGCACCCCTTGTGCTTTTTTACCTGAAATTTAAAATTAAACCGAAATAACCTTCCTTTGAACTTTCTGATGTATGTTTACTTATAGATTGCTATTCATTTAGACTCTTAACACTTTGCAAATATGATAATATATTTTTAAACCAAGAGAATGTGTTACTACAAAATTCAATAGAACCATCAAAACATATTAATCAACGAGATCATGTAAATCATAGCTTGTGTTAGGCAGGCGGTCTCTAAAAGGTTATGATAATATAATGTTGAAAACATAATTCAAACTTAAATATAACAATAATTTTACAAAAACGAAATGTAGTTCTTATATGCTGCTACTTACTTTAATTTCTTTCATATTTGTTGCTATATGAATGATAGATAAATGTCTAGAACTCAGTTCTTTTTTTTCTTCTTCTACTCAAGTTAATTCTTGGCATTCTATTTCTATAATATCCAAATTTTAATCGAAACATATAATCAAGTTAAACACTAACATATTTTACGATTGTCGATGATCTGATATTACTTTATTCATGCTCATAGAACTAGGTAATCATCAACATCAATTTCGTAATCATCAACTGATAAACGAATATTATCCTGGTTTGAGGTTGAAACGGGCGTTAATATCCGAAGATGTAGTGTGGTTTGCTATCATGATGCAAAAATCTTGTTTGTGCATGAGATATTAATGAACCCTCTTAGGAAATTAGTGACTTTTTAGGCGTTCATGACAATATTATTGTTGGATACATGTAGCCACGTCTTTGCAAGAATTCCGTCATTCAGCATATTCTGCACCTATCTTTACTTGAGATGGACGTACCCAATTTTCCCTTTGTTTGTCGGGATCGGTCTTTTGATGTGGAGACGAAGATTAATCAACCTTGCCGTTGTGTGATGACATTGTGGATGTTTGCACGGCCGGGATAGATGAAGATGTGAGTGGTTGCGGGCGGGGGCAACCCGGGGGTTGGGTGGGTGACTGCCTGACCCGATCTCTTTAGAGACTCGAAACTTAAAATATATATATATATACATGTAATTTTTAATTAAAAAAACTATAAACTATTAATAAACCCAATAACATTTTAATTATTTTAGTCTATTAAACATTAATTTAGAGCCAATTAACACATTTTTATACGTCGTATTATTTTAGTCTATTAAACATCATTTTAGAACTCATTAACATTTTAAATAGTTTAGACTAATTGCATGAAACGAGTTTGGATACACTATTAGAAGAGCAGTGTTGTGTCTTTAGTGGATTTTTAGGGATATAATTGTGTGAAAATTTGAAATTGTAAAGGGAAATTAAAAAAGGTTTGAAATTTATAAAATACAAATTTTACAAATTCTGTAACATACATACGATATCAACAAATTGCTTTTTTTTTTTAAATGTATATAAGGAATATTTAGGAGTCTTTGCTTGGACACTTGAAACATTGACGTATTCTAATAAGTAATTAATTAGTTGTTTAAGATTATGCATATTTAAGTAGATAACCAATTATCTGGAAACTACTTCAAGGCTTCATGTCCTTGATGGGTGGCTCCATTTCTCCACCACACAAAACCCAAAACATGATCATCATCCTCACATGCGACGTGTCACACAATGATTGGAGGGTTTCTGAAATTTCTTTCCACCTCAGCATCTCCACCCATATTGCCACCCTCCCTCTCTAACAAACAACTCACTCACAAACCAAAAGTTGCTCTTGACCAAGCAAAGAATTATGCCATGGAAGCCCACAATGCAGCTGTGTTAAGACCCATCTCTGTTCTTAAGCCAGACCCCAAAAAGCACTCATCTTTCCACACAATCAAAATCTCTAAACCCCAATTCCATGCTGCTGGTTTAGTGCTTATATCATCATCATCATCTCTTTTCAGTTCTGCTTTTGCCAAGGCACTCACTTATGAAGAGGCACTTAGTCAATCAACGACAGCCTCCGAGTCCTCGTTCTCATCACCTGATTTGGATTTCAGCGGTGTTATCGACGGCATAATCGGCTTTGGTGTGGAGAATCCTTTGGTGGTGGCTGGTGGCGCTGCCCTGCTGGCGCTGCCCGCAATTCTGTCCCAAGTGTTTGGAAAGAGTAAGCCATGGGGGGTGCAGACTGCAAGAATTGCTTATGAGAAACTGGGTGATGACGAGAATGCTCAATTGCTTGATATCAGGGCCTCTTCAGACATTAAGGCCGTGGGTACTCCAGACATTAGGGGTTTGAAGAAGAAGCCAGTTACAATCGCTTATAATGGTGATGACAAACAAGGCTTCTTGAACAAGTTGTCTTTGAAGTTCAAACAACCTGAAAACACCACATTGTTTATTTTGGACAAGTATGGCCATAGCAACACCCCATCTTTTCTCATGATTTATATGTTTTTTGACATCTTTTTTTAAGGCTAAATAACTGGGTAGTTTTGATGTGAGATTCTGTTGAAGTTTGCAAGAACTAGTTTGGAGTGTTTGACTACTAAACTAAACTGATTCTAATCACTCACTCTCCCTTGTTCAAGTTCATCATTATTAAAATAATTATTATATCAACTTGCATAAGCTCCTTACTGAAACTAACACACAAAATGTATAAATTTGAGATGAAGCCAGATTCGATGGGAGCTCTGAGCTTGTTGCTGAGCTGGTGACGGTAAACGGCTTCAAAGCCGCTTATGCAATAAAAGACGGTGCAGAAGGATCCCGTGGATGGATGGTTTGTTATGTCCCTTTCCTCCCTCCATTCTGCTTTGTTACTTTTTCTCACTCTTTCATGGTGTTATGATTTGTACAGAACAGTGGTCTTCCTTGGATATTACCCAAAAAATCCTTTGCATTCGACTTAAGCAGTCTGAATGATGCAGTTGATGGCATTCTTGGTGTATGTATCTCAGTATAATTGCTAATTAGCAAAAATATGTTCTTTCAGTTAGTAATTTAGCATATAGGTTTATTTGTAGCTTTACAACCATTTCCAAAGAACTTATCTTGAAATGAATCGACTTCCAGGAGGGTTCTGAAGCTGTAACTTTACTTTTTGGCATCGCTGCAGCTACTGGACTAAGTTTGTTAGCATTTACCGAGGTTAGGATCTTGAAAAATCCTTTTCTTCTGTTCTGGATTCATCAGTTCGTTGTGCTTTAATTATCATCATCTTCAGGTTGAAACGATACTTGAGGTCTTGGGTTCTGCTGCATTGGTGCAACTTGTCAGCAAGAAGCTACTATTTGCAGAGGTCCTTTTTCATTTCATTGCATCTACCGAGTATTAATTCTTAGCTTATCGATAAAGTGTGACTTCTGTGGCCAAATCTCGTACATTTTAAATCATAATTAAAATGAAAGTGATCATAAAGTGGTGTAACATTTTTTTAATTCAATATGTACAGAATATCATCAATTTTGGAGTTGAGAGTTGGTCTTTTGACCTCAGAAATCACTTCTATTTCATAGTGGACTATTAGTTCTTTGCCTTTTTTAGTATATTTGGTACAATTCAAGAGTCATTATTGCCCATGGGGGTGTTGGATGGTGTTTTGAAATAGATTCTTGAGGCTTGAATAGTTAGAATCTCATTATAGCCAGGAATAGGTTTCCTGTAACATCTTAGCAAAGAAATCTGATGACCTTGACCATCCAACCAACACAGAAACTTTGAATCACAATCACTCTCAACTGAAATTACAATAATTGTTTTAAGCTTGCATATAAAGACCCTGTGTATTAGAAATAGTACAGTGGTGGAAAGCAGGATTCTTGTGAAATTTTGTTTTGGTCTGTTGGTTTCATCATATTTAGTTGATTCTTTTACAAAATTTTCATGGCAGGATCGGAAAAAAACACTTAAAGAAGTCAGTGAATTCGTGAGTGCACAAATAGGGCCCAAGGAGCTCCTAAATGACATCAAGGTATTTAATAACCATATACGCATACTATATTTTGGTTTTGAATGTAAGTGGAAAACGATTTAAGAAATTCAGGACATTGGGAAAGCGCTTCTGCCACCCGTGACTACCAAAGCCCTTCCTGCACCAACAACGGCTACAAAAGAAGCCGTTGTGGAGCCCACCCCACCAGCAGCAGCAGAGGTACAAGCAGCATCAGCAGCAGCAGAGGTACAAGCACAAGCAGCAATAGCAGTAGAGCCGCCTCCACAAGTCAATGCGGTCCCTAAAATACAAGTGAAAGAAGCAGCAGTTCCTAAAGCATCACGCCCGCTTTCACCATACCCTTATGTAAGTTGTCTATAAACGAGGAAAAGATGCATATAATATAATATACATCGTTGATAAAGTTCCAATATTTTTTTAAATCACCCAAAATGACATTTTTGTTGATAGTCTTTAAGTTGTTTTTCCAACTGTAAATGACAAAAATCAGAATTCCTCCCTTGTGTATAAAAGAAATGATCTTTTTAAAACTATCTAGTTTGGAAATAAATCATGCATACACCCTTGAGCATTCCATTAAGTTTAGACGTGGCCAAGTGTTTTTATTTTATTTTATTTTATTTGTTGCAGTATCCTAATCTGAAACCTCCTTCTTCGCCGACTCCTTCAAAGCCCTAGTATATACAGCTTTGTGTTTGTGAATTTTTGGAATGATGGACTCCACTTGTATACGTACATGTTCGGATTCAATTTGCACAAATTGCATGCATGTTCCCTAGAATAAATATGAGATGGAACTAAATTCTACTTTATCTCGTTTTCTTTTTAGTTTTTGACTTTTTGTTGTTGTAAAATTAATTGCAACCGATTCTTGGTGGAGCTTTCTGATGGTTAGATTCCTATCTTTGTAATTCACGTTTGATGGATTCATTGTTATGTGGCTATTGACTCGATCATAAACAGTAATCATATAATAAAAGGATTAAACCCCCTTCCTACTGCAAATATATTAAACTTAAATTAAAATACAATGAATTTTGGAATCAAATTAATTCTGACATTATTCCACAATTAGATTTGTGGTTATTATCTTAAAAAAAAATATATAAGTAAAATTGATTAAGGGTATTGACTTAGCAGGGTGTGGAGTGGGCAACGTCCAAATGTGGCATGGAGTGGGTGCCGGCATCCTCCTTTTTACACTCACGACAACTGCTAAACTAATCAATCCAATCTATTTATTACAATAATTTATTCTTTTCTAATTTAATTACCTTCCCACAAACAATTGTTTCTACCTTGAACTTCCCTCCCTCGGCCTCTTAAAGAAGAAAGAAAAGAATGGTGTTTTTTATTTTTTATTTTTTATTTTTAAAAACAGAACCTGAGATATACATGGGTGTTCATTAACCAAACTAAATTCACACTTAAGTTTTGTTTCCAATATAAACTTATTAGTCTATCTTTTAGCATTTCGTTGATGCTTATTATATTTCTTGCTAGCTTGCATTTGAGACGGTACTTTTACAGGTTCCCCTTGGCACCCCTTTTTTTAATTAATTAATATTATTATGACCGTACGTTTTGAATAAGATAATAAATCATAAGCATCCAGGTGAGTCTGTCCAACCAAATCCAATTATAACCTCGTTGGCACCGTCCCAAATTACAACCAAATCTCACACACACACATACACACATATATATATATATATGTATATGTATATATATTTCTATCTCTAATCCAACTGTCAACATATACTCCATCTACTTTTACCCCTCTCCTCTTAATGCCAATTAAAGGCTCGTGCTTAGATAAACTTTCATGATCGATGAAGTCAGGCTGATCAACCAAGCACAAACATTAGTGTCCGGGGTGATGAAGGTGCACATAAGATTCATTATTAGTTGTCTTGTGATGATCATGTTGAAAGTGAAAGGAATCCAGGCCATGGCCAGTGGTTCGCTAGATGATACGTTTGAAGAATATGCACACAATTCCCTACCCGCACGTCCTATAACGGGTGTTTTATATAATGCATCTTTGCCTTCAAATTTTACAGGCGTCCAGGTTTCAATTGTTCGACTAAGATGGGATAGCTTTTGGCATAGAGGGGCCAATTACAGCGGCTTCTACATGCCGCCACGGATATTCTCCTACCCATTCTTCACAAGGCTAGATATTGTGTATTCAAGTTTAGACAATCAGTCTTCTTACTACTACGATTACAACGTGCCCAATCACACTCTGGTTGCTCCTGTGGTTGGTTTTAACGCGTATGGCTCCACAGGCCAAATGGTGACCAAACTCAACCTCACTCTCCTCGGAGGCCCCATCTTGATCCAGTTTCCTAATATTTCACTAGAGCAAAAAGACAAGGCAAAAGCAAAATGCGTGACGTTTTACCCAAACGGGACGTTTGAAATGACTGCCCAAGAAGACATGATGTGTCAGGTGAGAGAGCAAGGGCATTTCTCAATGGTGGCACAGGTACAGACTCCACCATCAATACTTCCCAAAGAGAAGGAAAGAGGGAGGAGGCTGTGGAAATGGTGGGTTGTGGGATTTAGTATAGGGGTTATAGGATTGTTATTCATTGGATTTATTATCTTTATGATTATTGGAATGAGAAGAAATATTGGAAAAATGGAAAGGGAGGCTGAAAGAAATGAAGCTTTGGAGACAACAAATGTTGGCCAAAGTAAAATGCCTATGGCCACAGTTGTTAGAACACAACCTAGTATTGAAAATGATTATGTTCCATAGTAGCTATTCTTGTTCGATTCATTTTTTATTGATTAATGTTAATACAAATTCAATTCAGTTCACTTATGACTGACCTATAGTATCGATTATTAATGGTGGTGACATTGGTGATTGAAGTAAAAAGATTGGAAGGTATTTAAAATGACAAACAATAAAATAGAAAAACATACTACAAAATGAAGTGAAAATCGATGACTACGTATTATGATTGCTTTTAACAAGAAATTAAAAGTTAGGATTATTATTAATAAAATTGATAATATAGATTATTATGGGTGGATGTGTCATAGTTTAATCTAAGTTACGTTTAAAAATGAAAGGTTGATGATAAAGAAAAAAGAAAGAAAAGAGTGTGAGGTATTGGCTTGAGGAGAGGAGAGAGGTTGGTTGGTGGAAGTGCCACCTCCCTGACGTCTGTGTCTTTCTTCAACGCCACGAATCGAATGGAATCCCAACATGCCCAATTTCAACCGTTCCATTCGACGGACATTTGGATTCCCATTCATTAATCAATAATCACTCACCATCATCACCGACGACGAGGAAGAAAGGCCCATCACATGTCATCATCCAACATGGGCGTCCTGAAAGAAGAAGAAGAAGAAGAAGAAGAAGAAGAAGGTTCTTCTTCAATTGAAAGCAAGCCTCAGGCGTCTGATTCTTCCAACATGGAGAGGGCGTTGTCCGCCGCCGGCGCTGCCTTCTTCTCCGCCATCATAGTCAACCCCCTAGACGTCGCCAAGGTATACATACTGCCATCCATCATATCAACCTCAACCAATCCTCCTTCGCCTGATCATAATTTTGCAGACTAGGTTGCAAGCTCAGGCTGCTGGAGTTCCCTACCACAATCTAACCCACACATGCTCCTTTCAAACCAACACCGTACCTTTTCTCTTCTCTTCATTCTTCTATTCGTTCTTCTGTTAATTTCACTTGCCATATTAATTATTGTATTGATAGATGTATTCATCAGATGTTACCAGACACAAGATGTTTTCCCTCATGCCACCGCTCCCTTGTTTCCGAATACAAGGGCACTCTAGATGTCTTCTACAAAGTCATACGCCAGGTTGCTTGCTCACACGCTTTTCTACCTTCTGTTTGTGTTTTTCAGCATTTTTTGAGTTTTGCAGGAAGGATTTGCCACACTCTGGAGAGGCACATCTGCAAGCTTAGCATTGTCTGTGCCCACCGTAAGTACTAGTACTAGTACTATACTCATTCATTCATTTCACCCTTTAGGTTTAGGACCACCATACATGATTATTAACTGCTTCCTTTACAATATCAATGCAATACTTGCTGCTACCAGGTGGCCGTCTACTTGCCTTGTTATGACATTTTCCGCAATTACATGGAACAAATTTCATCTCCAACCATCATCCCTTATGCCCCACTAGTTGCAGGCTCTGTTGCCCGTTCACTAGCTTGTATTACTTGTTATCCTGTTGAATTGGCAAGGACCCGCATGCAGGTAACCTAACCTTGTTATTGCGATCACTGCATTTGCTGTTTGCTTGTTCATCTTTGGAATTAGGTTGCAATCGCTATATAACCTGAAAACTCTGACTGTTATGTTGTTCTATAGGCATTTAAAGATACGCATCATGGTGAAAGGCCTCCAGGAGTCTGGAAGACCCTCGTTGATATCATCTCCACAAACAGAAGCAGCACTAAAAAACTGGGAAATTGTAAGTTGCTTGTTAATCTAAGTCAAACATGATTTCTTCATCAGCAAGTAATCATTATTCATATGCAGCCTTACATGGCTTTCGATTTTTATGGACTGGCCTTGGGGCACAACTAGCTCGTGATGTTCCTTTCTCTGCAATCTGCTGGGCTACCCTTGAGCCAGTGAGAGCTTTCTGTTTATCTTGTATCTTATGAGCTGAAACTCGAATATACTATCATCTTTTCTATTTGCTGTGCAGGTCAGGAGACAACTATTAGCGTTGTCAGGTGACGGAAGTAGCGATCCTGTTACTGTTGTTGGTGCAAACTTCAGTGCTGGCTTTGTTGCAGGATGCCTTGCAGGTGCTTGTACATGTCCTTTGGATGTTGCCAAGACCCGGCGTCAAATAGAGGTAGTAGCTTGTCTTGGAATAAAGAAATCATACCTTAATTGATGAAGAACTAAATTATACATATTTTGACAATGATTAAAACCAACTCGCCTTGTACATGTCCCATCAATTTTGGCTCAATAAATTGTTACTTGTTGGAGCTAGCATATGGCATATGGCTCAATAAATTAAACTGACTAAGAAAGAAAAAGGGAAGAAGCAGACAGCATGATATGCGTTTTTTTGTGAATATTAGAACTGTATGTCTGGCACCATGCTCACAGATGCTTTTCTTGTATCATAAATGTAATGTTGGTGTTTACTGAGCAGTAATAACGAGTTCAGAATTTGTTGACATATATCCTTGCATTAGTTGGTTGCAGTCGCTACCTTGTTAATGATGTTAATAATGGTGGTTATTAATACTTGCAGAAAGATGAAGCACGAGCACGGAAAATGACCACAAGACAAACATTGGTTGAAATATGGAGGTAACCACTGAATTCCATTTCAACTCTATATCTCTCTCTCACACACATAGAAGGTGATTTTCAAGAAAGGTCACGTTATGTTAGACAACCATATCTTGACTAGTTTGCTTTGGTGAGCATATAATGTCATATACACATTCCATGTAATCAGTTACAAAAGGGAAAGTGGAAAAGGTGATGTGTCAAAATTGTTGACTAATTTTGTTGGGTTTGAACAGAGATGGAGGAATGAAGGGACTATTCATGGGAGTGGCGCCACGTGTTGGACGTGCAGGGCCCTCAGTTGCTATTGTAGTATCTTTTTATGAAGTCGTCAAGTATGTTTTACAGAAGCGGAAAACATCTCAAACTTAGCTTGTTTTATTACAGCATCAACATTAGTGCTGCTCCATTCCATCGCCATTTATTTTTTAATAAAATGCACTGTAGTCGAATGAAATGCCAGATGTCAAATGTGAAGGGAGTTGCATCATATCATCTTATCGTGTAACATAATTAACAGAATGAAAATACATCACATTATAGGGTGGCCATTAGTCGAGACTGAATGATTCAAGGCTGAATATTTAATTTTGGCTATCATAAAAAGGCAATTTAAAGGCACTGGTAACTTTTTAACGATCTCATCCTACGTACAAGACCTTCTGACAGACAGTGCCATGCTAATGAAAAATATACTTTGCTGTTGAAACAAAACAAAACATAGCAGTACAAAATATTGCATGATTACCATGAATCAAGAATCTGTTTTACCAGGGGCAGTCACAGTCACAGGCAAGTCTAAAAGTGTGCTTGGAGGTGCAAAATACATGTGTAGCGACATTATGCAGATAATAATACCCAATAGAAGCTGCAACAGCCACAACAAAGTTGTATTCAGCAACGTAAAACTCACAGAAACACGTGTAAATTATATACACAGTTAACCAATACTAAATTTGCAAGGAATGATGCAATACCCAATCAATGGGTAATGGCTCATTATATTATAGCTTACATCATTACCATTCCTTGCCCTCTAGAGATAATTGCAATAATTTGTCAATTAGATGTTGGGAAAATTACGTACTTGTAATGTTGGTTTAAAAGTGAAGAGGAACACTGATAAAACCATTGTCAGCAGCATAGCCATTGATGTGGAGTACACCTGCAAGGAGCATATAATGATATTTAGAAAACGTAGTAAAAAGGGGAAGACCATGAACAGAGGTTTGCAAATACAGTTGTGCTATGATTAAGCATACAGGTGTATCTATTAATTGTGTGCACAAGTAGGTGATACATCAGATTTTGTTGGTATTAGTAGAGTATTAGGTTAAACTGGAGATATCAGAGCAGGTGATGCATCACACACACACACACACACACACACACACACACACACAGCACGCGCGCCACGCGCGCGCGCACGCACACGCACACGCACACGCACACGCACACGCACACACACACACACTATATATATATATATATATATATATATATATATATGAGACGAAATTCTAGTCATGGACGACTCATAGGCTATAGCCAGTATTTGTGTTGCAGTTGTTCTCAAACTAAAGAAAAACCATCACCTCAATATGCAAGCATATGGAGAAGTCTATGAAGAAGTTTGCCATAGCTTATTCTGGAAGCTACGGGTCATTCTTAAATTGTGAAAATGCAAATTAAGCTATAATGAACCCCATAACAAGCTGAGCTAGTTTGGTCAATCAAAAAGCTAGCATGGGCTGGTTTAGTGTGAGAATAATGCAAAACCAAATATGTGAGTTGGCCCACAAAGCCGAGAAATTCAACTCATATCAAGTCCTATAACTACAAGAGAAGCAATTTGGAATAAGAATATGAAACATTGAAACCTATTAAGGAGGTGCTGAAAGGGAAGTGTTCATATCACAATAGTGATTATGACAAAGATGAGAAATAAATATCATTCTGAAGAAAGAGTAGAACCTTTACGATATTGTCAGCATACTTCATCAACCACGACACCAGAAGGCCTGTGGAACCTAGATTGAGTACCACCAGCCATGTTGTAATGGTGTAGCCATTAAAAAGGCGTTCCCACCATGGCCCATTCTCAAATCCTCCTCTAAAATCATCCAGAAAAAGCCGCCCCATGTTAAAAATTGCCCCAAACCTGAAATGAACATGTTTCATCCCTGATTAGCAGCCAACACTATAACATCATAATCACCTTTTTACTGCCATAGAAGCAAAAACATAATAAAGAACAAAGAAGCCTACGTATACAGTTGAACATTCTGCCAATATAAGGTGTCATTGTTCTTCTTCAATAAAAATTCTGTATAGACCCCAGCTAGGGCCGAAAGACAAGCAGACAAGACACCCAACATGTACCCCTGTATTGGTGATGAGAATAGGGAATCACAAGATGCTTCGCCACATCCTTTAACCTATATCAGCAATAACCTATAAGGTACCATCTCACTGGTAGAATTTACAGGAAGTCACATTACTGGATTATTAGGCGGAAAAATAGGAGAGATGAATCAGGAATTACGTCAACTAGTCCAAAACTATATGCACAGTAGATGAAAGTTTTAACGGTATCTTGTCTTATTTGATATATTTTCAATAATCTTCTTTTTTATATAAGCTAAAAGCTTATGCACAATAGAAAATACACCAAGTGAAAGACATGTGATTTGTGCAGAAGGTGCGAAAACATAAGCGGATGCTGGTAGTAGCACCTGACTTGTGGTTGTTCCAACAGCCAATAAAACTATTGCCATCCACTGCAAATTGGAGAGCTTCCTCTTCAAGAACAGCCTAAAGCGTTAAAAAAATCCACAAACTTCAGAGCAAGTACTATTGAGTGCAACTGAAATTAGTCCAAGTTAGGGTTCATTGCTGTATAAGTTAGTAATGGCAAAAATAGCAGGGAACTTACCTAAATAGTATTCCTGTTGTAACAATTTTTAAATTTCCCATTATTTGATATGTGGATGTATCAACATATGTCAGGGTGGCAAACTGAACATTATTATGGATGAGGTATATAATTGAGGGGATAGGATACAGGCAAACACTCTTCCATTCTGTTGTCATCCTTGGAGGAGGCGATTTCTTACACTCTCTCCAGAGAAAGATGCTAGATACAAGTAGCTGCAATCCATAATAAGCAAAGCAATTAATTTTTGTGCCCTGAAAAAGGTCTACATATATAAGAGGTGAGAGTGTAGAAGCCATCATCAGCATAAGCATCCTCAAAACTCCTACCATCTCAACCCCAAAAGAAGAAATACTTCCTTAGAAGCAAGTTCCATATATCATCCATTTTTGCTGCAAGTGAATTCCTTCATTACTACCCACCCTAAGCAGATGGGCTAGATTATATCTAAAGACATGAAGATATATATGAATACCTTAAAGATCTCAGCAAGGAAAGGAATAGTTGCATAGTCATACTTGTATCCCCCATTACTCTGTGACAATGTGGTCAAAATTCCCTGCCAGGAATGGTGAAAGTAGAAAATGTTCAATTAGTAGCTTATCAGATTAACTGTGAGCATCAAAAGTAGATGATTTCTAGTAAGTAGTAATAAACCCCCTCCCACCCACACACACTCGCGAACATCATGGATAGAATCAGTAAAAGAATGCTGCGAAATACGCATTGCAGCACTGAACATGAAACCTCAGAAACAAGTAAATCAATGAAGTTATATAGTTAGTTCAATTCAGACTCATAGAACAAAAGGAACACATCATGGACAGTGTGTACAAAACACTCGATCAACATGTAGATCGCATAAGTTAAAACCTAACCAAATTGGCATGATAAAAAGAAATTAGGGTTGTAAAGAAGAGGAGGCACCTGAGAACTGGTGAGAAGGGTGAGGAGCGATGCGACCACGTACCACTGCATCTCACTCTCCGATTCCTGATTTGCCCACACCACTTTTCCCGCTGTATCCTATACCGTATAAATAACTCGGAGTAACCAAAATACCGATCTAATCTTAATTCTTGCTTATTATCTGTTCTTATTTAAATGATCGTTAAACTAGAGATTATCCTATCTTTTAAAAAAGGAAATTCATGAACAGTGATTCACAACTTGTAAAGCATGTGGTATAACTTAGCTTCCTTCCACTTTATACATCCCCTATATTCTTCTCTTCTGTATACACAAATCTGACTAACTGGCGGTGCCGGTGGACCTTGGCGTGGGAGCCGGAGTGGTGGCCACTCCGGGTAGGGGTGTGCAAGAAACCGAAATAACCAAACCGCGACCGAAATAACCGACACAACCAAACCGAAAAAACCGAAACCAATAAGAAACCGACGGTTTGGTTTGATGACTTTTTAAAAACCGATTTTTTTTATTCGGTTCGGTTTTGCTTGTAACAGAAACCAAAAAAACCGAACCAAAATCATAAAATCAAACTTGTAAATTTAGAGGTGTATTCATATACTTATAAACATGACTAGCCTATAAATTACTTATTTAACCTATGCTATCTAAAATAGATAGATATTTAAATTTCAAAAATAATCTTTAAACTATTTTGTTTGGTAGTTTAAATTGTTTTATTGAATATTTTGTTATTGTATTTTATTAATTGTAATTATATTTAATGTTAAGTAATTTAATATATAGATTATGTTAAAGATCAACAAAATGATGTAAGATCAAAGTTTTTAGTTTAAATTCATTACTTTGGATCGATTAAAAAAAAACTTGAAGCCCAAAAACAAAACCGAACCAAAACCGAAGTGAAAACCGAAAACCAAAAACCGAAAACCAAAAATCGAAAAAACCGAAACCGAACGGTTTTAAAAACCTAAAACCGAAATGTCGGTTTTTGGTTTTGGTTTTAGGCAAAAACCGAACCAAACCGACAATTCGGGAACCTTTTTCTGTCGGTTCCACTATGATGCATTTTGGGTCTTTTTCTCTTCCACATAGGCTGAGCTGAGTGGGTGGCGATGCGGTGGACCTTGGTGGGGGAGGCGGAGAAGGTGACGTCTCCGAGAAGCCGTTTTCTTCTGGTTCCATTGTCATGCCCTTTAATCGATAGTCACGTTGGACGTCACCGGTGGTCCCTGCCGAGTGCCTTTGGTGGCGCCCGGGTGTAGGTGGTCGCCTATTTGCCACCTGTTTCCGGCAAGGCCAGCTTCGGCTACCGCGACCGATTACCTCCCGCCTCTATGATTTCAGCCTTTGTGGTCTCCGCCTATATCCATTTACTTGAGATGTGGATTTGTTGTTTGTGGGTTTCATCTTCATCATGATGTTTCTGATTAGAAACCCTAGCATGTTTTTGGACATTATTGTTGAATTATTAGTCGATGACGATGGGTGTACCTCATTCGAGACGTTATGTGGTCGTGGCGTTTGATCTGTGACGATTAGGGTTTCCTCATCTAAGACCCCTGGCTCGGTTTATTCTGTTTTAGTTCTGCCGATGATGGTGACGGTTATCTATTCCTTGATAGTGGTGTTGATGTGTCGCTGATGATGAATACATATATTCATTTGAGGCCATATATTTTAGGGTTGATTGTTCTATCGATGATGGCGACACTTGTGTGTTGCTTAATTGTTGTCTAGAGGTGTCGATGATGATGAACATAGATTCATCTGAGGCCATCTTACTAAGATCTGATTTCTTACATTTCTTTCGGGGTTGATTGTTAGGTGTGTTGTTACTATTATGCTGTTGAACGTATTGGTCATCGATTTGTATAACTGTTGGGCTCATATCTGTTGTTGTTTGCCTAGCCTATGGTTCTGCCATTCTTGCGATGGTGAGGCAGCATTTGTTTCGAGTATTAAATTTTTTGTTGCTCAAAAGTGTCCATTTTTGGTACAGGGTTTATTGATTTCATCCATATATGTTTCTATATTCATCAAAGGTGTACCCCATGGTGGAAAAGGAAGGTCATCAAAAACAGTTGTTAGCAGATTTTTTTATTAAGCTATATAACATACTAGTTTTAGTTACCCGTGTATTACACGAAAGTATGAATAGTTAATTATTAAATAATATAAAAATAAAAATAAAATTAAGTGTGTTATATATTAAATAAGACATAACAACTTTTGATTATAAGGTCATAAATGAGCAAAAATGAGACACACCAAATTTTTTTTATTTTTTATTTTTATACTTTCGCAATTTATATCAGAGTTTTGGTCCCAGTTTACAACAAAATTTGTCACTTATAGTGACATGTCATTTCTTAACATATAAAAAAGTATTACATGAAAAATAACGGTTTACAAACTTTTCTACAACATGTATTATATTAAATATTAAACGAGAGTAGGGTTCCTTCGTCAGTCCAGTCACGTCCGTGAAGTTTTAACCATTTATGGGTGCTTTTCCTGAAAATATTTAAAAATATTTTTATTAGCTTTCGCTAAGTAAGTACATTTTTTTATTTCAAAAACATATTTTCTTTTATTGGGGTTTAACACCCAAATTCTTTTTATATAACCCTCACTACTTCTTGGGAATTCAACACCCGAATTTCTTGTTGGTTTATATCTAACCCTTGAGAATTGTTAACTTTTTTTTTATATATGTGGAGTTCAACACCCGAACCCTTTGGGATTTCAACACCCGAAATCCTTACGTATATTTAACTCCCCTTTTATATATGCGGAATTCAACACCCGAACCCCTTGAGATTTCAACACCCGAAATCCTCACATATATTTTACATACACATCAATTTTTGAAGTCACTAAAACATATATTTGATCCATACCCCATAATCATGCTTATTATATTAAATAAACACATATTACATGTAATTGAACATGTTTCATCTCCATATAAATCATACAACTTATAATAAATAAAACACATATCCTGTAATTAAATATGTAACAAAAATTAGTTACGGGTAAGTGTCGGCGGTTCGTCCCCCCTTCCTAACGGATTTAACTAGAGTGCAGAATATGACCCTCTAATTGTTGTGTTTGGACCGTCTTAAAATACACTAAAACTCTTATATTTTCTTGCTCAAATCTTAGTCCTACTCCTATTTATAAAATTCCTAGTTCGTTTGGTATCTTCGTTCCTCAATCTTTGAAGATTTATGTGCATATATAGATAAGAGAGCAAGATACTTTTTTTTTTCAAGATGGACACCAATCGTTTAAATTAATACGTGTCTTTCTGTAAGTTTATTTGATTTGTATTCATATATTAAATTATGAAACATAACCGCCATTTCAAACATCATCTTATCCATTTCATTTAATTTGTGTTATTATTATAATAATATTAATTTAATTATCACTATATTATATTGTTATTTTATACAATTGAAACATACGAGGACACTTACACCAATTTATTATTATTATCATTATTATAATTTGACAATAACAACACTCGTGTAAATTTAACTTAATTCAATAGTTATTTGACCCAAAACTAAATCATTCAAAATATATTTTAAAATTTTATTTTCATTCACTAAACAGAACGTTACAAAAAACATCTTTGTTAACTACATTTGTAGTAACATTAGTAGGTTTAAACTCATTATCTAAAGCTAAAAGCTTCAATTCATCTTTACTCTTAACTTGTGACAAGATACCATAAAGCTGATCATGCGCAAAAATAGACTCTTTTCAAGTATAAACCGACACTTGAAAGAGATTACTTTAACTTTTGTTTATTGTCATAGCGAAATATACAATCAAAGAAAACTGTCTTCTTTTAGACTTAAAAGGAATACTTTGACGGGTCAAATCGTGATCTAGATATTGAGTGGGTGTGAGGATATTAGTATAGAAAATTAAAATTTAAATAATATACATTGAAAAGTTATATACAATAATTAGGTCAATTTCGAATTATTTTGACCCTATAATCAAATATAGAGATATAGTATTGAATCGGGTTGGATCGGGTTATAAATGTTCATAATATTTCTGATTAGTTGTTGATTATTATTTATTTAATATTAACTTAGTAAACCTGTGTATTATACAGGTTGAAAAAATAAAATATTAAATATAATAAATTTTATAAAGTATAAAATGATAATCTAAAATAAGATATGATTAAAATTACATATGAGTAATAACTATAAGTCATAAAATAACGATATCAATTTTTAAACTTTTGTTTTTAAACTTTCTTTCCAAAAAAAGTTAAACATTTTTTTTCAAAACAAATCGTATTAAAATGTTATTTTTAAAATTTTTTTTATTATAACTCCTAATTTTAATTATTTTTAGCTTATAAAAAAATTTACTTTTTAAAAATACTAATTTTAAATTATAAAAAATTTAGATGTTTTAGAAAAAAAATTGAACAGTATAAAAAATTATTTTCGAAAAATAACATTAATAAACAGTCATCTTTCTTAATTTATTAAAAAAATTTAATCTAAAAAAAATTAAAATTATTTAATATTTCTTAATTTAGGTAATTATTTGAGAGGAGAGAGAGACGGGAAAAATAAACTTAGAAGTTACTCTTTTAGTATTATATATAGATTGTAGTTGTAATTTGTAGTTTTTTGTTGTTCTACTCTTGTAGCTCAAAGGTGTTCATCTTTGATGCATGCTCTGTTGATTTCGTCCACATTTGTTCGTCTGAGGTTCATTCATAATTGATCAAAAGTGCCTTCTTGAATTGAATATTCTTCTTCAGGTTGGATACCCTTTCTCTTAATTTTAACTTTAGTTTTAGGTTTTAAATGATTTCTTCTTTTTATTAACTTTTCTATTGTTCTATGTATAAAATCCATCACTGATTAAAAATAACTTTGAAATTATTCATAACTTTTAGCTAAGATTTGCCTTGGGATTCTATATGTTTCTGGAGATGAGGGTTTCAGATTGTAAGCCTTCCATATTTCTCTTATGTTCCTTGAGTCATTCGTACACAAGGCTTCAGATTTCGACATGGATTGATTGTTTTTAACTTAATCTTTGTTTAAATCCTTTCTCAAAATTATGATTTTGGTATCTGCATCTACAATTTCCGTTGTATTTCTGCTAATGAGTGATGATTGTTTTGTTATTTTCTAGATACTTTTACTGATTGATTTTTTTTCTCAATTCCTGCTTTTGTATGCTATTACAGATGATCGATGCAGCCCAGATCAATGTTGATGTAACTCACTTGGTAACATAGTTGCTTTGGCTCTAATGTACTTAAAGGTTAATCTTTTGTAGGATGGTTATATATCCTCATTTTTATAACTATAGAAAACAAAAATTATATATCTCAAATAAATCATAAACCCAACAAAAACAGTAGCTAAGCTTGGCTTCAACTTTGATATGTAGTTAGATTGAAGAATTGTGTAGAGATTATTAAATGAACAAATTATTAGATACATAATAATTGTTTGAAGTTTTAATAGGTAATCAAACAACACAATTGAATTATCAAGCGACATGGTTGTTGAAATATCTACAAGTCAGAGAAAAAGATGGTTGTTTTTAACGTAATTGTAATTGAACTACTTTACATATGATGAGCATAACCAATTTATTGTTCAATCATTTAACTATATCAATAAGGTATCTTTTGCTACATGTTTGAATGGTGAATAATTGAAATTGCATTTGTATGTGTTGTAGGTGCTTTTATCTACCAGGACACTGTATACGCATGCGTTGATGATTGTAGCGTTATTTCTGACCTATCTTATCCATCCCTTGGACGCTTTTTCCTATGTTATTTTCTTGATAAATTTCTTGATAATTTGATGACATTTTTTGTTAATAAATCCTTTTTTTGGTGTTTTAGTCACTTTGATGTAAATTTCTTTGATATTTTCATTGTGTTTTCAGTTCATAAATTAGTTTTTGCTGCATATGATCTGATCTTTTTGTTAGTTCATGGTAAATTTAATAACAATTTGAGTGTACATTTGCGGGCAATCCATAGTTCAAATTAATCTCTTTTTATGATGTCGGATCAGAGCTGAATAACAAGCAACAACCAAGTGTAATATAATCAAATTTGAAGAAAAGCCTAGCTACTGTTTGATGTTTATGAATTTTGTTTTCAGTTTGTTGATAATTTGATGTGTTTCCAGTTCATAAATGTTTTTGTTTGGCTTTAAGATTTATTTGAGATTGAGATTTATGAATTTTGTTTTCTGTATAGGATGCCCCTGCATAAACATGGTAATAAAAGAAGGTTAAAAAAACATTTGAAATTCAAGTGAGCTGTTCGAGTATTGATTTACTTTTTGGGCGTCCAAACACTTGTAGTTTTCCATCAAGCATCTGCATAGCCACTTTCTGTTTAAAATTAGGAAATGTATCTAATCTTGCATGCTCTTAGGACTTCTGAACTTGGACTGTCCATAGTTAAGACTTCTAATCTACTGTAAGTAGGTTATTTTTAAACGTAGCTAAACCAACAGCAAAGTGCAAGTAATGATGATAAAATAAGAAGTTGTGTTTAATGGCATTGTAAACGATTTTCTGCAGCCACAAGGTTTTTATGGTGTCAAATACGAGTGTTTGCAGCTATGACGACTCCATGTTTCTAAGCTCTTTAATATGGAATTATATCACTACGGAAACCCGCCGTGAAGCGCGAGCTGATGCCACCTAGTTTTAATTAATTTATCAATTAAGATTAGACTAAACCGCCACTAATCTAACTAAGGACTTTATAACCAAAACCGGTTAGTTATAAATGTCAAAGTATAAAAAATATCAATTAATGGGTTGTTCGTAAATCTCTAAACCAGTAAATGCTGAACAGATAAAAAGTCTGAATGCGTAGGAGACTCTGAGTTGGTAAGTGTTAAACCAGTAATTATTGTTTTGTTGGATGTGTGAATAATTGTACACCGTGGTTATTTTCCTTTTAAACTATTTTATGCTGGATAAAATATATTTAGTTGGTTAAATTTTTGAATATAAATAGAAAATAGAAAACATATTAATCGAATTTGTGATTAGAATCGAATTCTAACAAGTAACAACAATGCCGTAAAATATAATTAAAGCTCATATTAGTCGGACTTTTTTCTCCGAAGTCAAAAGTAAAATCCTATCATCTAAATAATCCATTTCCAAATCATCTTCGCTGCCGTCGTACTCTTCTCCTCTTCCACAAACGCCGTGGTCACACCGCCAGTTGTCTTCCCGAAGCTTGGTACACCCATGAACACTACACGATCGTGATTGTGAATTCAATTAACTGAGGCTTTTTTGTTTGTGTAGGGATTTCGTTTTGGTTGTCGAGAGGCATACGATCGATCTGTGTTGTTGAGAGGTGTGCTGGCGTCGACAATAGGGTGTACCGGGGAGGGGTGGCGAGAAGTGAAAAGGTTCTTGTGGGTGAGAGAGGTCGATGGTGAGGTTGTTTACGATGGGAGGTTTTGTTTCGAGGGGAGAGGTAAACTTGTTAAGTAATTCATTCGGCATCTTTTTATCTTAATTCACTAAGAGCTAAATGGAACTAGGTGGTGTTTATATGAACTAACCACTTCAACCTCTTATCGATTCACGTATAGTCTTTTAATCGTTCCATTAATAAATAGCCCCTATATAAGTTTCGTCTATTTTTAAAACCGACTTACTCATGTTCATCCATACTATTTCTTATTTAGCAAATATAGTATAGTGTCATTAAAAAAAATACTCGTGTAGATTGTTGTTATTTGTGAAAATTTCGCTCATTATTCTGATCAGTATTCTGGAGCTCAAGATATGCAGGCAGGTTTGACATCTCGAGCTGTATCCTTAAATTTATGCTAACAATTCTTGGTATACACGTTTTGTTGTGATAGGCATGTGTATAATTGGAGTCAACACCCAGAAGTCGGAGAAGACTTTAGGCAACGGTTAAACACGTTCAAAGAGGCTTGCAACGTTCAAGAAGACTCATTCTCTGAAGAATCCCGAGATATCCGGGATATGGCCGAGGATATCGGTTGACCATAGCAGCTAGGTTTAACTATAAAATGAGGCTTGGCTGATCATTTTAAGTCAATTATTCACGTTCACACACCTGATCTCTGTTCACAAACACTCAAACACGCTCAAATAATCATTGTAACACTTAGATACGATCATTCAAGCTCTCGATTTGTACTTGTTTTTCGTTATTAATCAAAGGACCGGCCGCGGACATTTTGTCAGGCGCCAAGGGGTTTTTTCCTGCCAGAGATCACTTTGATCAAGCGCTTTTCCCCTTCAAAAATTAGTTGTCTTTGTTCTTACTTGATTTGATTGTTCATTTATGTAATATCCTGATCGATGTTCTGGTGTTGGTCAGATATTTCAGTTAGTATTCTGATATAGTACACTACCTCACTTGACTAACTTGTTCATTAATTACCTTGTTAATTTTTGACCAAAACAATTTGGCGCCTACCGTGGGGCTAGTGTTGCTATAATTTTCAAAATCCTTTCAATCATCTTTCGTTTATTCAAGTCTTTCATTTATTTTTTGTTTTTTTCAAAAAAAAAAAAACGGCTTCTCAATCAAAGTAATCTTCATCTCCAGCTCCCTCTTCTTCCATCTTTACTATTTTGAATGCGCATCTTCCTCCTCCCCCTAAATTTAAAACATTCCAAAGAAGTAAGGATAAGGCTGTCACCAAAACTGCTACCCCTGTCTTTGAAATTCCCAGGTCTAGGAATACAGGTGGGGATTCTGCTCCAGTTTCTAGTGAAGATTTCCGCTCGGTAGTGTCCATGATAAAGTAGCATATGGAGCAGCAGCAACAGACCAACAAATTGGTGATGAGTCAACTTATAGAGTTGAAATCAGCATCCAAAAAGCCGGCCCAAAATGAGGAAACACCATTGCGCCCTAGGATACTTAACTTTGATTCTGCAGGATCCTATAAGGTGCAGGATGATGATATAATCCCGATGCAGAATAGCGTGGCTGGACCATCTGTTTCAACCAAGACTACAACGATAAGGGAAATGGGATTTTCCTTAGGATTCTCCTTAGGACTTACCTCAGGATGATCCTCAGGATATCCCACAGGATCTTTTTCTAGAACCTTTACTGATGATATTCTTATAAATAGAAACCCTCTAGTTACTAATAATTTTCAAACTGTGCAGGATATGGGGATGAGTACTGCTGTTGCTAGAGAAATCTAGAAACTTAAGGATATGATCTCTAGTGTGTCGGGTGTGATAAAGCCCATCCTTGAAGTATCCAATGCTAGTCACAGGATATCCCGCTTTGTACCACCAATTTCTGATGCTGAAATCCCGAAGAGATTCCAAACTCCTAGCATGAAGCTCTATGATGGTTTAACTGATCCTGAGGAGCATATTACCCAGTATATGGAGAGGATGGAGATTAACCCTGTGCACATGAAAGAAGCCTGTTTGTGTAAGGGATTCGGATCAACATTGACAGGGCCAACCCTGAAATGGCTGCTTAATCTTCCACCTTATTCTATTACCTCCTTTGCTCATTTAATCAATTTGTTTAACAATCAATTTTCTTGTAGTAGAGCATTTGAACGACTAACAATTGATCTATACAGGGTGGTCCACAATCGAGGAGAATCTCTTCCCCCAGATGCTTCAATTGTTTAATTTATTTCAGGTGGATCTGAAATATGCGAAACATCATACTCTGCTACCAAGAGACATGTGAAAGAAGCCAAATCAGAGAAAGGAGATAGGCTGAACTCTAAAGATACTTTGACTCAAGGAAAAACCATATCTTTTGATGATGATGACATGGATAATGTGCAGGATCCTCATCATGATGGTTTAGTTATAACTCTATATGTTGCTAATCATTTTGTGCGTAGGATATTGATAAATGGTAGGAGTTCTGTGAACATAATCCAGCTACAAACTCTAAAGAAGATGAACATCCCAGACTCAGAAATCACCATAAAATCCTTGATCCTTGTGGGATTCTATGGTGAAAGAAAGAGTACTATTGGAGAAATCAAGCTTCCAGTCTATGTAAAGGGAGTAAGTTCTATGCAAAAATTGTGTGTAATGGATTGTGTGTCTTGTTATAACATCATTTTAGGTAGGCCTTGGATCCATGAGATGAAAGCCGTACCTTTAACATACCACCAGTGTGTAAAGCTCCTTACACCTTGGGGTGTGGTCAAAATTAAGAGTGACTAGCAGGAGGCCAAGGACTATTATACATCCTCAATAAAAGCATCAGCTCAGAATAAGGGAGCATAGCAATTACAGAATAAAATTCGGGAAGTGTTAGAGAATACTGAGCAGGATATCTAGCAAGATATGAAAGAAGTAACCTTAGATCATGAAGACCTAGAGATAAAAGTGTTGATAGGAGCAAATATCCCTTAGGATATTGAGCAGGATATGATCTCCTTCCTAAAGAAAAGAAGAAGCACATTTGCTTGGATACATGAAGACATGACAGGTATCTCTAAGGATATTATAACTCATAAACTTGGTTTGGATGAAAATTGCAGGCCATTTCACCAAAAGAGGAGGAAGTTTGCACCCGAAAGAAATCGAATCATCCAAGAAGAGGTGGAAAGATTACTGAAATCTAGGATGATTAGAGAAGTGAAGTTTCCAAGATGGCTTGCAAATGTGGTGGTGGTAAAAAAAAAGAATGGAAAATGGATGGTGTGTGTGGATTATACTGACCTCAGCAAAGCTTGTCCAAAAGACCTATTCCTATTGCCACATATTGACTCCATGGTAGATGCTACTGCTGGCCATGAAATGCTGACTTTCATGGATGCTTCATCAGGATTTCAACAAATCCAAATGGAGCCCTCGGATCAAGAAGACACAGCCTTCATGACCCCAACAGGTATGTTTTTGTTATATTGCCATGCCTTTTGGTCTTAAAAATACAGGTGCTACATACCAAAGGCTGGTCAACAAGATGTTTAAAAGCAAGTTGGGGGACACCATGGAGGTCTATATTGATGATATGGTAGTCAAGTCAAAGAAAGCTGAGGATCACCTCCAGGATGTTGAAGAAGCTTTTGATATCCTGGACCAATTTAATATGAAGCTGAATCCTGCCAAGTGTTATTTTGGTGTGGGGGCAGGAAAGTTCTTAGGATACATGGTCACCAAAAGGGGGATAGAGGCCAGCCCGGAGTAGATCAAAGCTATCATGAACCTGAAATCCCCAACTAATGTCAAGGATATCCAAAGGTTAACCGGGAGAGTTGCAACCTTAAACAGATTTATATCAAAATCCTCTGAGAGATGCAAAGAATTCTATGATATCCTAGAAAAGAATGAGTTTGATGGGGACAGAAACATGAAGAGGAAAAGAATACCTTGCCTCAGCCCCTCTATTGATGAAGCCCGAAGATGGAGAGCAACTGTCATTATACCTAGCAGTATCCTGGAACACTATAAGTGTTGTTCTTGTTAAGGATCATGATGGAAATTAGCATCCTGTGTATTATGTGAGCAAAAGTCTACTTGATGCTGAAACTAGGTATTCTCATTTGGAAACACTTATTTTAGC
The DNA here is from genome assembly GCA_025506505.1 of Flaveria sonorensis. Taxonomy (NCBI): domain Eukaryota; kingdom Viridiplantae; phylum Streptophyta; class Magnoliopsida; order Asterales; family Asteraceae; genus Flaveria; species Flaveria sonorensis. Next base: position 1,828,227 of record CM046426.1, read on the forward strand.
TTTGATAATGGCTTCTACTAAGCTTAGGTATTATTTTGAAACACATAGGATATGTATTAAAACAAATTATCTAATTAAAAATGTGCTTAGAGAACCTGAAATGTCAGGTAGGATGGCTAAATGGTCTGTAAAACTTAGTGCCTTTGATATAATATATGAGCCTAGGACTGCTATAAAATCCCAAGCCTTAGCTGATTTTGTGACAGATTTTAGTCAGGATATTCAACAGGAAGTAGACTTAGAAGTTCAGAACTTGAAATCTAATAATGAAATATGGACCTTGCATACTGATGGAGCATCTAATATAATAGGAATAGGACTAGGAATCATCCTAAAATCGCCACAGGGGGACATACTACCCCAAGCCATTAGATGTGAATTTCAGGTTACGAATAATGAATCGGAATATGAGACCCTTATAGCAGGATTACAATTAGCTAAAAATATGGATATCAAATGCTTGCATGTTTATGTTGATTCCTTATTATTGACTAACCATTTAATGGATCATATGCTGCAAAAGGGGATAAGTTAGTTAAATATCTCCAAATTGTTAAGAGATTAGCAAAATGTTTTGAAATATTCTCCTTAGAACAGGTACCAAGAGAAGATAATGCTGAAGAGGATTCTTTGGCCTATCTTGGATCGACTGTCAGGATACCGGAAGGGGTAAAGATACCTATCACCTACATCCTGAAACCAACTATAAATGATGATGAACTTGTTACCAAAGATGTCCAGGGGGGGTGATGACCATGAGGATGAAGAGCTTCAGGATCCTGGTCAGGATACCAAATCCTGGACTCATCCAATCCTGAACTACATAAAGGATAGGGACATCTCGAGGAAGAAAACCCAAGAGCCTTCAGAGCCAAGTGTCCCGAAACACTATTATTAATAATATACTATATAAGAAATCTCTTGCAGGTCCTTATCTGAGATGCTTGGAGGATCCCGAAACAATGAAGTGCTTAAGGATATCCACGAAGGTGACTGTGGGAATCATTCTGGAGGCAGATCATTATTCTTGAAGGTATTGCGAACAGGGTAATACTGGCCTACTATGAGGAAGGATGCCATGACATATGTAAAAATGTGATGCTTGTCAAAGGCATAGTAACATTCTTCATCAGCCTAGTGAGCCTATGTACCTGATTGTATCCCCATGGCCTTTCATGTGACCTCTCGTGTATTTGTTAAGTAGTCATTATTAATCCCGTTATTTCTTATAAGGATCGTTTTGTTTATAATACAATTCCAAGGTTTCGTTTGTAAATTCTTGATGTAATTTAATGCGTGGATAATTAATATTGTCAATAATAATAATAATAAACATAAAAGAAAATATCAATATTAGTAATAATAATAAAATGATAAATAATACTAAGAAGGTGTTTAATCTTGATAATAAATGAAAACAAACAAGTTTAAAATTTGTAATTAAACTTCTGGCATAAAATAATAATATGTAAACTACAGGGACTAAAACAGTAATTTAGTTTAAACTAGAAATAAAACTTTGGATTTAAAAGGTGTATAATATTAAAACCTCAGGGACCAAAGGTGTAAATTGTAAAACCAACTCCAAACACCCCGATTTTCCGGTGGGAGCTCCGGCCGAGCTCCGGCCACCCCCAATCGGTCGATATACCCGAATTTAACTCATTAAACCACACCATTACAATCGCGCAACCGTTTCGAACTTGAACACGCACCTTAATTGCGTTTAGACGTCGGTTATGAAACCCAATTGGTTTGAATAACCGAAGCTTTCAATCATAGAACCGTTCGAACATTAAAACTCAATAATAATCAAATTAAATGTATCATAATCGAACGTTTAACAAATCCTAAGCTTCTATCAATCTCAATTTCACCTGAAACTCACACGAACATCACATTCGATCATCCCCTTCATCGCGACCTGCAACATTAGTGTTCTTCAACCCTCGGTCATTATTAAGTGAAATTGATAAAGGGCTTTAATCATCGAGACCAATAGAAGCTTTCTGTGCAACGAATTTGGTTATCATCATCATTTGCACATCGATTGATTATAGCTTCGGTCGCGGCCTGTTCTTCGTCTTCCTTATCATCAATTCGACTTAAACCGGGTAATTAACCCACCTACATACTCGATTTTTCATGGGGAACAAAAGCCCCATGATCATTAGCGTTAACATAACGAATTAATCTTCAATTTGGTTCAAATCGTTCTAGGGTTCATATGGTTTGGGGGTTTTCTTTGTATTTGTGAATTAAAACCCATTTCCTAACAGGCATAGGCGCCCCAGCCTAATGGTAACACATCACTTTCTATCCTTGAGGTCCCGGGTTCGAACCCGGGCACCCCCCATTTTTTGTTAAAACTCGTTTTTTAACCTATTTAAGTCCAGAAAATTTATAAAAAAAATTATAAAAATCATTTTAATGACTAAAAATTATTTTTAGTTACCCTAATATTTTCTGTAATTTTAAATATTTTTTTAATAAACAATATGACAAAAAAAAAATCATTTCTAGTTATTAGCTATAAAATGGACTTTAAAATGATAGTTTAAATCAATAAATTATTATTGATCCAAACGTTACCCTTAAATTATTGATTAAATCATGATTATTTTAAATAATTATAAAAGTTTATTTAAACTTTACTAGTTATTATAGATGATTTACATTTATTTCTTTATATTAAAATACTTAAATAGTATATTTATTTTTTTCATTGAATCCAAAATATAAGCGGACCCTTTGTTAAAATTATTTATTTGTCAAAAAACCCCAAACTCCACTTGAAACCCTAGTTCACGTTTAATCGTTAATCTTGTTGTTAAACTTAATCTTGGAATATATACATTTAGGTATCTTGTAAAAGAAATCGTTGGAACGCCGTTTAATTTTTTGTTATCATCTTATATATATAAGGTGAGTTTTCCATGCCCCTTTTTACTTTATTTCACACTTTTGGGGTGAAACATGTTAACTTTATGAACTTGCACTTGTAAACATCTTGATACTTGTAATGCACGAGCAATTCATCTATAAACTTTGTCATGGTTATTTGTAATATTGTGAGCTTTATATGATGAATATTATATGTTGACAATCATTAACTATTGCTAGCCTGGCGACGTCATAGATCTATGGGCCTGACAAGCCTATTTGGTGCTAAAGCCGAGGTTATTGCCGGCTCCTAGTGTCGTATTCTTGAGCACTATGGGAACCAAGTACACTTAGCTAATCGTTAAACTTGTAAATGATATTCTTGGTCAAGGTTTGATTGTAGCTATATGTTATCTATAAACTTGCTTATTTCGTAACCATTGACATGAATTGCTACTTATAAACTTATATATATATATATTATATATATAATATATATATATATATATATATATATATATATATATATGTATGCTTAACCCATGGAAACTCACCAACTTTTAAAGTTGACCCTTTTATTTTAACATGTTTCAGGAAATGCACAAGGTTGATGATTATCTTTTGAAGCATGCTTACACCTAGGATTTGGACCTAGGAAAAATAAATAAAATAACTTGAGACTTGAAAGTTGAACTTTGTTTATTTTTGTTTGTTGAGACATTTGGTTGTAATGTTTATTTCAACTTATGAATTTTTATATTTACAATTTATGGTAGTGTTATGTGGCTGTGAACAATCTTAACCCTCACATCTCGACGTTTCCGCCGTTAAGGTTGGGGTGTGACAGATTGGTATCAGAGCCCATAACTATAGGGATTTAGGTTATTAGAAATGGTAACCTAGACTATAGTTGATGCATGAACCTCATAAGAAAAATCTTTATGATCTTGTAATATATCTTGTTGCATGCTACATAATGCTACTTGTTAAGGAGGGCCTCTTGATGTGCAACTTGATGCCTTTAGTTAGGATTGCCTTATAATTGAGAAACTTGGTTGCCTTGTCCTCTCTAAAACTTATTCTTAATCCTTTATTCTCTGACGATGAAATATCTTAAACTTATTCTCGACGACACGTGGGTACGTAAGCTTTATATCAAAAGGTTCAAATCTTTAGACTTTATGACTAATCTATGAAAATCTCATCAAGGTTTTAATTCCATGAACCTAAAGAAATATTGTGTGACACATAGACACCTGTATTCAGGATTTCCTGGCAAAAAGCCTTCGGGCTAAGGTAAGCATTTCGCATAAATCCCGTGGGACTAGTTATGCTTACCTGGGGATTTCTGGGATGAGTGATAAACTATGGTCAATATACACAAGTTTCTAAGGCAATTGGAGTTAACTCACCTTGACGTGTCAACGTTTCCAAATGGTAATACGTACCAAATGGAATCATTCCATGTGTGTTTTACAAGTCTTGAAAATCTTTGTTGATTTACTATCTTCTACCTCCAAATTTCTGTGACTAACTTATTTTATATCCAGCATGTCTCGTCATCATGGAAAGCGTGGTAGCTCCGACCGCAAATTAGCCGCCATGATTGCCCGTCAAATGGCTGCCGTCATTCCGACCATGGTTGCCGAACTGAGTAGCACCTTGATGACCAACGCTAGTAACAACACTAATGGCAATGGGCAAGGAGAGAATAGTGCAAATCAAGGAAGAAGAAACAACCAACCCTGCACGTTTAAGCACTTCAACTCGTGCAAACCCACTAGCTTTAGTGGGAAGGAAGGAGCCACTGGACTTCTCGAGTGGTTTGAAAGCATGGAGAACACCTTCATCAACTGTGAGTGTCCCGAGGCACTCAAAGTCCGTTATGCCACAAGTGTTCTTCAACAAAGAGCACTTACGTGGTGGAATAGTGAGAAGAGGAATCGTGGTGCTGATGCTGTGTTGGCACTCACTTGGGAAGAATTCAAGAAATTGCCATCCAAAAGTTTGCCCGAGAAGTGAGTTGCAAAAGCTGGAGGAGGAGTTTTGGAATCTCAAGCAAGATGGTGGAGATCATTTGGCCTATTCAACTAGGCATCACGAGTTGAGCATCCTGTTGCCTCACATGGTTGACACTGTTCCTAGGAACATTGAGAAGTTCATCAAGGGGGTGCCACCTCAAATCCAAGATGCCGTGGTGGGAGTAGACCCACAAACTTTGGAAGATGCCATTACCATCACCGCTCAACTCACTGAAAACCATATTCGAGCGGGCACCTTGTCTGTCAAAGGGGCTAAAAAGACTGAAAAGGCGGTCCCTGAAGCAGCTAAGGAGAATAAGAATGAACCGTCTTACAACAACAAGAAACGCAAGTTCACACCGGCGCGTAATTTCGCTGTGGCTACACCCAAGGTACCTCAAAGACAACCCGCTCCTGGTACACAAGCACCTGCTGCTAGAACCTATGCTGGTCCTCTACCATTGTGCAATGTCTGTAAGTATCATCATGCGGGTAATACCCCGTGCCGTATCTGTACACTGTGTGGTAAGTATGGACACTTGGTGGCTACTTGTCACCGTGCACCAAACAATGTTGCGTTAGTTGCTAATCGTGCTTGCTACAACTGTGGGGAACCTGGTCATTTTCGCCCACAATGCCCTCGTCTTGCGGGTAACGTACCACAAGCCCGAGGACGTGCCTTCAACATCAATGCAAACCAAGCACAAGCAAACAACGATGTGGTGAACGGTATGTCAAATCCAACCCCAACTTTATGATCCAAGTTCTTTTGTTGCTTTACCTGTATCGTTAAACGTCTTTAAAAACTGAACAGGTATGTTCCTTATTAATAATTCTTATGTCTACGTTCTGTTTGACTCTGGAGCCGATAAGAGTTTTGTCTCGATAGAATTTGAGCCTATACTTGCTAAGCCACATACGAAACTAGAAAGACCTCTTACTGTCGAAGTCGCCGATGGAGAACCCATCACCGTTGATGTCGTTATTCGTGATTGCATTTGAGCCTAAACGAGCATGATTTCTTTATCGACCTTATCCTATGAAACTTGGAAGCTTTGACGTTATCATTGGCATGGATTGGCTAGCCAAACATCATGCTGAAATTATTTGTTTCGAGAAATGCATTCGAATTCCTTTGCCTTCGGGGGATACATTGAAAGTATTCGGCGAAAAATCATCCAAAGGACTCAAACTCATGTCATGTACTCAAGCCCGAAAATGTCTAAGCAAGAATTACATGGCTTTCTTGGCTTACGTGGTCAACACGAAATCAAAGGGAATGATCTTAAGGATGTCCCGATTGTACGAGACTTTCCTGAAGTGTTTCCCGATGACCTTAGCGGTTTACCCCCGTGCGTGAAGTCGAGTTTAAGATCGATTTAATTCCGGGAGCAAACCCTGTGGCTAAATCACCATATCGACTTGCACCGTCAGAATTGCAAGAGCTGGCTAGTCAACTTCAAGAACTGTCCGACAAGGGCTTTATCCGACCTAGCTCATCGCCTTGGGGTGCACCTGTTTTGTTCGTGAAAAAGAAAGATGGATCATTCGTATGTGCATCGATTATCGTGAGCTTAACAAACTTACCATCAAGAACCGCTACCCTCTTCCTCGCATCGATGATCTTTTTGACCAACTTCAAGGAGCTGCTATTTTCTCAAAGATTGACTTACGTTCTGGCTATCATCAATTACGAGTTCATGATGATGATATCCCAAAAACTGCGTTCCGTACCCGATATGGACACTATGAGTTCATGGTGATGCCCTTTGGTTTAACGAATGCTCCTGCTGTCTTTATGGATCTCATGAATCGAGTATGCAAGCCGTATCTAGACAAGTTCGTGATTGTCTTTATTGACGACATACTTATCTACTCCAAGTCCAAAACCGATCACGAACATCACCTGCGACAAGTTCTTGAGCTATTGAAGAAAGAACAACTATACGCAAAGTTCTCAAAGTGCGAATTTTGGCTTGAGGAGGTCCAATTTCTAGGACACGTGGTGAATAGTCAAGGAATTCACGTTGACCCTGCAAAGGTGGAAGCTGTGAAAAATTGGTGTGTTCCCACAACTCCAACCGAGGTTCGTTCTTTCCTTGGTCTTGCTGGGTATTATCGACGTTTCATTGCCAACTTCTCTCGAATCGCGAAACCGCTTACTTCCTTGACCCAAAAGAATAAACCATTCGAATGGGGGTCTGAACAAGAGGGAGCCTTTGAATCCTTAAAGCACAACAAGTTGTGTAATGCTCCTATATTGACCCTTCCCGATGGGAACGATGATTTCACCGTATATTGTGATGCATCTAAACAAGGCCTTGGTTGTGTTCTCATGCAACGAGGAAAGGTCATAGCATATGCATCGAGACAATTGAAGGTCCATGAGGTGAATTATACGACACATGATCTTGAACTTGGTGCTGTGGTTTTTGCCTTAAAGATTTGGAGGCATTACCTTTATGGGACGAATGTATAGTCTACACCGATCACAAAAGCTACAACACGTCTTCAATCAAAAGGATCTCAACATGAGACAACGACGTTGGGTGAGTTGATTAGTGATTATGATTGTGACATTCGTTACCATCCTGGAAAGGCAAATGTCGTAGCCGATGCACTAAGTCGTAAGATTCATAATAAGATGATCTCGTTTCAAGAAATTCGCGATCGACGACAATGGTTTGATATCTTGGGAGAATTTGATACTGAGATTCGTCGGGATGTTAATGAGACTACGGTGCTGCTACAAAATTTGAGGATTGAGAATGACATCGAGACTTGTATCATGGAGGCTAAGGTTCAAGAAGAGGTTCAAGAAGGAGGAAAAATGGGAGAGGAATGGAGTACAATCTTCGAGCTCAACTAGAAACGAAACCAATGGGTTGATGTATTTCTTGAATCGAATTTGGGTTCCAAACCGTGATAATCTTCGTACCTTTATCATGAATGAAGCTCATCAAACTCGTTACTCAATTCATCCTGGTTCGATAAGATGTATATGGATCTGCGTGGTCAATACTGGTGGCCTGGAATGAAGAAAGACATAGCAACTTACGTAGCTAAGTGTCTTACGTGTACAAAGGTTAAAGCTGAACATCAACGTCCTAGTGGATTGCTTGAACAACCCGAGATCCCATGTGGAAATGGGAACACATATCCATGGACTTCATAACCAAACTACCTCGCACCTCTCGTGGTCATGATAGCATATGGGTGATTGTTGACCGATTGACCAATCGGCACTTCATACCCATACGTGACACTTACAAAACGTCAAGGTTAGCTCGTATATACATTGATGAGTGTGAGTCGTCATGGCGTACCTTTGCATATCATATCCGACCGCGACGCTCGTTCACTTCGCACTTTTGGTCGTCTATGCAAGAACTTTTGGGTACACAACTGGATTTAAGCACGGCTTACCATCCTCAAACGGACGGTCAAACCGAGCGAACTATTCAAACCCTAGAGGATTTGCTACGTCTTTGTGTCCTTGACTTGGGTGGTGACTGGGATACGCATTTACCTCTCGCGGAATTTCATATAATAATAGTTACCACTCGAGTATCAAAATGGCACCTTTGAAGCACTCTATGGTCGTAAATGTCGTTCCCGATCTGCTGGACTGACATTGGGGAAAAATTTCATCATGGTCCTGAGCTCATACAAGAAACAACCGATAAAGTTTCCATGATTCGCAAGAACCTTGAAGTGGCTAGAAGTCGACAAAAAAGTTATGCCGATAAACGACGCAAGCCGTTGGAATTCAAGTTGGGGATATGGTTCTTCTTAAAGTCTCACCATGGAAGGGAGTCGTTCGTTTTGGGAAGAAGGGTAAATTAGCTCCACGATTTGTAGGACCTTCAAGATCCTGAAAAGGATTGGGAAAGTGGCTTATAAACTGGACCTACCTTCCGATCTTAGCGGGGTTCATCCTGTTTTCCATGTCTCAAATTGAGAAAATGTTTGGCTGATGAAAGTCTGTATGACCCATTAGATGACATCCAGATCGACGAGTCATTACATTTTGTTGAGAAAACCCGTGAAGTCATGGACCGTATTATGAAGAAGACTAGGACCACTACTACCCAATCGTCAAGGTTCGTTGGGAGAATAAGCGTGGACCTGAGTTTACTTGGGAGCGTGAGGAGCATATGAAGAAGAAATACCCGTATTGTTCGTTTAGTTCATTCTAATTCGGGACGAAAATCTTAAAGTTGGGGAGACTGTGACCTCTCGTGTATTTGTTAAGTAGTCATTATTAATCCCGTTATTTCTTATAAGGATTCGTTTTGTTATTAATACAATTCCAAGGTTTCGTTTGTAAATTCTTGATGTAATTTAATGCGTGGATAATTAATATTGTCAATAATAATAATAATAAACATAAAAGAAATATCAATATTAGTAATAATAATAAAATGATAATAATACTAAGAAGGTGTTTAATCTGATAATAAATGAAAACAAACAAGTTAAAAATTTGTAATTAAACTTCTGGCATAAAATAATAATATGTAAACTACAGGGACTAAAACAGTAATTTAGTTTAAACTAGAAATAAAACTTTGGATTAAAAGGTGTAATATTAAAACCTCAGGACCAAAGGTGTAAATTGTAAAACCCAACTCCAAAACCCACGATTTTCCGGTGGGAGCTCCGGCGAGCTCCGGCCACCCCAATCGGTCGATATACCCGAATTTAACTCAATTAAACCACACCATTACAATCGCGCAACCGTTTCGAACTTGAACACGCACCTTAATTGCGTTTAGACGTCGGTATGAACCCAATTGGTTTGAATAACCGAAGCTTTCAATCATAGAGCCGTTCGAACATTAAAACTCAATAATAATCAAATTAAATGTATCATAATCGAACGTTTAACAAATCCTAAGCTTCTATCAATCTCAATTTCACCTGAAACTCACACGAACATCACATTCGATCATCCCCTTCATCGCGACCTGCAACATTAGTGTTCTTCAACCCTCGGTCATATTAAGTGAAATTGATAAAGGCTTTTAATCATCGAGACCAATAGAAGCTTTCTGTGCAACGAATTTGGTTATCATCATCATTTGCACATCGATTGATTATAGCTTCGGTCGCGGCCTGTTTTCGTCTTCCTTATCATCAATTCGACTTAAACGGGTAATTTAACCCACCTACATACTCGATTTTTCATGGGGAACAAAAGCCCCATGATCATTAGCGTTAACAGTAACGAATTAATCTTCAATTTGGTTCAAATCGTTCTAGGGTTCATATGGTTTGGGGGGTTTCTTTGTATTTGTGATGAATTAAAACCCATTTCTAACAGGCATAGGCGCCCAGCTAATGGTAAACATCACTTTCTATCTTGAGGTCCCGGGTTCGAACCCGGGCACCCCCCATTTTTTGTAAAACTCGTTTTTTTAACCTATTTAAGTCCAGAAAATTTATTAAAAAAAAATTTAAAAATCATTTTTAATGACTAAAATTATTTTTAGTTACCCTAATATTTTCTTTAATTTTAATAATTTTTTTTAAAAACAATATGACAAAAAAAAAATCATTTTAGTTATTAGCTATAAAATGGACTTTAAATGATAGTTTAAATCAATAATTATTATTTGATCCAACGTTACCCTTAAATTATGATTAAATCATGATTATTTTAAATAATTATAAAATATTTAAACTTTACTAGTTATTATAGATGATTACATTTATTTCTTTATATTAAAATACTAAATAGTATATTTATTTCTTTTTCATTGAATCCAAAATATAAGCGGACCTTTGTTAAAATTATTTATTGTCAAAAACCCCAAACTCCACTTGAAACCCTAGTTCACGTTTAATCGTTAATCTTGTTGTTTAAACTTAATCTTGGAATATATATACATTAGGTATCTTGTAAAAGAAATCGTTGGAACGCCGTTTAATGTTTTTGTTATCATCTTATATATATAAGGTGAGTTTTCCATGCCCCTTTTTACTTTATTTCACACTTTGGGGTGAAACATGTTAACTTTATGAACTTGCACTTGTAAACATCTGATACTTGTAAATGCACGAGCAATTCATCTATAAACTTGTCATGGTTATTTGTAATATTGTGAGCTTTATATGATGATATTATATGTTGACAATCATTAACTATTGCTAGCCTGGCGACGTCATAGATCTATGGGCCTGACAAGCCTATTTGGTGCTAAAGCCGAGGTTATTGCCGGCTCCTAGTGTCGTATTCTTGAGCACTATGGGAACCAAGTACACTTAGTAATCGTTAAACTTGTAAATGATATTCTTGGTCAAGGTTTGATTGTAGCTATATGTTATCTATAAACTTGCTTATTTCGTAACCATTGACATGAATTGCTATTATAAACTTTATATATATATATATATTTATATAATATATATATATATATATATATATTATATATATGTAGCTTAACCCATGGAAACTCACCAACTTTTAAAGTTGACCCTTTATTTTTAACATGTTTCAGGAAATGCACAAGGTTGATGATTATCTTTTGAAGCATGCTTACACCTAGGATTTGGACTAGGAAAATAAATAAAATAACTTGAGACTTGAAAGTTGAACTTTGTTTATTTTGTTTGTTGAGACATTTGGTTGTAATGTTTATTTCAACTTATGAATTTATATTTACAATTTATGGTAGTGTTATGTGGCTGTGAACCAATCTTAACCTCACATCTCGACGTTTCCGCCGTAAGGTTGGGGTGTGACATTTCATGAAATGGGGAAGGGATATATAGGAAAGTTACCGAAAGCTCTAGGAGGAAGTGTTGTTTATGCTTGCAAGACAGATTACTTCTCCAAATGGATTGAGGCAGAAGCATTACTCAGGTTACAAAAAAAGAAGTGGTGTCCTTCCTCAAGAGAAATATCCTGACAAGTTTGGATCTCGGCCAAGATAACCGGTAATGGGTCCTATTTATAGGCAAGAGAATAACAAGTTTTTGTGAAAGCTGGGGAATAAAAAGATGATAACTCAACTCCAGTCCATCCTCAGGCTAATGGACAAGCAGAATCCTCAAACAAGATCATCCTCAACAACTTGAAAAAGAGATTAAGGAGGGAAAAAAGGTAATGGGAAGAAGAATACCATTTGTTACTTTGGGCTAATAGAACTACATCCAAGAATGCAACAGGCCAAACCCATTCTCATTGGATTTGGGGCTGAGGCCATGATCCCGAATGAGATGACCATCCCGATAGCAAGATCCAGCCTGCAATCCACTCAGGATAATGACCAGAATAGGATTGATGATTTAGAAACCCTGGATGAGCTTAGAAATGTTGCTATAGTCAGAATAGCAGTTATTAGCAATGAATTGCAAGAGCCTACTAAGAACTGAGAACCAGAAGATTCCAAGTATGTGATTGGTGTTAAAAAAAGCATTCCAGGCTACTACTAGGCAAGTGATGGGAAGTTGGCATCGAAGTGGGAGGTCCTAACATGATTGATTCTGAGGTGGAAAAGAAGCATATTGGTTGGCTACCTTAGAAGGAGATATTTGCTAGAGCTTGAAATGAAATTCACTAAAAGCATATTTCATGTGAGGTTAACCAAGATTCCTTGGAATAAAGATGGTACGTGTTATCCTTACAATATTTCAATCATATTCTGGCTATATCCTGATGTATATTCTGTTTAATGTTGATATTATTTCTCAAAATCATTACGACTTAAGCATCGAAGGGGTGTTAGCCTGGCTACCACCCACCTCACAAGGTTTGAAGGTTTGTAGAAAACTCCTAAGAATTTGCTCAAGATACCGGTTCAAAAGATTAGAGGATGGCCCCTCTCTACATTTAAGATATCCTAGATATTCTTAAGGTTTAAAGTTTTTCACCTTTCTCAGAAATTGAGTTTAACCACTCCGCCTGGAAGCGCAGATATTGGGTTGTTTGAACAGTTCACGCGTTAGTGGCTGGCAAATTCATGATCCTCACTTATATTCCGAATCGGACGAATAACGTTTGAACACGTTATCTATTGGTTTTAACACTTATGTGTTAACTTAAGGCTTAAAGGTATTCACCTTTCATCCGTGGCTTGTCCCAAGATATATCCTAAGTTTGGCTTGGCCCACGTTATTCTTGCTTTGCCCATGTTATTCTGGCTTGGCCCACATTATTCTGGCTTGGCCCATGATATTTTGGCTTGGCCCACGTTATTCTGGCTTGGCCCACGTTATTCTGGCTTGGCCCACGTTAATCTAGCTTGGCTTACGTTTAAAATGGCATTGCCCACGTTTAAATACTTAAGAATGGTTTTTGTCCATTCGCTTATGTTTTTGCAGAAGTAAACATGCTGGATTACCAATCTATATCCTGAAGCATATTCCTAGGCGATATTAGGGACAATATCCCGAAAGGTATTTAAAGACTCAAAGGTTATACTGAATCCTATTAATAGACTAAGTTAAAGATTTATGGTATGATTCTCCTACTTGTTTATTTTTGGATATTGTTAACCTATGAATCGAAGGTATTCTCAAATTTTCTAAGCATTTTTGAAAGGCTTTTCAGAATATCCAACCTCAAAGCATCATTCATAACAAGAAAATAGTTTCGAAGTAAGAACACAAAAACATAAGATAAAAGCAAAAGATATTATATCTCTAACACCCTGGGTTTCACCCTGAAAAGGGCACATCCACCCAGGATATCAGGAAAAAGCCGATATCCTTGACAAGATATCCCAAGTCATAACGGTTAATATTCTGATCAAGAATTGGGGCTTCGTCTTGGAACCCAGGATCCCTCCACCCTAATTCTAGTTCAAAGTGCGAGAAATTAAAATTGTCAAATGCAGGAAAAGTAAATTGTTTAGGGTCTACAACCATATCGAATAAGAAAGAACCACAAATTGAACCAAGGCTCAGGCTTTTTCATCAGCGCCCTTATTGCCTTGGGAAACCACCATAATTGCCGAGCTCCCATCTACCTCCAGCTTGCCCTTTCCATTCTTCTCAGCCTCCGTCGCCACCGAGACATCCGACCCAGGATCGTCTTCAGCCTTTCCCTCAAGGTGCCTTAGCCTCTCCACCCAGCCTTTAATGTTCCAGGAGCTCTTAGTCAAAATTTTCATCTTTAGCCTCCTGTGCCATTTTGATCCTAGCTTGCAGGACCAATGTGACGATTGACTTTTTAGCCTTTTCCTGGAACAGAGCAAGCTCCTTGGCATGATTGGCTTTGATGGCTGCCAGTTCTCCTTTTTGAGAATCCAGGGTCGTGATGCAGGTTGTTGATGTAGAGGTCCTTGGCGTGAATGGCCTTCTTCATCTGGGCAATAGTGTGGTTGGCATCCTGAAGACCCTTTATCAGCTCCTGACATCCTTGTATTAGAATAATTGTCAGAATACTAGGCAGAATATGTACAAAAAATGCTGAATATTCTAGAAAAATCCTTACCAGACCAACCAAGGAGAGCATCCTGCTGTGAATTTCATTAGGGCTCAGACCATCATACAGGGAAGGCTCGGGAGTTTTCATCTTCTTCGAGGCACTGGCCCGGGCAACCTTGGAATCTGGGGCGACAGCAGAGGCCTTGGGCTTTTCCTGGGATGGTTCCTCTTTGATGTTGATATAGCTGTCGATGTCATCCAAGACGATTTCCGGGGTAGCCTTGGTAAAGCCTACGAGACAGGTTATGTATTCTTAGTTTTCCTTATAATTTTCATATATATTTGTTATAAAATACTAATAGGCGAATTCATTGCCTTGCCCAACATTGGTGTAGCTGATGAATGACTAACTGTTAAGGATTGTGAGTTTTCAAGATGGTAAGTCCTTTGTGCTACTGGTAAATTCAGGATGGCTGAGATCTTTTCAAGAGCTTGGGGTGAAGGGGGAGCTAAGTCAGAGAATTTCACTACAAAGATATAAATCAGAATATTAGTCAGAATATGGTTGAGAATATTAAACCTAAAACCCTAAATCCTACCCTTGACAACCCATTTTAATGGCAGTTCAGTGCCACCAGGGATCGATTCTCTTTTGACGAAGAAGAATTTCTTTTTCCAGCTTTTTTAATTTTCGTGGTGTTCAGGATGAAGGGTTTTTTACTACTGATCAGTTGGAGTACAAACCGGGATGAACCATGGGTTCGGAGGTTGTAAACGGTGGAAGGTCAGCAACCTCTAAGGATAGACCGTGGGTATCGATCAATTTGCAAATGACGGACAGAAAACTCCACATTACGGGCATGGCCTGAGCAAAACTCAGGCCGGTAACCCTGAAAAATTCCATGATGAATGGATGGAATGGGTATGAAAGTCCGATGGAAAATGGAAAAGCATAGAAACAGACCCATGATTCTGAACAAAAGTCAACGTGCATCTCGCGATCGAATGCGCGAATGACTGCTTTAGAAGGAAAGCGACCAGAAGAAAGTAGTTGTGAAATCTTCAAGTTCGTGAATGAGCGGGTTTCATCCTGAGGACGATCAATCAGTTGTTGGTCGATAAAATCTTCGACAACAAAATCGTTTAAGGAGATTGATGCTCTGGTGCGTTTAGCCATGGATGAGAGGAAGAAATTGCAAAAGAAGAAGAGAGCGAAGAAGATGGAGAGAATTAGCTGACGATCTTGAATGCTAGATATGGATTAAATAGAAAAATTGATGGGGATATTATAGGCGGCTTAAACTGAGATAATGGTAGAATTAGCCTTGAAAATTGGGTAGACGTCTAATCAATGAATGCACTTGAGTTTGTTTGAAATTTTGAGAATTACTGCAAGAATAAAGGATAAGAGTTCAATCGTCATGGATGATTTTGGAATTGAAAATAGGATATATTCTGGAATCTCTCATGGAATCCTATTTTTGGGGACAATTGTTATGGGTGAAAATTAACTCATTATTTGATAAGTATCTGGAGCTCAGGATATGCAGGCAGGTTGACATCTCGAGCTGTATTCTTAAATTTATGCTAACAATCTTGGTATACACGTTTGTTGTGATAGGCAAGTGTATAATTGATGGAGTCAACACCCAGAAGTCGGAGAAGACGTAGGCAATGGTTAAACACGTTTAAAGAGGCTTGCAACGTTCAGGAAGACTCATTCTCTGAAGAATCCCGAGATATCGGGATATAGCCGAGGATATCGGTAACCATATCAGCTAGGTTTAACTATAAAATGAGGCTTGGTGATCGTTTAAGTCAATTATCACGTTCACACACCTGATCTCTGTTCACAACACTCAAACACGCTCAATTAATCATTGTAACACTTAGATACGATCATTCAAGATCTCGAGTTGTACTTTTTTCGTTATTAATCAAAGGATCAGCCGCCGACATTTTGTCAGGCGCCAAGGGGTTTTTTGTGCCGGAGATCACTTTGATCAAGGGCTTGTTCCCCTTCAAAAATTCGTTGTCTTTGTTTTACTTAATTTGATTGTTTATTCTGTAATATCCTGATCGATATTCAGGTGTTGGTCAGATATTTCAATTAGTATTCTGATATAGCACACGATCTCACTTGACTAATTTGTTCATTAATTACCTTGTTAATTTTTGACCAAAACAATTGTAAAAAGATCGTTTACACAAATTTAATAGAAACTTTAATGAAAGTTTGTGGCATATGTCAAAATTGTTAAAGTAAGATAGTCAAATCACATAAACTATTAAACTCTAATTCTTATCAACAAGGTTAGGAAATACGTAAGAGAAAAGAAGTTGTTTTTCCTTTCTCATATAAACAACCAAAGTATCTTACAAGCTTGACAAAAAGATGTTGGCATCAAATAATATACACACATAAATAATTCTGAATGATGATGGATCTGATAATAAAAGAGGAGAATTGGAGAAGAGAAAGGTTGTATCAAAACAGTTGCATTGGTGGTAGATCTGGATGTAGATGAGAAGAATATTGCCATCAAAACTGTTGCTGGTGATTGTTTGAAGCAGTTGCATCTTATTGAAAGGATAAGGAGAGAAGGTGATTAGTAATGATTAGTATTTACACAAACGAAACTTTTGATTTCAGAACCTAAAATTCAAAAAGTTTCTGACCTTTTTTTTATCTGCTTCATCTTTTTTTGTTCATTTAATAGTAATGATTAGTATTTACACTTAAAATTTATTAATTCATATGATTTATTTTATGTAATCATGTTAGGTTTTAGGTTTTAAATTCTTAATTCATATAATTAATTTTACTTTTATGTATTCCTTTATACATTTATTGATTTTTTTGATTAGTATTTGACTCTTTTATTTTAACCTATTATGGTAGTTTAACAATAAAAAGGGATTGGTGATTCTTGTTTTTTTGTGTAAACACTAAATATCATTTTCATGGCTTTACAATAAGTCCCCTACGACAACACGCGAGGTACCAATTCTAGTTTTAATAAAAATACAAAAAATTATTAATATTTAGAAGCCCAATGTTTATTAAAAATAAAAAAGGCCCAAAACCTACTAAAATAAAAATACTATTAACAGATGACGATGTAATGATTTGATATTAATCTTTCAAATGCCAAAGAGGAGAGTTTCGAGATCATCGTTTGTTTAAATTTATTTTTAACTTGTTAATTTTTGTTTCATTTACATGAATGTATAGTAAAAAATATCTTTTGAGATACTCCTAAGATTTTGTTCTAGATCCACCACTCGTATTAGTTATATTATCAATACCTTTGACTGTGGTAAATTCTATTTCAAATATTAGTAAAATTAGGAAACATACGGATTTTTCTATATCTACTTCTTCTTAGAAAAAAATATTTTTTTGTGTGCGTCTTACATTGGATTACAACTCCAAGAGACCAATCCAACACACATCATTGTCTTCTCATATGAAATCTGAAAGCCATTATCCTGGAAATCAAATGACATTAATGATCATTCAGGCTAAAATTACACCACTAAAGCCCACAAACAAAAGATAAATTTTACTCCTTCAAACTCATATAACCCTTACATTCATTGATAAACCTTTAATATAAATACTACATGAACTGTCACTGCTCCTACAAACCGATGAATGTAATCCACGACTTAACCTACTTGAACACAAATGAAACTTCTAAACATTCGAATGTTTAGAAGAAGACGCGTATAGCATAATATCAATTTGTAAAAATGATGATTTCTAATTTCACTCTGACAACTTCTTTGTAAAATTGATAGGGTATCAACCAAATATAATTTACCACTGAGGACTACAACCATCCTTTATATAAGCAAGTTTCACACTCTATTAGCGGGATTCTATCATCACGTAAGAGTATTCTCTTTATGAGTAAGGTAAAAGAATAAAAGAGATTTCTATAGAAACAACTTGACACTTATAAAGAAGTGTTGTTTGTTGATTGATAAGGAGAGTCCGTTGAATCTTTCTTTAAGTATTCCTGAGTTCCTTTTAATAAGAAAAGTGAAAGGTAAGCGTAATATATATGTTTTTCAAATTATTTTTACTAGAAGTAATGAAAAGAAGAGAAAAGAATATTTATTAATAATCTTTCTTTTTAACTTTTCTTTCAAGTGAGAAGGACTTTTGAAGAAATTACCGAATACAATTACAAGATTTTACTATTTACCATTTTATTATTGAGTCTATCCATGTTTATTATAACAAAAGAATCTTTACTTTTTTATATATTTGAACTCTGAACATAAAATTATATTATATATTTCTAGTTTCCTAAAATATTTTCTCTCATTAACTAATTTTCCCTTTTTCTTATTTATTAAACTTGGAAACATAGTGTAAGTTGTAAAAAATCTTCCGAGAGAAAGCACAAGGATAAAGGAGTGAGGTTTAAGGTTGAATGCTGCATACCTCAGACAGTGGTTCCTTTCTTCACCAGGGTGAAGAAGAAACATTCTTGAAACCCTCGTACCTTGATTACAAAACTAGAGCAGTCACAATAGCAGTAGCCGATATGTCAATCCCTACTGCAGTTTTACAGCTTTTTTCTATGATTATGGGAGCCTTGAACCACATTATATTATTATATAAATATATTTATATGGATATCTGTCTGTCTGTCTTTGGCTACTTTGTGCATCTGGGTATAATATATGTATGATCTAGGTCCTTCACACCATTTTAAGCACCTTCACAGCTCCACCAGAATTGGCGGCAACAAGCATATTTGATTTCTCCCTCCAGCAAACACTTGAAACAAACTGCTCATCACCGGAGATGGAATCGGTGGATCCAAACTTGTAGGAAGCAATAGGCATCGACAAACTTTTATGATAAGCATAAACCTGAATGAAGAGAAAAGAAACCCTTAGTTATGCTGCTTGGTGCTTGCTTGCTTAATGAAAATAATAGTAATACCTCATTGGACTCAGAACCACATGCTATGTATCCATCCAGAACAGATAATCCAACAAAGTCCTGAGTAAGGATATAAGGAAACGGTCAACAGACACCCAAATTCTCATTGATAAAAAACAGTACGATGCTTTCTACCTTCTCATTCGTGTGACCTTTGTAGGTCATGCAGCAAGCATCAGTCGAGATCCCATGTAAGCTGGATTTTTTCAGATCCCAAAGCTTTAGTGTGCTGTCGGTGGATGCAGACACGAGGGAATCTGAGCCCAAAAAGTTTACATAGCTTACAGGCTTCTGGTGGTCGGCTAGCGTGCACCAGGGAATCTTTGTATGTCTAAGATCATAGCAGTGTATCTTGGAGTCAGCATTTCCAAAAGCCAACATATGTGAGGAGCATGAAGAGAACTGAACACAGCACACACTGGCACCGCTTCTGATCGTGCATGTTGAAGTTTTCTGTATAATTTGTGCATTTGTCTCTTCATTGATTTACAGCATATGGGAATTGGGATTTTAGACTTTAAGTTGAACAGGAATAAGAAATTAAATATTCTTCCACCATTTTTAAGTTTCAAAGGAGAAGTATTTGCATAAATATGTGCTTCCTTTCTGGTATGGTATGTACATGTTCTAAGACTCTATCCTCATCAAAATTAAAGTGGTATTTTCCTTTGAAATTTGATTGTTCTTCAGCTATACAATCTCTAAAAGGGTTTTGTAAATCTGCGTTGTGTCAAAGTTAATTATCGAAGAGTCAGAGAGAGAATTACGTACATTGTTTAAGCTCCATAACTTCAATGAACAATCATCACTTCCACTAGCAAATTGTGTAGGGTCCACATGAGAGAAGTCAACACACCAAGCCCTCCTATGGTGTTCAACACGATGAGACAATCCTTGACCAGTGAATGCATCCCACACCTGAGGTCCATTTATGCTGTATACTCAGATCATATTGTGAAAAAAGAAGAAACATACAAAAGAAGCACATTAAGAATACTAATTTTAAAACAAAATATAAACTTTCCAGATTAGTAAGCATCAGAGGATGATATTGTAAATGTCACAACTTCATTTCCATAACAACACACCTGAACCACACCATCACAATCAGCTGATGCCAAATGATTCTTAAGGTACTTGTTCCAACAAACACAGCTAAGCTTTGATTCGTTCAGCAACTCAGTAGCAGGATATTTAACTTCAACAGAATCATGTAAAAGTGACTCAAACTCATAAATTTTTATTTTCTTTGAGATACCAGCAGCAGCAATGTAGTTCTCATCACGATCAAAGCTCAAAGAACAAATTACATTTGCGGAATTCAGAAGATTGCCAATTTTCAGCATCCCAGATACCTCAAACGTGCTATATCTTACAAACTTACATATACCATTCAAAATTCATCGCTGCAACCAACATGCTTCTCTTGCACAGTAGGTTTCTCGAGTCCAACTGGATTCACAGAACACCTTTCACGATTTCTTAACAAGTCCAGGTCATTTCGTTCATTAGAGACGGCTTCTCCAAGTTGGAGTTGTGACCTTGTCCTAAAATATGCACTTTCAAGCTGATTGATATTTGTCTCCATCCTTGTCTGCAACATATTTGAATCATAGAATATTCTTGATACATATTCGTGCTGAAAACTATTTATATCAGTTTCTAACAGTCGTATATATTGATGTAGCTCCAAAGCATGCCTTTCCTTTTGTTCCTTTAGTGAAACTAGAAAATCAAGTAGAATCTCAAACTCCACATCTTTACTCTTGTTAATAATCAAAGAATGAGTGCTCTGGGTACACAAGTCTTCCGTTCCACTTAGAAGCTCGGATTGTAGGATTTCCCTGATACAAGTAGATTTTTAAAATTACCATGTATGTTGGATCATAAACTTGATTTAATCCAATAAAGAATGGATTATACATGTTATGAACTATATAATACTCCCCATATCTCATCTCATATATATATATTATATATATATATATATATATATATATATTATATATATATATATATATATATATATATAACTGTCGTCCTCGTCCAATGTTATGTTTCCTGAACTTAAATAGCATGCTATATATCCTCATGTGTAATGGCATTGCAGATGGTGGTTCCCCCTGGAAATCATGCTACTTAATGTTGTATGTGGGTACGGATGTGGATCCATATACATGGACGTTTGAACACAAAAGTATTGGGGCACGGTCAAGGAACACATCATTCCAAGAATTATTACAGCTAACTAGTCCTCCCGTGTATGCTTAATACTCTGAAGTTACTTTAACTCTTGGGATAAACTCCAGAAATCATTTATAATGTATCTAGGGAATGATAACCTATATGCAAACTGTATGTAATTTGATCTTGAATTCGCAGGGCCTAGCCCTATGATACTTAGTTCTCGAGACATAGATGAAGCAACAAGTAGTGAAGATGATAGTGATAGCATGCAGCATACAGAAAGGAAAGGCAATACGGTACCTTGTCGTTGGTCGAGATGAAGGGTGTGGATGAAGCAACCACAAACATAACCCAGCTTCCTGTGGATTATCAGAGATAAAACTTGGTGGAAGGATCCTGTTATGCAAATCTGAAATTGCTGCTGAATGCATCTCCATTGAGCAGAGTATCTGGCGGGGTAAACCTCAGATCAGTATAAACTGATAAACAGCAGCATTACAATAGAAATCAGAGAAAGATCTTTTTTCTTTTTTTCCTTTTTATCATCATAAGCAAGAGTGTTATATATATATACATCAACAGTGAAAAAGGGAGGCCTTGTGACCTCAAATAAGAGAATGCCAAGGCTGTAAACATTGGCAGATAATAGATCCCTCCCGCAGAGCTCCTCAGGACAAGCATACCAACTTCTTTCAAGATCAACAGTTACAGAAGATGACTCTGGCTCTTGCTGTATATCAGCCTGAGCAGCCTGGTGTTGTATGAAGTAAACGATCTCGTTCGATGGCAACACAACAAAATTTGAGAGGCGTAAATCTTGCAAAGCATTTCCTTGAGAGTGTGCCATATCAACAGCCTGAACAACCTTTTTAAATATCTGCAATCTCTCAACTTTATTCACCTCATGCTTTAGCAACTTCCTCAAACTCATCCCCTGGACAACTGTCCTTCTACTCATCTTCGATAATAACTTCCTTCAGTTCACTTGCTAAATCAAACTAGATACTACAGTTTGTTTCCACCAAAGTAATTAAGTTGTTTTAAATAAAAGAGACACTCACCTTTACTCAAACAAACTGACTTTTAGTTAACAGAACTAAAACCCAATGGTTCTTTAATCAAATAACTTCTTCGCAAATTGCTGATTTTTATTTTATTCCAAGAACTTTTAATGTTGTTTAATCAAATCAACAAAGTATAAAAATTCATAATTAACAACACAAACTTTTCAAAAACATATTTACATTCTACAAATCTCAACTTAAGTATTATCATCATTAACATGAAATAATCATCCAAAAAGAAAAAAGAAAAAAATCCAGAACAAATTGTAATGACTGGCTGATTGATTAGATAAAAGCAAGGAAAGAAAGTAACATATCTTTTGATCAATGCAGAAAAACAGAGGCCTGAGGGGAAGACATATGTTTCATTAACATATGATTTGCACCCTTTTTATATTAAAAGTGGATGCAGATATCAAGAATTTGAAGATAAATATCTTTTCATTTCAAGATGGCTATGTCTGTGTCACCAACTAAGAAATATTAAAAAAACAATAGACGTTGGTTGCTTGGTGCACGAAAAGACGACACAAATGAAAATGATCCGCCATTGGTTTGCCGTTATTGGGCCACATGCTAACCATTGGCACGAGGATTTGGGCCATATGCTCGCCATTGGTCACCCACTGGTCCAAACTTCCCTATAACTTAACTCACTTTCAAAATATGATTCATTTTTTATCAACAAAATAACTCATAAAGGATGTTTTGTTTTGGCCACGTTATTCTCTCTCTTTTTTATAAGCGTCAGTTTAAGTAATGTATAACCTTTTATTTGCTATTGCAATGTATATCATTTCTATGGTTTCTCCGCAAATATTAAAACATTTAAACTCAGGTTTCCTATTATCATATTTATAATTTATCTAGTTCCACTTCTTCGTACCGGGAACATCTCTGGGAAAGTTAAGAGTTGTCATAGGTTCGTCAAACATTCCTAGTGTTAGTTAGAATTCTTAATTGGATAGTTGTGTTGGTAATATAGAGTTTGATGACTGGGCAGCTGACTAAGCAAGGTTTGACTATGCTGACTAAGTTATGTCACATGGTATTCACATGGGTTCACGAGGTGTTCACGTGCTTATGCACACATGTAATTAATTAGTTAGAGAATTAGTTGAGATTAGTTGTTAGCAATGTTTGTTAGATAGTTTAAATAGGATTCATTGTTTCTTTTACGGAAAAAATGAAATAAATCAATTCTTCTCAATCTTCATAACAAATTACATGGTATCAGAGCTCTAGATCTGATTCCTCATCTTCTTCCGCATTCAAATTCATCAATTTCATTGTTCGAATTTTTCGTTTTCATCAATGGCGACTAATTCATCTTCTTCATCTTTATCTTTTACTTCTGTTGATTCCTCAAATCCTCTTTACCTCCATCCATCAGATCATTCAGGCATGTTGCTTGTGTCGAAAACGTTTGATGGAACAGGATTTGGTGCTTGGAAACGAGCTATGGCGATTGCCTTATCTGCCAAGAACAAATCTGGTTTTGTTGATGGATCAACTGTTTGTCCAACAAATCCAATTCAGATGAATCTAAGGAAACGGTGTAATGACATGGTTATTTCCTGGATTCTTAATACTTTGTCACGTGATATTAGTGAAAGTGTATTATACACAAACACTGCTAGCAAATTATGGATCGAATTGAATGATAGGTACGGTCAATTAAATGGTGCAAAACTCTATCAGTTACAGAAGACAATTTGTCAAATGACTAAAGGAAATGACGACATTGCTTCATACTTCACAAAGCTTAAACGTCATTGGGATGAACTAAATGCTTTAGACACAGTTCCTGCTTGTGTTTGTGGAGCTGCTGCAACTTTGTTGAAACGAGAAGCAGATCAAAGACTTGTTCAGTTCTTAATGGGATTGAATCCTGCTTATGGTACTGTTAGAGGTAACATCCTAATGATGAAACCTCTTCCTTCTATTAATGAAGCATATGCCTTACTTGTTCAAGATGAAAAACAAAGGGAGGTCCACTCTAATGGTCAATTTGTGTATGAGTCTGCATCTATGCATGTTAATTCACAAAATTCATTCAATCAACATGCTAAGTCTGAAATTAAGAAACCAGGACAAACTGTATTCTGCACAAACTGTAAGAAACCAGGACATGTGGCTGCTAAATGCTATCGGATTATTGGTTTTCCTAAGGATTTTAGGTTTACTAAGTCAAAGAGATTTGCAGCAAATGTTCAGGCCACAGATAATGAAGTTGATGCAACACCTTTGGTTTCACAGTCTCAATCCCTGACAGTTGAACAGTATAATGCTTTAGTGCAGCTTTTGCAAAAGTCCTCTCTTGATAATGACAATACTTCTCATCCTAAGCCTATTAACTATGCAAACTTTGCAGGCATTTTGTCTTGTCCAACACATAAACTTGACACCAAATCGATCATAGATACTGGTGCAAGTGACCATATGTGTTATGATGAAAATCTTTTCTCACAAACTCAATTGCTTTCTAAACCAATCTATATCATTTTACCTAATGGACAGATTTTAACAGTTCTTAAAACTGGGACAGTCCACATTACTCTTGAGTTTTCTATTCTAAATGTGTTTTTTTGTCCCTCAATTCAAACATAATTTGCTCTCTATTTCCAAATTATGTAAAGATACTAAGGGAGTTGTTCAATTTTCTGACACTTCTTGCATTCTGCAGGCCCCTTCAATGAATAGGCCAGTGGTTCTTGGTAACCTGCTCAATGGTCTCTATATTTTACACTCAAATAAAATGTTTTCTATTCAGTCAACTTCCTTTATTCCTTCCTCATGTAATTCTGTTGTTAATGTTCAAACTTTGCATAATAGGCTTGGCCATTTACCATTGTATAAAATGAAACAGTTGAAATTGTTGTCTGATGGTAATTTAGATGCATTGAATCCTTGTAACATCTGTCAAAAATCCAGACAACAGTGTTTACCTTTTCCTACTAGTCAAACCAAGTCTTTGAAAGCTTTTGAGCTTGTTCATATTGATGTGTGGGGACCCTATAACACATCAACCTATGATGGTTATAGGTACTTTCTTACAATTGTAGATGATTATAGTCGAACTACATGGACACATCTTTTAAAAACAAAAAGCAATGCTTTTACAACAATCAAAGGTTTTGTTACTATGGTTGAAACACAATTTGGTACCACTATTAAATGTGTACGATCAGACAATGCTTATGAGCTTGGTTCTGGCAAAGTTTCTGCTGAATATTTCTTGAACAAAGGGATTATTCTTCAAACATCTTGTGTTGGTAAGCCTCAACAAAATGGGATAGTAGAAAGAAAGCATAAGCATTTGTTAGAAATTGTCAGAGCTTTACTATTTCAATCTCAATTACCTTTGAAATTCTGGGGTGATTGCATTTTAACAGCTACACATCTAATAAATCTTTTACCCTCATCTGTGCTTAACAATAAGTCTCCTTTTGAACTCTTATTTCACAAAGTCCATTCTTATGATGATCTCAAGATTTTTGGCTGTTTGTGTTACATGGCAACATCTAAGGCTGGAAGAGATAAGTTTCAGCCAAGAAATGCTTGTATCTTTCTTGGTTATCCATATGGCAAGAAAGGTTACAAGTTGTATAATCTTGACACACATCATATTTCTGTTTCAAGGGATGTTATATTCTTTGAACACATTTCTCCTTCCATTCAACAACCTCATTCTTCTTTTCTTTTTCTACCGTGTATGATGTATTTTCAGATGACCCCTCATCTAATAATAGTTCTGTTCCTACTCCTTCTTTTGATCATTCTTCTTCCCCACCTTCCATCTCCACTTCTATTCCATCTCCTACACCTTCTCCTAACATATCTAATCCACCTCCTCTTCGAAAATCTAATAGAATTTTGTTCCACCTAGTTATATGAATGATTATGTATGCAGTTCTATGCATACTCTTTCAGATTCTGATTCATCTTCTTGTCCTCATAATATCTTTCATGCTTGTTCAGCAATTTCTTTTATCCCATGTGATCAATTTTCACCTTCTACTCAACATTTTCTTGCCACTCTTGATGTTATAACTAAACCAACTTCTTATAAAGAAGCTGCTAGGCAGCCTGCTTGGTAAGAGGCTATGGCAAAAGAATTTGATGCTTTGGAAGCAAATCATACATGGGAAGTTGTAGATCTTCTAGAGGGAAAGAAAGCCATCAAGTGTAAATGGGTTTACAAAGTTAAGTATCATGCAGATGGTACTCTTGAGAGATGTAAAGCTCGACTTGTGGTCAGGGGTGACACTCAAAAACAAGGGATTGATTATAATGAAACTTTCTCCCCAGTCATCAAAATGACAACAATTCGTAGCTTGGTTGCTGTTGCTGCAAAGTTAAACTGGAAATTATATCAGTTGGATGTTAATAATACGTTTCTTCATGGGGATCTTGATGAAGAAATTTACATGACTCCTCCTCTTGGTTCTAGTTTATCCTCTTCTTCCAAAGTTTTAAAACTCAAAAAATACTTATATGGTCTAAAATAGGCTTCCAGGCAATGGTATGGCAAACTTTAATCTGCACTAAAATCTAGAGGCTATGTTAGATCTCCAAATGACTATTCTTTGTTTTCAAAGTCAATGGGGACATCTATAGTGCACCTAGCAGTTTATGTTGATGATATATTGTTGACTGGTAATGATGAACAAGAAATCTCTAATCTAAAAGCTTTCCTGGATTCTACTTTCAAAATTAAAGATTTGGGATTTCTTAATTACTTTCTAGGTATTGAAATATTACCACATTCAAATGGTGTCATAATGACTCAAAGAAAGTTTGCTAAAGACTTGTTAGCTGAGTTCAATTTTTCTGATTCAACTCCTACTACTTGCCCTTTACCAACACACTTACAGTTACTTGTCAAAGATGGTCCTGTTATTAATGATCCACTGCAGTATAGACGGTTGGTAGGCAAGTTAAACTATTTGACCCATACTCGTCCAGATTTGGCTTTTGCAGTACAGTTTTTAAGTCAATTCATGCAGGATCCTCGTTTACCACATTAGGAGGCTGCTTTGCATACTCTTAGATATGTCAAAGGGACAATGTCTCAAGGCTTGTTGGTCAATAATACTCAAGATTTCAGTCTTCGTGCATACTGTGATTTGGATTGGGCTTCATGTCCAAACACTAGAAAATCTGTGAGTGGTTACTTTGTTTCTCTTGGTGGTTGTTCTATTTCTTGGAAGTCAAAGAAACAACCCACTGTTTCATTAAGTTCAGCTGAGGCTGAGTATAGAGCTATGAGATGTGTCACTGCTGAGCTTGCTTGGCTTACTAGATTACTCAGTGAATTTCATGTTCCAAATATGCTTCCCATTCCTCTTAAATGTGATAGCCTGGCAGCCATTCATATTGCCAAAAGCCCGGTATTTCATGAGCGTACTAAGCATATTGACCTTGATTGTCATTATGTTAGAGAACAAGTTCAAGCTGGGTTGATTACTTTATTGCATACTGCTACTTCTGCTCAACCTGCTGATATCTTGACAAAGAGTTTACCGGGCACTAAACACCATTCCCTTCTTTACAAGTTGGGGTTAATCACACCTCCAACTTGAGGGGGGATGTTGGTAATATAGAGTTTGATGACTGGGCAGCTGGCTGAGCAAGGTTTGACTATGCTGACTAAGTTATGTCACATGGTATTCACATGGGTTCACGAGGTGTTCACGTGCTTATGCACAAATGTAATTAATTAGTTAGAGAATTAGTTGAGATTAGTTATTAACAGTGTTTGTTGGAGTAAATTACTATCTGAATTACTATTTGCATCACTGATCTTTCTCAAAACTAACTAGTTGAATCCTTAAAGTTTAAAAATATCATTATGTCCCCTGACTTTCATTTTTTCATCTATTTGAATCTCGAAGGCTAACACCGTTACCCAAACGCCGCCACCACCACAGCTCCCCATCGACATCACCACTACCCAAACGCCACCACCACAATCGACAACCGCCACCACAGCCCCTCGTCGCCACCACAGCCCCAACACCATCATCACAACCGACTATCACTACCACCTAACTTCCATAAACACCACATCATGTTTCTTTTTCATTTAGAGAGAGAGAGAAAAAGATGAAATTGGGGTTTACTTGTTATTTTTAGAATATTGGGTGGGTAAATAGGGAGAAAGATAAAAATACCTTTAATAGAGAGGAAAAGTGGGTGGAAGGTAACAGACAAGGTTGACGCGGTCAGCATTCGGATTCAAATGGATGAAAAAATCGTTCAAATCTCATTCTTCATACCTATAATTTATGAGTTTTGTGAGTAGTAATCCTAAACTTAAGGGAGCATTAAGTTTTACCCTAAAATGTTTAGGGATAAAATCTGATATAGGGTCAGATTATATAAATTATTATAAACTCTTCAAAATTTAAAGATAAGAATAATTACGTGGGACCAAATGTGAATGCTGTTATGTCTTCATTGCTTCGTGTAGAACAAGGCTCCAATAATAGATTATGTAAGGGTCCCCAGTTGATTTTATTTTACGCCTTTTACACATTAAAGTATTAAAGTAATTCATTCTCTTTATATTTTTCTCAGTTTTAATGTTTATTCGGTTTAACCATTTATTTGTAATGCACACTTAAATTTAATTATGTATATTTCTTTTATTAAACCGTTTATCACTTATTAAAATGATTGACTTTAAAAACTTTTAAAACCGCATATATGTTGATGCACACTTACAACTACATTGTTACATATTTGTATTTATACTAGCTTTAGTAAACCCGTGTATTATACGGGTTGAACAAATAAAATATTAAATAAAATAAAAATTATAAAACGATATACTAATACATGATATCATTGGAATTACCTATGATTAATAACTATAAATAATAAAACAATAATATGAACTTTTTAATTTTTTTTTTGTTTTCTTCAAAGATAAATTAAACATTTTGTTTCAAAATACAATTTTAAAAAAATTTTATTTTTAAAAATGTCCTTACTATAACTCCCTATTTTAATTATTTTTGTTTTATAAAAAAATTACTTTAGAAAAACCAATCTTAAAATAATTAGTAAAAAATAGATTGACTTATTAGATAAAAAGCTCTTTTTATAAAAAACTATTTCTATAGAAATAACATTAATAAAAAGATATCTTTATTAATTTATTAAAAAATTAATTATAATGTAAAAATAAATAATATTATTAGTAATTAATTTAGTTATTTAATAGGAGAGAGAAACATGAAAATTTGATTGGAATGAATTAGATGCTGACACGTGACACATCCATTTACCATTTTATTAGAGTAGGAATTCTCTAATAAATAAGTAATTCGTCACGTGTTATAATTATAGCTTCCTAAGATTTTTTTACCGGTTTCTTTTGTTTTTAATATTATTGACTTACTTAAAACTTCAAATATT
Organism: Flaveria sonorensis; assembly: GCA_025506505.1. Taxonomy (NCBI): domain Eukaryota; kingdom Viridiplantae; phylum Streptophyta; class Magnoliopsida; order Asterales; family Asteraceae; genus Flaveria; species Flaveria sonorensis. Next base: position 1,858,145 of record CM046426.1, read on the forward strand.
TGTCTAAAATTTATTACAAATTATATTTTTAATTTTACTTTTAATATTGTTGACTTACTTAAAACTTAAAATAGTAGTCTAAACCTTTACTACATACTATTATTTTCTTTAGTTTAACCGTATAATATATCGATTTCTAAATTAGTTTAGAAAATATATTAGTAAGCATGATGATAAGTTAAAGAAATTATGAAAGCCATAATTTTTAACGTTAAATGTACGACTCTGTTTCTGAGTATAAATGTTATTTTAATCAGCATTTCTCAGCTGGAACCTCATCCCAACCTTTCAGGAAAAAACTCACAACTGGAAAACCTCATGGCTCAACCTTATGTATTTTTAGTTAGAGTAAGACTTAAACACAAGACCTATCTATTTTTTTTGGTGTGTTGGGTAATTAGGGTAGGGTTATACTAAAAAAGAAATTTAATCTAAAAAGTGTAAAAAAGATTGTGAGGCTAACAAATGTTTTTCTATTGTTTTAAAGAATAGAGTATTTTGGTCATTGTGTCAAATACGTTAGCTCTATTATGTCTTATACGTTAATTGTGTCAAATATCAGTTCATTGTGTCATATATTTTACATCATTTGTTATACGTATTAATCATTGTGTTTTACGTTTTATATCATTTTGTGTTATTTTTGTCATTACTTCTATAGATTATATCAAACTTGTTATCTATCATTGTATTTTACACTTAGAAGTACACAATGATATACATTCAGCAATATATTTTTTAAAACTCATAGTGTTTAAGATAAGATAAAATGTTATTTTTGTCGTTGTTTTTTTATAGATTATATAAATTTATTATATAGCATTATGTTTTATAGTTAGAAATACACTAAAAACACAATGATAAGATATGAGCTTAATATTATTTTTATATAACAATATTGTATTCGTTTTAAAAATAAAAAATATTTGTTTTTATGATGTAATTTTTATTAAATAATAATGTCGTACATAAAAATTAATAACGTTTATTTTTATAATACCATTATAACAAATTTTTTCATATAATTTGATCTCAACGAATTATTAAAAAAGTTGATGGTTGAGATCGTTTGTTACACTTATTAGTTTTAGGTGACTTTTTATTTATAAATGTTTCTCGGTAATTATGAAAACAAACTATATATAGTAAATAGATAGATTGTTTTAAGTTAGTTTGGTCTGGTCCCGGTGTTTCCCATTTTCATAATAGACGGACGGACCCCGCCGGCCCACACCCCATGTTAAATGCATGCATGCCATGACATCCAACCACATGACACGTGTCAATGTGTCATGTCCCAGACAAGTCGTCCTTGGTTTCCAGTTTCTTCCCCAGGGGGGTGGGTTGGTAGACATGATGAGATTTATTAGGTTGCTTGTTTGATTCTTGTGGGTTTTGCAGCTTATCGCCTCTACTTTCAGATTCAGATGCCGCTTGCTCAACACCATTCATCACCAACGCGACTCACCTTCCAACACCTGACACGGACAGTATGTTACATCTTTTTTTATCACTCCTATTTCCTTCCTACTGTTACAACTTCAATTATATTATATATATACCTTTTTATCTTTCAAAAGGCCAAAAGTGTTTAAGTAGGAATCTTTCATGCGTTTTCCTTTTTTGTTGTCTGTTTATAAAGTAAGCTACTTAATCCAAGTCTTTAAGTACATACTTACTTATTTGGAAATCGATCTATAGAAAAGAAAAACAAAAACTTTCTTCGTAATAATCAAGTGTACAGCAGAGCCGAGCCTCTTAGGTTGGGTGTGGTAACTGTAACAACAACAGAATTAGTTCAAATGAATTAACTTCAAAATCACATATATTTCTCAAGGAAGAATCGCAAGCAATTCTTTGTTTCCATTTCATTAACATGATGCATGCATCTTTTAGTCGAGATGAGATGAGTTGTTAGTGCATACATAGCAAGTATTCAAGTCTGTTTTGTTTGTGGGTAGGTAAAGGTTCACCATCACCGAGGTGTGATATTTTCACTGGAGAATAGGTTAGGGATCCCACAGGCCCAGCTTACACCAACAGCAGCTGTGACACCATCAGGTGGAACCAACCCTGGAGCTGTATCATGACAGCCAATACAGAACCAAAACATGGCTCTTTCCTTCACATAACTTCACTCTTTCCGTCATCTGGTCCCCCTTTTTAACCCCGAATGGGTCGCTGACTTTGCTAAATTTGACTATGTGGAAATCTCCGCTGGGAAATGGTTCTTGAAAACAGCAGTCTACTATGAGAACAACAGCATTGTGGGCTGTCATAACTGAAGGAATCAAGATGATATCACAGTAAACACATAAACTCACACCTTTATTCATAGATCAACTGGCTATATATATAGCCTACATCCAACGATAACAATCAGAAAATACAGAACGAACCCTAAAACTCGCTCAAAGGCGATAGACTCGATCAAATCTAAACAACCCTGGAATACTAAAAACAAACGTGGGTGAAAACCCATTATTGGACTGGACTACCACTAAACCCATAACATAAATTGGACCCAAAACAAAACATAATAAAATAAGCCCATCAAATCCTCCCCTTAAACTGTTTGGTCATGGCATCTGCTAACTGGTCTTCAGTCCTTCAGTATTCAAGTTTCACAGCTTCTTCGTTCACCAGGTCTCTCAAGTAGTGAAACCGCACATCAATGTGCTTAGTTCTTCGATGCATTACCGGGTTTCTTGAAAGCTTAATACTTGAGTTGTTGTCACATAGGATCTCCAATGGTCCATTGATCTTTTCTCCCAGATCTTTCAGTAACCCCTTTAGCCATACACAATGACAAGCACACGCAGTGGCTGCTACATATTCTGCCTCCGTGGAAGACAGAGTGACGATATCTTGTTTACGCAAGCTCCAGCATATAGCTGCATTACTGAACAAGCACACATATCCTGATGTACATCGTCGATCTTCAACATCCCTAGCATAGTCACTATCCGTATATGCTACCAGCTTGTTTGTGGAGTGTCGTTCATACATTAAACCATAATCGTAAGTACCTTTCACGTACCTTAGAACCCGTTTTGCAGCTAGCATATGTTCCTGCCTTGGATTTGCCATGAATCTTGAAAGTAAGCTGACTACATACATCATATCAGGCCGAGTCACTGTCAAGTACATCAGGCAACCAATTAACCTTTTGTACACAGTTGGATCAGTTTCCTCCCCTGCTCCAGACTTAGTGAGAACAGTTCCCGGGACAATAGGATTGCTTACTGAATTGCTTTCCCACATATGAAATCTTTCTAGGATTTCCTTTGCATATCGCTTTTGACAAATAGAAATCCCAGCAGATGTTTGTTGAACTTCTACCCCAAGGAAAAATCTCATATCACCTAAATCCGGCATTTCAAACTCTTGTTGCATGGATCGTTTGAAAGCTGCACACATCATAGCATCGTTCCCGGCAAAAATCAAATCATCAACATATAAGCTTACGATAATTACCTTCTGCCAAACGCGTTTAATAAACAGTGTGTGATCATATTTGCTCTTCTCGAACCCCTCTCGAATGAAGTAACCTTCTATATGATTAAACCAAGCTCTGGGAGCTTGTTTCAATCCATATAATGCCTTGTTCAATTTGTATACCTTTGTTTCTTCACCTTCTCTGATGAATCCTGCTGGTTGTTCAACGTACACCAATTCTTTGAGACCCCCGTGCAAGAATGCACTCTTTACGTCTAATTGAAACACTTTCCAATCTCGCTGAGCTGCTACTGCTAGTAATGCTCGAATAGTATCCCAACGTGCAACCGGAGCAAACACCTCGTTGTAATCAACCCCTTTCTTTTGTGCATATCCTTTCACCACGAGCCTTGCTTTATATTTGTCAACTTTGCCATCAGCATTAAATTTGGTTTTAAACAACCATTTAACACCAATTGGCTTTACCTCCACAGGTGCTTCAACAAGATCCCATGTGTTATTTTGTTCAATTGCCTTCATTTCTGTTTCCATGGCTGCGACCCACTTAGCTTCTTTACATGCATCTTCATACGAAGTAGGATCATCTGATGTACTGTACATGGCAAACCCCACTCCTTCAATGTCTTCATCAGACAGTCCTTCACCTGATTGATAATCCTCCATCCACGCAGGGGGTTGACGAGTACGGGTTGAGGGTTCAGGTTGAGTTACAGTTCCACTCGGACCACTGTTGCCAGAATTAGGAGATTCATTCGAAATGTTATTGTTAGAACTTAGAACTCATACCAGCATTATCAGCATGATGTACATCAATTGTAGCTGCTGGTGTTTGGTTCCCTTGAGTTTGTTCCAGTAGAGGTGAGATTGTGTCTTCTACAAGTACTGATGTACCACTGGCTTCATTTTCATTATCAATAACCATGTCTTTCACCTCCAAATCTTTTGCACTCCAATCCCATTTAGCATCTTCATCAAAGACAACATCTCGGCTAATTACAATCTTCTGGTTCACTGGATCAAACAAGCGGTATGCTTTTGATTCCGTGCTAACTCCAAGAAGAACACACTTGTGACTTCTATCATCCAGTTTGGTTCTTAACTGAGATGGTATGTGCACATAACCAATACAACCAAACACCCGAAAGTAGTCAACTGTCGGCTTACTTCCGGACCAAAGCTCCTCCGGTACCCGGCTGTCTAGGCTGCGACTAATACACCGATTCAATACATGACATGCCCATTTGGTAGCTTCGGCCCATAGATACTTTGGCATCGATTTTTCTGTTAAAAGACAACGTACCATGTTCATGATAGTACGATTCCGACGTTCTGCCACTCCGTTCTGTTGAGGAGTGTAGGCAGCCGTTAGCTGTCGTTTTATGCCATGAATTTCACAAAATTCAGTGAACTCCTTCGATGTGAACTCACCTCCCCTGTCACTTCGAAGGCACCTAATTTTGGTTCCGGTTTCAGTTTCAACCATGGCCTTGAAGTGTGTAAAAAACCCAAATGCTTCTCCTTTATATGCTAGCATATACACCCAAGTTTTCCGTGTATAGTCGTCAATGAAAACAAGAACATATTTCTTACCTGTTTGAGAGGCTGGTGTGATTGGTCCACACAGATCAATGTGTATAAGTTGTAGTCTCTCAGTTGCTCTCCAGTTACTTTTCTTCGGAATCATGTCTCTTTGTTGCTTACCCACAGCACAGATCTCACACACCTTTGTCTTCTCGGCTACCTTGGGCATACCTGCAACCATTTGTCTAAATTGCATGGTTCTCAGAGCTTTGTGGTTCACATGGGCAAATCTTTTATGCCATATGTCAGTGTTGCTTTCACTAACTTGCATGCAATTTGGTGAGTAGGGCTTTGAAGTAGCATGCACAGGGAACATTCTATTCTTTTGTCATTCTGGAAGAAATGATCAAACCCCTTGTAGGGTGATAAACATTACACTGCCCATCTTTACCTTAAAAGTAACTCCCTTTTCTTGTAATTGACCAATACTTAATGAGATTTGAAGTAAGTTCAGGTATGTAATAAACATTAGTGATCACCTGAGTTATGCCTTCTACACAAATCCGCACTTCACCCAAGCCTTTCACCCTTAGTCGGTAGTCGTTTCCAAGCCTTACAGTTTGAGTATACGTTTCATCTAACTGCACAAACCATTCTCTTACACCTGTCATGTGATTTGAACAAGCCGAGTCAAGGTACCAAGTGCCCTCTTTCTTAGTTGTCACTTCCATAGCCCATTCATCATTCATGTTCCATTGAAAATTGCATTTTGGTGACATCGATAACACTCCACAGTTGACTTATCAAACGAACCACGACCTCTGCCTCGTCCTCGACCACGCCCGGAACTGAACCTACCACGTCCTCTGCCTCTTGCACCAGCAGGCTCAACATCAGCCTTCAATACTTGCTCCTCAGGAACCTTTCGTACAAGCTTCTGTTCATGTACCAGAAGTGAACTTTGCAGTTCATCTACTGTCATGACATCTATATCCTTAGATTCTTCTATTGAACACACCACAAAATTGAAGTTTTCTGTTAGCGTTCTAAGGATCTTTTCCACGATTTTGACATCCCTTATGTCTTCTCCGCAGACACGCATGTCGTTTGCTATGACCATAGTTCTACCAAAATAGTCAGTGACAGACTCACCGGCTTTCATCTCGAGCGTCTCGAACTCCCTCCTGAGTCGCTGTAGTTGTGCTCGCTTGACCCTTGCATTCCCTTGATATATGACTTTCATTGCATCCCAAATCTGTTTTGGCGTGTTCTTTTGAGCAATAGTCTTCAGGATGTGCTTGTCAATTGACCGGAACAAGTAGTTTCTCGCCTTCAAATCTTGGAGCCGCTTGGCTTCTGCACTTGCACGTTGAGCATCCGTCATTGTTGCACCTGGCCTCGGTGCTATGTACCCTTCTTCAACCACCGTCCAGTACTCCTTGGAGCGTAGAAAAGTCTCCATGACCAGACTCCAGTGGTCGTAATCCCCATCGAACTTTGGTACATTTACTGTTTGGAAATTGCTCGATTCCTCACCCATTTTCTATCGTGAAAGTGATTGCTCTCTCTTTCTCTCTGTGAAATTGCTCTGATACCACTTGAAGGAATCAAGATGATATCACAGTAAACACATAAACTCACACCTTTATTCATAGATCAACTGGCTATATATATAGCCTACATCCAACGATAACAATCAGAAAATACGGAACGAACCCTAAAACTCGCTCAAAGGCGATAGACTCGATCAAATCTAAACAACCCTGGAATACTAAAAACAAACGTGGGTGAAAACCCATTATTGGACTGGACTACCACTAAACCCATAACATAAATTGGACCCAAAACAAAACATAATAAAATAAGCCCATCAATAACTGTAAAATACAGAATCTAACGGAGATCATAACATAAATTGGACCCAAAACAAAACATAATGAAATAAGCCCATCAATAACTGTAAAATACAGAATCTAACGGAGCTCAGCTTTGATTACGCGTACCGTAGAGCTCTACAGACGACTTTCAGCTTCATCACAAAATCAGACCACAAGGTTTTCACCTTGTTCCAGACGACCACACCTGATCATTTCGACAACGGCGAGTGGAACACAGGAGGGTATTGCAACAGGACCGTCCCTTTCAAAGAAGGCGAGACAGAATTGAGAGATATCGATGCAATAATGAGAGAGGTGGAGTTGGAAGAATTCAAGAAGGCAGTTGGGGATGCAAGTACAAACGGGTCAACTTTGAAGCTGTTTGATACGACCCATTTGGCCTTGTTGAGGCCAGATGGACACCCTGGTCCCTACCGGGCCTTCCATCCCTTTGAAGGCAAAGATTCGAATGCTACAGTTCAAAATGATTGTTTGCATTGGTGCTTGCCTGGGCCTATTGACTCGTGGAATGATTTACTTATCAATATACTCCTTACAGAATAAAGACACTTTCTTGGCTGGGAAACATGATGTTGCAAGGGCTGGTTTTGGCCTAACATCTGAGGTGTAATTGATGATGGTTTTGTTTTGTTTATAACCACAATATCCTCAACATTACTAAAGTTTAAGGTGTATTATCGTATATAACATAAACATTTCATAATCAATAAACTTGAAACTTTACGGTCTAACATCTTCCAGTAGCATTTCGTACATGTAAAGATCACCATTTTATGCTCAAGAATCTGTATGCATCTTAATTATACTATCGCTAATATATCAATTGTAAAATGGACTTAAATAACTAAGTAAGAACTTATAAATGCCATAAAATACATTCAAACTGGTTATTAAAAGAGATCTATAAAAAATTATTCAATTAAAGAGTCAGGTTTCTGGAAACACATTTGTAAACTACAAATAGAAATCATCCACCAGGGAAAACATGCATCAGTCTGGTTGTGAGATTTGTGTTCACCTCTTAACATTATCATCTGTCCTGATCCACTCGCTTAACGGTGCTGAGCTGAGCCTTGCTTCTTTTCTGGGGATTGAGCAAAGGTATCCTTCTGGATATACAGACAACACAGAAAATGTAAGAACACAACTTGCGAACAAAAACAAGCACTGAATACACCAAACATTTGTGCCGACCACTAGTCTCTAGGACTATTGCTAAAAAGAGCATAATTACCAACAACCGGATGTTGTAGTTACTAAGAATAGAAAAGCACAAACCCAAGAAAAGAAAAGCGCAATAATAAAAATTAAAACAAAATATATATAATAAGCATAGAATATTAATAGTTTGATACTGTTTCACGAATATTAGGGTAATTTTCTTTCAAAACATAGTCCAAAAGAGCGTTCTTTTTTAATTGGTTCTGGTAGGAAAATGGGATGACTATAAAAAAGAAAGGCATCAAATGTTGAAGCCTTATATTGAAGATAATGGTTACTCTATGACAAAGACATACTCATGACATGTCAAAGTTGGTGGTCTTTTTTATGTGGCAGTTGATGTCCTTTTTATAATAGTTTTATTTTATGTATTTTTGTTTCAGGCTAGTAACTGTTTTAAAAGTGGGTGATAGGTGGTAGGTTAGGTCCTTCTTTTTCTCAGTTGTGGGTCATGGTTTCGGTCATGTATTTTTTTTCATTTTTTGTGATCAATGAACTGGTTGATCCTTGCTTCTGTTTCATTTCCATATTTTTGTCATTGTGTTGCTGTCTTTGAAACCAACATCAAACAATGAACAAACAGGCTGGTGCCTGTTACAGAGTAGCCATGCCCGTTGCCTGTTTTTGGTCGGTTCAGTAGATTTTTGCACCTGGACCTGGACCTGGACCTGGACCAAGGAGCTCGCCTCAACAGCGCTTTATTAAGTAGGCCTCACCTCAGCGAGAGCCTAGTTGCGCGCCTTTGACAACTATGACAGGTACTAAATGATTATTATTTGAAGAACCTGTTTCTTACAACCAACAACCTCAATGAAAAGAACCCTATGTATGGCCATCTCTCTGTGTGTGGATTTAACATAGGCTAATAATATGATGAGATTCACCAACCTGCAACAAACTTTTTCAAATCAAGAAGCTTAGAAACTTTCTATAGAAGGGAGAAAATGCAATTTTTAGTGATGGCCTACTCTTTTGCCTTGTTTTTATAACAGCCAAAATTTTATTAAGCTGAAAGCTAGTATACTTCTTTGTATTATGATAGAAAGAACTACAAGACGTTTTTCACACAATCGGTAAGAAGCAGGCCATGGAAGTATTAGTTTTCTGGAAAATAAAAATCTAAGCTATGTAAAGATATAGTATTGTTGTGGGCTCTGTAAGGCATATTAGAATTCCATGTATTACACTATCACATAGCTGCATGAATTGTATAAGTGACACTTATGAGAGGGGCCAAATGCTCATCTCCTCAGATTATGCTGAACTGTTTGGGAGGGGTACCACTAGACCTACCCATAAAAAGCGAAAAAGGCTTAATTTTGGATCTAGGATGAGTTAATTTCAACGCCTTGGAAGACTTTTTTAATATAACTAAAAGTGGATTTTAAGAATTAGCTACACTAGAAATAATGCTGGTGGTTAAGTTTGTAAGATACTGAAATGAATTGGCTTGCAAAGTTATCTGAAAGAAGCAATTTTAATAGCCAAAACCAATTGGTGCAAAAGGAAATGCATATGTATGTTTTACAAAACTATCAAACTGCAAGCATAAACCTTTTCTGTCATTGGAATATAAAAACTGGGTCGTTCCAAGATCTAAAATGAATGATACAATAAACACAGATCAAAATCAAAAGAACCCTAAAACGAATTAGATTTAGCAAAAAGTTTGATGAAACGAAGAAGCAGGCTTGTGATGAAGACTTGAAATTGAAAGATGAAATACAAGAAGAAGATGTATTAATGGAATTCGACCTGTTTGAAGATGTAATTTAAGGCAAGAAGAGTGGCTGCAACGCCACCAAAGACAACAGCAGGACCCGTTAGCAAACTCCATTTCCTGTAAATCATCCTCCTTCCAAAAGCGTGTATTCGATCGATCGATCAATGTCTTTGTATTCAATCGAAATATTGTTGATCGCGTGGGACGGGTCGACTTTGTTTAAACCAACGTATCGTACTATACTTTGTTTAATTATAAAACTAGGTTAGATATTTATATGTTACACGGGTTGAAATAATAAATATAGTATTTGAAAACATATAAGATTGTGAGGTACTAAAACATATTTAGATTTGAGAAAATGAAATCGTAATTTATATTTAAACGGATATGTTGTTTTATAGTGAGTAATTGTTTATTATAATTGTGTTTGATTTCATGAATATTGATATTATAAAAATTTTTGTTTAAAAGAATACTCTGTTTGTAGTATAATAATTTCAATAACGATTAGCTAGAACCTACCTTTAATTTTAATAAAATTAACTCTAATTAAAATATTTATAATAAAACATTTTATTTATTTTTAGAAAAAAAGTTACTTTAATTAACATAATAGTAAATTGGCATTTACTAAACACATTTATTAAGGAAATTATATTTATATACTAATTTTTAATTTTTATTGTAGTGAGTACATGTGTCCAAATCTTAGGTGGAGCCTAGATAGACATTCTAAAAAATGACATGTGGTTTATACAGATTTTGATTTATTAATATAGATTTTTAATAAAATGTTATTTATTTTTAAAAAAGAAATTATCTTGATTATTATAGTATTAAATGAGAATTATTAAAGAAACTTTTTGAAGTCAAGATTTTTGCTAAAATAATAAAATTATTGTGACGGTCACACATGGACAATCCTAGGTGGAGATGACGTGAACATGCTAAAAGATAATCATGCAACTGATAATCATTTTGCTTTATTAGAATATATTATTTTGGTTAAATTCCGATCACAATAAGTTTCATAATGTCACTAAGGGTGTGAGCAACAAAAATATATAAATTCTCAAAGAATTTAACCGATAACATTTTTTTGTCCATCATTTAACAATTCGGAAATCAAGTGGAAAAGTTTAATGTAATAACAATATAATAAAATATTAAAACAAACCTTTAAAAATTAAACTCTTATCAACGTGTGAACAAACATGAAAACACTAATGCATATGTGTGTGGAAAAAGATTAATCTCAATTAATCATTTGTGTGGTCTCCTATGTATAGAAAATCAATGAAGAATAATAGAAAACTAACATGTTTAACAGAAATATAAATATCTCTAACATAACAATGTGCTCTTATAAAATAAGAACATACCATCATCTAAATTTTGTGGATGTAAAACATGGGCTCTATCATCCCCTAATAATTGTTTACAATGAGTGGTCATGATTTGATACTTGATAGTTATATTTGGAAAATAATTTTAACTAAACTTAAAGAATACTTCATTTGGTAATTGGTTGTGTACAAATAAAAATATGATTTTGTAGAAGCCACCACCCATTGGCACATGGGAGTGATATTTGAACAATGATAAGTGGTATAAGGTTATATGTAAATATTTATCGAAGTTCTAAAAGAAAACTTGTAGAGGATACAGTAAAAACGTTGGGAAAAAGAAATAGATTTCGAATCAATCTTTTTGATGTAACGATGTAATAACAACCAGTTAAGAGTACTAGCCCTACAAAATCATTTTTATTTAGTTTGTGGGCAATATAATCAATCGCTAGAAAACTAACAATGAATTATCTTGAAAAAAACTAATATTCAAGAAAAAGAAGAAACTACTTACAGCACTAAAGTAAAGACATGATCCAAGAAGTAAACTAAGTATGCCAACAAAACAAAAAGCGATCTACTTTCTCCTTATGTCACCTTCCTTATTACATAAGCTTGGGACAATAACTACAATTAATAATCAGAGTTGAGTTTGATCTCCTAGTTTGTGACATCAAAATCCACATGATCAAGTGGGAAATCCAAATCCAAATCCAAATCCAAATCCAAATCTAAATCCAAATCCCCAAAAGGCGAATTTGTGACTGAGTTTGGTGTTGAATTCATCATGTGATCACTAAGATCAGAATCTGAGGTCTGCAAGTTAAAGGTTGTTGAATCACACCCTAAATAGAAGAGATCATTCTCTAACTTGTCGGTTTCAGTTGGTGTGGAGGCAAATGAGAAGGAAGGAAACAAGCCTTCCTTATAAGCTTTGAAGCTAAACTCACTTTGATCCACACACCACTTGTTTTCTTCTTCTTCTTCTTCTTCTTCTTCTTCCTCCTCTTCTTTCTTGGGTTTCTTCTCCAACGCTTTTGATAGCTGAGTGGCTTGGATGCACGTATGCCTTCCCCTGTAAGTTACTTCAAACACCGATGAATCTTCATTTGATCGTTGTACTTGCTTCGTTGCCAAACATCCTTGAACGTTTCGATGGGTGCATCTATAGTATGCCCTGTAATAAAGTTCAAAACATTAATTAATATACATAAATCAAATTACGAAAGACAGACTAGCTAGTATATTCTATATTGAGATTGAGATACGACCCACTGCAGTGAATAATGAACAAGTGGACTACATTTAATATTTATATATATATATATTAATAATTAGATTCCACAGATGCGTAGATAAGAACAAGTAATGAATGAAGGACAGAATTTAGTTTTTGAGGGGGAATCAATTAAATAAAGTAATCAGTATGTAACCTTGGATGATTAGCGCCTAAAATCTCTTTCTGACCATATTTCCTCCAACTATAGCCATCACTAAGAGGACCACCTTCCACCATGCTCCCTGAACACACTTTCACTTGTTCACTCCATTTTTCCATTGTTTTCCTGTAACCAAATGAATGAATGAATTAATTAAAATTACCAAACGCATATGTGTGTGTCATCCAAATGCAACGTACTTCAAGTCTTGGATCACCCACTCACCTTTTCTTGAAGAGAGATTTGTTGCATTGATGGGGGGATTCATCCGAGTCTTCAGTTGCTGGAGTGGTGAACTCACCGTTTATAAAATGGGCAGTTGTGTGATTGAGCATAGAAAGTGCTTTTTCGTAGGAAGAGAGTATCTTTTCAAGAAGAAACTCACAGCTTTGAGGTGATATGGTGGTATGAAGATGGTGCTTAAGCTGGTTAGCAAGCTCTCTGCCTTGGGTTAGCTCGTTCATCAGAGGCCTTTTCTCCATCATGTGGGAATCAAACAAAAAGAAGAAAGTCGATCGATCGGTACTAAAAGTGATTGATGATCTCTCTTGGTTGGTTTTATGGGTGATGCAAACCACAAGTGGACAATAAGCATATATATATATATATATATATGTGTGTATATAGGTGAAACCTGGGCAATTTAAAGTAATGAAGTACTTGTCAGATTGGATTGGATTGGAATGGATGGATATATATGGAATTATGGATGGTTGGTAGGTTAACTGGAAAGCCAAGGGAAGAGAGAGGGAAGTATCTGTGTGAGGGTGAGGGTGAGGGTGAAGGTCGGTGGAAAGAGAGAGAGAGAGATTATTTATATGTGAAGAGCAGAGTATGAAAACCACAAATTCATTTTGACCCTTTCTTTCCCAACCCAAATTCACAAACTTTTATGTGAAAATTTCACTTATAATCAATCAAAGCACCAACTCCTCACAGATATATCAATTTAGCTATATTGATTTTATTACAAAGAAAAATATCTTAATTAATAAACAACTCAAGTTTGAAACATTTGTCACAATTAATTAAAGCAGGAACAAAACTGTTTTTTTTTTTTCTTATATTCTTTTTTTTTTTTGGTTTTGAAAATAACATATATATGTTAATAGGTTCACCAATATATAGTGTTTTTGTTAGTTTATTTATGTGAGATCGAGAGGCTGTAAATGCAAGAGCAGTAATTTGGCAGATGATGATTTTGCATGCAAGTGTGGTTGATACTTGAGTTGAGTTGAGTGAGTGAATGAAATATATATCGTATGAGGAATTTGAGTTTAGACCAATTCAATTCAAAAGAGAGCAAACATGCACGTACAGTGAGTCATGAAATATATACAATTAACCAATAAGCGAGGCATGCATGACCGGCCAATTAAGTAACTTATCTTTCGTTTCGATCTCACGATGCATGCATGTAATTCACAGACCCAACCCCACCTCATTTATCCATCTATATATGTATCTAGAACATGACGTCAGACCCCACGAATTGCTAATTGCTAAATTTATAATAAAAACAAACAAACACAGGAATATATAAGAAATTTCCCATTACTTATTGAATAAAATGAAAACAAAATACTTGGACAAGTCAAGGAAGATCTGAAGAACGTTCAAAGGTGGTTCCGCGTTGTTGCCTTTAAAAAGCAAAAGCTGATGATTGACGATGTCAGCGTCAAACCCTTTGCTTACGCTCATTTCATTCTTATTTCTTATCGAAACTAAATTAAAATTAAAATCTTTATCTTTATCTTTATTTTTATAAATGAATAACTCACTAAACCCGGTGGTCCTAACCTTACCATGTGTCCATATATAATAAAAACACACAAACACACATCGTGTGAACACACACACACACCAATCTAAACTCTATCATTTACTCTATAATAATCTTACATTACATAATATGCAATGATGCATGTCTTATAGTTTATTTATACACGAACTACCAACGGAAATAAAACCACTCTTTAACGCAAATATGCAACGGCTTTTCTTAAATGTCTGATCTCACAGAGTTGTCACTTGTTCAACCATTATTTATCAACCATACAATATATTATAATATAATTATATCTCTTCATTTCTTGTTATCTTTTACTATAAGTTATTTTGAGTTTCATCTCAAATTAATCTAAGATATATATAGGTGTCTCCTTAGACCAACAAAAACATGATAGTAACATTTGCTCAAAGATACTGGCTTTTTCCCATTCCTCAAGGAAAAAAAAAGACTTGGTTGTTTCCTTATTTGTTTAAAACTCTTTTGTTTACTATGGTTTAAGTTAAAGTACCTTTTTCACGAAGATTTCTCTCAAACTTTTTCACCTTTCTTTTCAAATAAATATTAGATTATTTGTAACAAAATCACGTGATTCACGCAGGTTCCTATCAATTAGTTGGAGAGTAATTATTTTTTAATACCCTTTGAAGCATATATATGTCAGCATATCAAAGATATATACACAATGGTAAAAGTTGCTTGAATTCTTGGACTTTATATATTGGAAGAGTATGTTGATTAATCCACGCTCAATCTGTGGACCAATGATGAGCTCTCTGTTTGTTATTTGAAATCTTCTTGTGATAACATTGGTTGATTACACATAAATATAATTTTAGTATGAACACATTAGCATTTGTAGCTAGTAATATAATTCTACACGTCCATATTTTTGTCATCATTGGAGTATATAATTGGGATGCTGAGTGATCAAAGTCGGCAGTGGGCCGATAGGTTGGGGAGGCCAAGAGAATCGAAGGGGTAGGGCGGGGCAAGGTGGTCGAGGTTGTCGAGTGGGTGGAGGGAGTCGGTTGTGAGGCGGATGGAGGTGGTGATGGTTGGTAGTTGGCCGGAAGGATGATTTCATCATCCATAAAAGAGTAATGGGGGATGCGAGTTATGAGGCCGTCACACTTCCTGTTATAGAATTAACTCTTAATGAACAATCAATGAATCTAACATGAACTTCAAACTTGTATTATCAAGTTTATTACACAGTGTTTACAAAGAAAGATGAAAAACAAGAAGAAAATCAGATTACCGCTTTATCTCTCTACACTTCCCCTTTAAACGACTGTTAACAGACAATTAACAGCCTAACTAATTAATTGTCACATTCTACCCCTAAACAAACAGAAAAGAACATATAAGTTCCTGCACTTGTATACTCTTGTCTATTTGACTTTACTTATGTAACAATCTCCACCTTAAAGTCATTATAGACTTTAACCAACACCTAAGACCTCCATACAAAACTTAAACTTGGAACCTAGAAGCGACTTGGTAAACATATCAGCAGGGTTAACACTAGTATCAATTTCAACAACTTCAATTGCACCATAATTGACTATATCTTGAATGAAATAAAGCTTGACATTAAGATGCTTTGTTCTTTCATGAAACATATTATTCTTAGAAAGCTGTATTGCCCCTTGATTATCACGGAACACCACAGACTTTACCAACTTCAAACCCATCTCAGCAACCAAACCTTGTAGCCACAGACTTTACCAACTTCAAACCCATCTCACAAACCAAACCTTGATTATCACCCCAAATCTAGCCTTGTACAGACCATTAGATACATCAAGCTCCCCACAACATTAGCATATGGAACCTTTTCCATGTATCTAACTTCTTCTTCTGATTTTGGGCATCCTTGACTTGACAACTTAAAATGTGAGGTCAATGGAGTCTTAACCGATTTACATTCACTCATGCCATAGTTGATCAAGACCTTGTTAGTGTAAGCAGCCTGAGTGAGCCTTAAAAGTTTTAACTTCCGATCTCTATATATGTATCTCTATTCCCGATATCTTCTTAGCAACACCCAACTCTTTCATCTCAAATTCTGTCATGAGTAAGCTCTTGACCGTAACAACCTCTTGCTTATCCTTTGCAGCCATTAGCATATCATCAACATACAGCAGCAAATACACACATTTCTCACATCATACTCTCTAATATACACACAACTATCATAAGAACTTCTATAGGAACCATGTGTGACCATAAACTCATCGAATCGTTTGTACCATTGTCTTGGGGACTGTTTTAGTCCATACAATGACTTCTTTAACAAACACACTTTGTCTTCTAACCCAGGCTTTACAAACCCACAAGGTTATGACATGTAGATCTGCTCCTCTAAGTAACCATGTAAAAAGGTAGTTTTTACATCTAATTGTTCTAATACCAAATCAAAACAAACAACCATTGACAACAAAATTCTATTAGAGGTATACTTTACCACTGGTGAGAATATCTTAGTATAATCCACTCCAGCCTTTTGTGTGAACCCTTTGCTACCAACCTAGCTTTATATCTAGGACATATGCTCCCTGGCACACCTTTTTTGAGTTTATACATCCATTTACAAGCCACTAGCTTTTGACCTTCCGGCCTATCCATTAGTTCCCAAGTTCCATTCTTTTGTAATGAGGCCATCTCCTCTTTTATTGCTTCACACCAATTATCACTTTCCTTTGAACTTATGGCATCTGTGTAAGTAAGTGGTTCATACATGGAGTCTTGTTCAGCTGCAATAAATGCAACAGCTAAGATATCTTTATTGTCTCTGAACCTCAAAGGAGGTATGACCTTTCTTCTTGGCCTATTTCTTGCAAGATTATACTCAGGCACACCCGGTTCTCCCAGACCTTCAACTTGAACAGACTTTTCTTCATGTGGCTCAAGCTCCACCTCAAGCTAAACTTCATCACTCCTCATCTCATTAGAACTGAATTCCCCATCTTTATTGCCCACTACATCTCTGTAAACCATGCTTTCATAAAACACTACATCTCTGCTGGTTATCACCTTAGGCAGGGCCGGCTCAACCATTTTGGTGGCCCTAAGCGAAGTAAAAATTCGGGGCCCTAAGCATGCAACATCATGGCAATAAACATAATAACTAAGAGCAATGACCCAATGAGAAAGAGATTAGGAGAAATAGACAAACCTGAGATAAGAGGTCATTAACTAAGACCATGAAATAGAACTACCATCTGATACATCTCCAACAATCTTGTTTTTGCCTCTATGTTTTGCAAATCAAACATAGTTCGTCATAATAAGTTAATGGTTTATTTCTCAACCCAATGGCATACAAATCATTCTATACATATAACCATACATTTAATAATCAAGAACCAATGAAATAAATAATTTTCAAGTTGTGTACTCACTTATGAAGAAATCAATTCTTCCTTTATAGTCCAATTTTACTTTTCAGTTAACAATCTACCATTCCTAGCAAATCTTCAACCACAGCCCCCTTCGGGTAATCGGGATTTGGGTCAGTCCACAAAAAGGCTATGGTCAGGCACACTAACTCAGTCCCCTTCGGTCCTTCGGGTCTTCAACCACAGGCCACAGCCCAGGGTCAGTCACTCAGACACTCAGTCTCCTTGGGCCTCTCGCAAGTCGCAACCACTAAGTCACTAACACAGGTTGTTGTCGTCGGTCACTCAGTTAAATAAGTGTAACAGTGAAACATGATTACACGAATGAGGTTGTCGTTGGTCAGTCACTAATTGAGGATTTATTGAAGGCTTCAAGATAAATATTACCATTATTGATCATTTGATCTTGATTCTTGAAGACTGATGAGTCGCAGGCCCGCAGCCTTCGAGCATCGAAGCGCCGACTCACCGAGAAATCCAAGAAATCAATCGACCTTTCGTGTTCCATTGATGAAAGAGCTGGCGGTCGCGGCCTCCCGACTCCGCCCCGACCATTGGCCAATCGTCCTTTGGCCATTTTGCCTCTACCGAGAGTCCGAGCGGCGAGCGTGATGATGAGTGGCTGAGGGGCGAGAGTGAAAAGGCAATCTTGATTCTTGAACACTAAAGTCTGAACAGGTAATCTCAGTGGGTTTGGGATAATGGATAATCCGGTGGGCAATTGGGCTAGTGGGTTAATTGGGTAATGGGCTAACTACTAATAATAACCAGAAATTAGAAGCCTTATCATTTTGGAGGCCCAAAGCCCTAGCTTGAGCCTGGTATACTATTGGGCCGGCCCTGCCTTAGGGGTGCCCTCAATCTTCCATATTCTATACCCATTTACTCCCTCAGGGTAACTTAGAAGAACACACATGGGCATATGCCATTGAACTAAACACCCTCAGCCCACTATAATCTGCCTTACACCCACTCCACACTTCAATTGGACACTTCATACCCAAGGCCCTAGATGGTGACCTATTATTGAATTAGGTTGTAATATTTACAGCTTCTGCCTAGAATTGTTTTGGAAGCTTTAAACTTATCAACATACATCTCACTCTTTCCAAAAGAGTTCTATTCATACGTTCTGCCAGCCCATTTTGCTGGGGAGTTCCTTGCACAGTCAAGTGCCTAGCTATCCTATTCTCCTTACATAATTTGTTAAACTCAACCCTACAGAACTCTAAACCATTATAAGTCCTTAACTTCTTCACCTTTTTTTTGGTTTAAGTTTCTACCAAGGCTTTCCATTCTCTAAATGCCTTTAAGGCATCATCTTTTATTTTCGGATGAACACGCACATCCTCTTTGAAAAATCATCAATTATAGACAAGAAATAGCATGCCTTACCTAGAGAATGAACTCTAGCAGGGCCCTATAGATCTGAGTGCACATAGTCTAGTATTCCTTTCGTGGTATGTTTTCCTCCGTTGAACTTAACACTTTTGTGCTTTCCTATTACATAGGTTTCACAAAACCCATAGTTTCTTTGGGTTAGCTTACCAAAAGCCTATTGGCTGCATAGTTCACCAAGGTCTTATTGACTAATATGACCCATTCGCCTCTGCCAAAACAGGGATGTATCAAGAAGATCCTCTGAAGTAGCCACTAAGGCTGCCTCTTGGACACCATGACCATCCATAACATATGTATTATTACCTTGTTTGGATCCTATTATAAGCACCAGGTCTCCTTGGCATACCTTAGCCTTTCCATCTCTTAGGCTAACAGGAAAACCCCCCCTTTTCAAAGGTTCCAAGTGACATCAGGCTTCTTTTATGACTAAGAATGTACCTTACATCTTAAAGGGATAGTTCAGTCCCATTCTTTAATTTTAGCCTAACTATATCAATGCCAAGAATGTCACACGGCTTGTTGTCACCTAGCTTAATAGTTCCAAGATCTTGTCTCTTTAGTTCAGAAAAATACTCTTTAATTGGGGTCATGTGAAAGGAGCAGCCTGAGTCCATAACCCATCCCTCCATGACTTAATCATTAGTCACACTGAGGACATCTGAACTTTCATACCCTTCAAAAGAATCATCTTAAGCAGCATTGTTAATACGACCCTTATGACTTCCACTAGCATCATTCTTTTTCTTCTTCCATTCTAGACATTCCCTTTTGAAATGCTTGTCAGAATTACACACGAAGCACCTCTTCTTGGTATTAGATGCAGAGATGGATTGACCCCTTTGCTTGAAGCCTCTTAGATCAGATCTACCCCTCACCATCAGCCCTTCTTCACCTTCATCCTTATAATCAGTTCGTTTCTTCAATTCTTTTGAGTTTAATATGGCTAGAACTTCTTCCATTGAAAGAGTTTCTAGGCCGTACATTAAAGTATCCACGAAATGCTAATACGAGTGTGGAAGAGATGTTAGAAAGATGATCGCCTGGTCTTCCTCATCCAGTTCAACCTCTATGTTCGCAAGATCCAAGATGAGCTTATTGAACTCATCTGTGTGATCTTCTAGGGACTTTCCTGGTCTGATTTGAAACGTATACAGCCTCTTCTTGAGATACATCCTATTAGCTAGTGATTTCATCATGTATATCGATTCTAACTTTGACCAAATCCCCGCCGCTATGGTTTCCTTTGAGACTTCTCTCAACACTCGGTCACCAAGGCTGAGAATGATCGAACTGTGTGCCTTTTTCATTATCTCCTTCTCTTTTGCTGTGAGGTTCCCTGGCAGACGTTCTTCTCCGTTCAGTGCATCTAGAACTCCATTGTGCACCAGCAGTGCTCGCATCTTGACCCTCCATAGCCCATAATCATTCTTTCCATCGAATTTCTCTAATTCGAATTTTGATGACACCATCTTGTTCTTTAGTCATTTAATTGTTCACCGATTCAAGCCCTCAACCAGGCTTTGATACCAATTGTTGTAGAATTAACTCTCAATAAACAATCAATGAATCTAACATGAACTTCAAACTTGTATTATCAAGTTTATTACACAGTGTTTACAAAGAAAGATGAAAAACAAGAAGAAAATCGGATCACCGCTTAATCTATCTACACTTCCCCTTTAAACGACTATTAAGAGACAACTAACAACCTAACTAACTAATTGTCACATTCTACCCCTGAACAAACAAAAAAGAACATATAAGTCCCTGCACTTGTGCGCTCTTGTCTATTTGACGTTACTTATGTCACACTTCCCCTACGTGTTCGGGTGCGTGTGTCTCTAAGAGATGGGGTGATCAAATTGATTTTAAAATATGATTTTATAAAATATTAATTTAAAAAAAATCTTAATATTTAAAATGAGGGGAGGGGGTGGTAATTAATTATTTTGACTTTTTTAAAATGTATTTAAAATAGTAGCCTCATAATTTGATGTATGACAAAACATGTCTAAGAGAATGACATGTGATAGATAATTTTAGTTCTTTATTAGAATAAAGAGATGCAATATGCACATTAATCTAATGCCCTACACCATTTTTACTTAGGCTAAACGTAACAATCACTACTCTTAAAATTTAGACTGCGGGGTTTATACCACTCCTAGAACTCCTCTTGCTAGCCATCACTATGTTCAAAGTCAATATCACATCACACTCTACTTTCATTCAATCTCTTATACTCAATCAGTAAAATAAATCACTCTTACTCCACTCTCCACTCCCATCTTCAAGTGTTTGAAAATCCCTAAATGGCATATGAATGAGGCAATATATTCCTAATTTCCAAAACCGCCTACGATAGATGTGTCGAAAAACCATTCACACTGCTAGAATACTCTGTTTTTTGTTACAGTAACATTTTTGTTGCAAATATAGACAAAGTTGTTACAAATTTAACAAAGTGCAAAACCCTAAATTCAGAACAAAATTGCGACAAAACTATGACAAACATTCTAGTTGCCGTAAATTTGACGCAAAAACATACAAATATGCAACAAACTTAAAAACTTGTCGCAAATTACATCAAATTGGCGACAACTGGCGGGAGGCCACAAATTTTCAATGGGAACCTAAACCTTATTGCAAAGTTGTCGCAAAATATGGCTAATTTGATAAAAACTTTAAATTTTGCAAAGTTAATTATTAGTTTATTTTAATAACATTACTAATAATAAGATAAATATAATTATTTTAAATTACTTCTAATAATATTCTAAATAATAAAGCCACAAAACGCTTGTTGCGACGGATTTGTGACAACTATGTTTGTTAATTTTTTTTTAATCTTTTTCTAGTAGTATCGGCTCCTGAACTGATAAAAAATAATGTCTCATGAAACTATTGAGTTAAGACTCTTAATATTATGAAAGTGGTTTTTAATTCAATTCATTTAATTTATGTGCAAATCATAGTTACTGGTATAATTTAAAACTGCTTACGAATTTATTCTTTAGACCATAAAACTTAATTTTACCATTTCAAATTTGAGCTATTAGTCCACGAAACTTATGATTCTTTTCTCCTTTTTCCTGAATGTTCTTGGTATAAGATTTTCTGCCCCTATTATCAATCTTCCACAAATTGCATATCCTTAATGGTGAAGAGAGAAGGTCATAATTGTCTCTTTGTTGCTTTATGTACTTGAGGGGCCATTAGTGGAACGCTTTAATCATCTTGTCCCCCATAAAATAAAATAAACATACAAGATGACATGTATCGTGTTTGACGGAACAAGGACATAACGATCAAAAGTAATTCTTACCGAGTCTATGGGTCTTAGAATGTAATAAAACAAGATAGCTTTTTTCTATTCGATCTATTTTAACATCTTGCTTAATAAAAAAAGGGTTAGAAACGAATGTTAACCTTCATTTATCACGATAATCCGCGTTAACCTATCAAGATCAATCAAAATCATTATTTTTATGTTGGAATAACATTATTATAATTATATAACATTATGTTCTTTTATGTATGTCGGTGAATTCACGAGTGTAAAAAAATATAAAAGGTGTAAGTGTGGTATGTTACACTTACACCCATTGTTATTTGCGCCGGTGTTAGTTACATTTCTTAACTTGTAAGTGTAATAATGATATTACAACAAAAAGAATTATGATTTTTATTGGTCATGATGGGTTATCCGAGTTATTACAATAAAGGAGTGTTTACATTCCTTCCCTTCCCAATAAACAATTCCGTAATTTACCTACAATGCAAATTTAGAAATCTTGAAAACAAATTATAATGTCACCAATATACGTTGCTAAGTTATCTTGAGCGCCTTTTAAAATAAAATCATCCAGCCGTTATTTATTTGATGGTATTAATTTCAAGAGTTTTTTTGTTAGTCGTTATTGATGTAGACAATAAGTCAAATAGTTTGTTACTTTGTTAAAAAAACAGGGGGTTTATTGTAAACTGGTGTATACTAAGGGTTGAATAGCGTAAGGCTCTCTCTGATTGATTTTTCCTCTAATAAGAATTTGTTATTTGGCATCAGAACTCAGAAAGGACATCAAGCTCTGAGATTTTGCTGCGTAAGGAAGAGGGTTAGATCGGAGGTTGACGAGAGGTTTCCACAATGGTTCTCAACTTTTGTTTCGAAGGACTGGTCAAGACTTGAAAACTAGTAAGAAGTACCAGAGAAGAGAGTAGAAGACGATGGCAGTGGCACCAACAGCCAACAATCAGATTGTAATCCGTGATAATGTCTTGATTCCCTTGAGTGCCCTACCCTTACATCAACGAATTACTCAGTACGGGTAATGAAATTGAAAGAGATCTTTAATGTTCATGGCCTATGGGAGGTAATTGAACCACAAGCAACTGTTGGTGTTATTGATGCCAATAACAACAGTACCGCAATCGCGTATTTGTACCAAACGATGCCCGAAGAGATGGTTCTTCAAGTCGCGAATCACTGGAGAAATCTAGAATTCAGTTAAAACAAGATATGTAAGAGTTAGTCATGTAAAAAGGGCCAGACTATAGACCTTGAAGAGTGAATTCCAAGGGTTAAAGATGAAAGAAACTAAAAGTATCCACGAGTTTACAGGTCAATTGAGTGTGATTTCTTCTAAGGCAAGAGATCTTCGTGAGCTTTTTGAGGAATAGATACCAATTCCAAAATTGATCGACTCAGTACTTAAAAGATTTATCCAAATGGTAGCATCGATTGAACAATTTGTTGATCTAGATACGCTACTTCTTCAAGAAGCCATTGGAAGACTCAAGGCCTTTGAGGAGAGAACTGGTATGACGCTAAAAACAAGAATAAAGGGAAGTCAAGTCAAAAAAGGGAGTGATTGGCATGGGGAAGGGGTCGTTCAAGCTATAAAGGCAAGAACTGAGATACTAATCAAGTAAGATCTTCAGGTAAAGGTGAGAATCCAAGAAAAGATAAGTCGAGTATCAAGTGCTTTCAATATGATGTCTATGGACATTATGCTTCGGAGTGTCCAACTCTAAAGAGTAAAGATTCACAATCTAACTTCACTCAAATGGTTGAAGATGAACCAGCCTTGTTGAAGACTGTTCATGATCAAGAACATAAGGAAGTAGTATATCTGCATGAGTCAAATGTTATTCTTTCTAAATTTAAGATCGATTCTAATGAAGGTGACATATGGTATCTTGATAGCGGCGCTTCAAATCATATGACAGGGAATCGATCAACATTTGCTACTCTAAACACAAATGTTGGAAGGAAAATTCGGTTTGTGGATGGGTCATGTGTTGAAATTAAAGGAAAAGGTTCTGTGATACTTGAGTGCTAGAGTGGAGATCAAAGAATTTTGTCAAATGTGTATTATATCCCTAATTTAAAAAACAATATCATGAGCCTTAGGAAAGCTACTGAAGCTGGTTGTGAAATTTGAATGAGGAATGAGTTTCTTTGAATGTATGAAAGGTTTGGTAGATTATTAATGAAAGTTCCCAGATCAGTAAATAGGTTGTATAAGGTTCAGTTGAATATTGGATGACCAATGTGTTTTCAATTAAAAATTAAGGATCCAGCATGTAGGTGGCATGGACGATTGGGCCACATTAACTTTGATGCGATCATGGAGATGGCTAGTTAACAGTTGGTGAAAGGAATACGAGTGCGTGATCGTCCAGAGCAAGTATGTGAGTAATACTTGGCTAGTAAGCATTCAAGGATCCCCTTTCCCTAAAGACTTTGTTTAGATAAAAAACCTTTGGAGCTTCAGTTCATCGATTTATGTGGTCCAATTACACATGCAACACAAGCTAGAAATAGGTATTTCATACTTATCGTTGATGATTATATTAGATTCATATGGGAATTTATGTTAAACTCAAAAGATCAAGCACTTGATGTGTTTAAGGTGTTCAAGAAGAAGGTTGAGGTTGAGTTCGACCGCCCCATACAGACCTTAAGGTCTAATCAAGGAGGGGAGTTCACATCACAAGAGTTTAGGAAATTTTATGATAGCGAAGGAGTAACAAGATAGTTGACAACTCCCTATACACCTCAGCAAAATGGTGTAGTGGATAGGCGGAATAAAACGATGTTAAACATGAAAAGAAGCATTATAAGGCCATATGTATGGCATAAGACTTCTGGGCAGAAGGAGTAAGGCATTCAGTGTACATCCTTAATCGAACCTCAACCAAGTTATTATAGGATTGTACACCATATGAGGCTTTAAAGGGGCGGCGGAAACCAAATCTGCATCATCTCAGAATCTTAGGGTGTGTTGGTCAAGTTAAATTAACGCAACCACACTTGAACAAGCTGGATACTAGAAGAATTTCTATGGTGTACTTTGGGGTTGAGGCGGGGTCCAAAGCACATCGAATGTATGATGTGACTAAAGGAAGGATTGTTGCCAGTCGGGATGTGCAGTTTGAGGAAGACAAGAAGTCGGACTGTTCTTGTTACTTGGCTAAAGTTAGAGAGAACAGTCCAAGTTAGGTAGATTTCATAGTACAAAATGTAGTACGGCCTGCACTTCATTCTGGTATTGAAGGACTGGACAAAAATCAAAATGGTGAGGGATCTAGTAATGGAAGTATATCGGTCAGAGTGGTCAGGAGTTGACAAGCTAATATGAAATACAAACTGAAGCACGTTCAAGTCAGCCTATGTGAAGAAGATCGAATCGTACTACAGTTTTTCCTTCTAGGCTGAATGATTTTGTGCTTGATGGTAGAGTTCAGTATGGGGTACATAGACATGAAAAAGAAGAGAATGTTGAACGTCTTCTTGTTCAAGAAGGAGAGCCTTTGACATATCAAGAAGTTGTATTACAAAAAGCTTGGAAACAAGCTATGGATGAAGAAATTCAAGAAATAAAAAAGAATGAGACATGGGAATTAGTAACTCCTCTAACTGAAGTAAGACCAATAGGTTTGAAGTGAGTGTATAAAATAAAAAAAGATGCAGGTGGAAAGGTCACAAAATATAAGGAACAAATTGTTGCTAAGGAATATGTCCAACAATAAGGTGTGGATTACGAAGATGCTTTTGCACCAGTAGCGAGAATAGAAACCATTCGATTGATCCTGGCTTTGGCTACTAAGATGGAGTGGGAAGTCTTTTATCTTGATGTTATTGCTGCATTTTTACATGGCATGCTAAAATAAAATGTATATATGTACCATCTACAAGGTTATGAAGTTAAAAGAGCAGAAGACAAGGTGCGCAAGTTGTCAAAAGCCCTGTATGGGCTCAAACAAACGTCAAGGGCTTGGAACAAAAGGTTATATGAAGCCCTAAAGGAATTAGGGTTCATGAGATGTTAAAGAGAAGCTGTTGTGTATGCTAGAATCAAGGTGGTTCGTTTCTTATAGCGGGTGTGCATGTAGAAGATTTAATTATGACCGGTAGTGAAGTGAAGGAAGTGGAAGAATTCAAGTTGGAAATGAAACCAAATCTGAAATAACAGACCTGGGTCTGCTATGTTACTATTTGGGAATAGAAGTGGCAAAATGAAGGAGGGTATTCGAATTAAGCAGTCCAACTATGCTAAGAAGGTTGTTAATATGGTTGGTTTAGAAGATTGCAATTTAGTGCAACCCCCCTATGGAGGCTGGTCTGGATTTTAGTAAACTGAAGATGCTAAGGAGGTAAATTCATCGAATTATAGAAGACTGATTGTATCGCTATGTTATGTAGTGTCCCAAAGAAATGCTAAGGAGGTAAATTCATCTGATCTAATGTATTTTGTTCGATACTTGAGTCGATTCATGTAGTCTCCCAAAGAAAGCATTTATGGGCAGTGCAACAAGTGATCAGGTATGTTAAAGGCATGATTAGATTTGGAATAATGTTTAGATCAAGAAAGAGAGATGGATTAATTGGTTTCACTGATAGAAATTACTCAACTGGAGAAAAGGATGGTAAGTGTACTTCTAGGAATGCTTTCTACTACAACGGGTCACCTATTTCATGGAATTAGCAGAAGCAAACCACAGTACCATTGTCGAGCTGTGAGGTTGAATTCATGGCAGCAGCGTCAACGTCTTGTTAAGCTTTGTGGCTGCATGGTTTGCTTGAGGAAGTATCTTGCAAAAATCATGAGACTGTTGTGTTGAATGTTGATATATAATAAGTCAGTTATTGAATTGATGAAAAACCTTGTTTTTCATGAGATATCAACACATATAGATATTAGATATCACTTCATACGTGAGTGCGTGGAGAAAAATCAATTTCGTGTTGACTTTGTGAAGGAGAATTACAAAGAGCGGATATTCTTAAGAAAACTTTACCGAGGGTGAAGTTTGTTAAAATGAGAAAGTTACTTGGAGTAGAAGATCTTACAAGTTCTTGGAATAGGAGGGGAGAATGTTGGTATTAATTTCAAGAGTATTTTTCTTAGTCGTTACTGTTGTAGTCAATGAGTCAAATTAGTTTGTTAATTAGTTTTAAAAGAGCAGGGAATTTGTTGTAAACTAGTGTATAAGAAGGGTCAAATAGTGTAAGGCTCTATCTGATTCATTTTTCCTCTGAAGAGAATTTGTTCTTTTCTCTTGAATCATGTTCTTCCTTTCCATTCTCAAATCTTGGTACCTGTTATATTTGAGATGAATAGTGTGGAAGTATAACATTATTGTTTTTTTCCTTACAAATTTACAAAGTTAATCGTCTCATGCACGTATTGATACTCATTTTTAATGTCAATCTTATTTTTTAATGTTCCTCATCTGATCTTTTGAAACAAGATCGTATTTGTACACTATGTGAAAACAAGTGAATATGGAACAATAGGCTTTTTCGGGTGACATGAATGGAATTTTAAAAGCTAGCTTAGAAAAATAAAGCCATAGATATCTTAAATCGATTTATATAAAATTATAAAAAAGTGGATTATCTTAGTTTTTTCTTTGTACAATAATATTTGTACTCTTAAATGTCAGCCCATTTTATAATATTACTCCTATAACTTTAATACGGAAAGATTAGTTATATGCAAATAAATTTCCAACGTAAATGCGTGTGATGAGTATGATAGATTTTCTTGATTTGGTCCAAATTTTCTTCTCCACGTGATGCGCTTTAAAGAAATTTCAAAGAACTACATAATAAAGAATTGCAGATCCTAGGAGCGGGGCCCACCGGGATTCCACATAACTTTCATGAACTTTTAAAGTTTAAAGTTTTAACTTCCACATAACTTTCATTAAAAACAGTCGAGTTCAACGTTTTAACTTTTTTATTTGTTTTTTATCGACAAAAGTTTAAACGAAAAATGTTTTTAATTTAAAAAGTATAATAAGTTAATTTTAACTATCAATATTTCAAATGAGATAAAATTATAATGAAAAAGTTTGCTATAAGGGTATCCAAGGATAGTCACATTTATTTATTTTCTTTTCAAATTCACCCAACTTTTAAGTGTTTGTACCTTTTTTATACGATACGATTACACCACAAGAAACGAGTACATTATCTGTATATACACAAATAAAATAAAAAATCATGTTTTTTAGCCCATATGATTTATGCTCGTTGTGTCTTTCCTATAGTTTATAGTGTTTTTGTATTTGTTATCGTGTTTTTTTAAAATGATAAGTTCTGAGAACATAATAGTGAAATAATATTTTTGTGTAATTCTACTATGTAACAATGATAAAATAATAAATTATTTATCTAATACACTAAAAACAATAATAAAATAATACAAATTGATATAAAACGTAAAGCACAATGCTAAAATAATAAGATGTCTTTCTATCTCGTCATTTTATTTTCCTGAACATAATTTTGTTTCTTAAAATGATAAATTCTAAAAAATATAATAGTAAAATAGCATTGCATGTACTTCTACTATGTAACACAATGATAAAATAACAATTAATTTATCTAATACATTAAAAACAATGATAAAATAACACAAATTGATACAAATGTAAAACACAATGATAAAATAACTCATTTTGTTTTTTTAGCTCGTCATTATATTAACTAAACATTATTTTGTTTTTTTAAAATGATAAGTTTTAAAAAACACACTGGTGAAATAACATACTGTGTACTTTTAATTATAAAATATAATAATAAAATAATAACATAATATGTAAAAGAGTAAATTACACGGATTATCCTTGAGATTTGCTCAAATTTCATCTTTCGTCCTTGTGATTGGAAAATTACATGTGTTGTGTTTGAAAAAACATAACACATTTCGTCCCTAGCCCTAACTGCCGTTAAAACTTTTCGATAAGTTAAGTGAGTGGGAAATTATCCTTCTACCCCTCTTTAAAATATAAATATTAACTAGTAGATGAGACCCACCCCACCCCCATCGGCCATCCCACCTGATTTCACCTTTCTTCTACTTCCTTTGTGTAACAACAACAAACCACCACCATACAGTGCACCTCTCAACCCCCAACACACCCCCGATCCGGTAGCCGCCGCCGCCGCCGCCACCAGCACCACCACATACATCCATGATCCATCTCCGGTAGGCATCACAGCCCGTACCACACATCCTATCCGAAACCCACCACTACACGTACCGACCTTCTCCGCCTGAAGCCATCGCCGACCACTCTACCAAATGCTTATAAAGCTTCCGGATTCCGGAAGAAGAAAAATGATGAAGAATGAACCCACCTTCACCTACTTCTTGCGACCTCCATCTGCAACGAAACCCCATCACCCACCTCGCAATGCAATTTCCGTCATCACACACCGATTAACACCTGTGTTTTGGGACGCCGGTCTAAACAAGGCAAGCTAGGATATATGGTGCTGGTTTGCTTTGCACATGCTTCAACCTTGATGCGAGATGGCGGATTGGCAGATTGGCGGTGGTGGCAACGTGGGACGACGGTGGTAGCCATCAACGGCGGACCTTGAACATCAAGGCGGGGCGAAATTAATTTTTTTTAGGGGAGTAACTCGATATTTATACAAAAATAGGTTCGGTTTGTCCTATTATAAGATGACATGAGGGCATAGTGGTCATTTAAAAAATTTTAACACAAAAATTTAACTGGTGTTGACGGCAAGAATTAAAAGTGTTATGTTTTTTTAAATTTAAGATTAAATATGTAATTTATCAATCACAGGAAAAAATATGAAATTTAAACAAACCTTAAGGACGATCCGTATAATTTACTCTATATAAAAAACAAGATAAAACAATATGAAATTTAAGCAAACCTTAAGGACGATCCGTATAATTTACACTATATTTAAAAAAATAAGATAAAACAACATGAAATGATCTAAAATATAAATATAAAGATGAACACAAATGATAAAAAACATTAGACATAATAACCTAACGTATTTGACACAATAATCAAAATATCTTTCTCTTTAAAAACAATAACGGAAAATGACATGCCTAGAATCTTTTAGAGTGTTTTTATATTGTATATTCTTTTTATTATAACTCTATCTTTTTTTATCAGTGATGTTTATTAAAAATAAACATGAACGCGTGTAAGCTATATTTAATTATATATTATCCATTATTATATAAGTTCCATTCAAGTGTTTTTTTATTGAGATATGTAAAAAAGCCATGTTTATCTCTTATATGTATAATCGTACGTGAGACATGTATTATATGTTAGATATCATGTATTCTTTTCAAATCAAAGTATAGATCAAATAATGCATTTATACATACATAAAAGATAATTAGAAGTAACGTGAAAGAAACAAATATGGTTACATATTCATTTTGTATATCACATTTATAACAATACTTACAAAAATATAATACGGTCATCATGTTTTCAACATATTAAATAGCTACATATATATGTTTTGAATAGTAATAATAGAAGTAAACGCGGTTTGTGGAATTGATGAGACTGAAATAGGAAATGGTTGTTGATATAAATTTATGTGTTGTTACTTCCACGGAAGAATCTTAATGTAAATGTATGCGTTGTTAGGTAGGAAAATGTGGATGCATGTTTCACACTTTGTCGGAACAACATACAACGCCGGGATGTGTTAATGGTTTAGCAGGAGGGACCACACTTTGTTAGTTCCAGATCTGAATCTTCAAAGATTTCCCATAGCAGATTAGGTTCACACTTTGTCCCTTAACACACTCGATTGCCTTTATGAGACTAGCCCATTTGGTAAAAACATACGCATTTTAGATTGGAGGTCCTAGGTTTAAATAGAGACATGATGAGGTAACATTAGTTTGGAGTATTCTAAAAATAGATAATTTAACGTTTAAAAAAATCACTCAATTAGCCCCTATCAAATAACATTACATCTAGCAAACAGTTTTGTAACTACTTAAAAGATTTTCGAACCAAAGGCATACAACCTACTTAGTTTTCCATTAACTTGTATGTTTTATAACAGAGGAATTGCGTGTACCTCTTTAAACTCGTAAAATTACCTATTGGTTTTAAAATGCAAAAGCATGATTTAAAAAATATGAAATTTTATAATTTAAGAGGGGAATACATACAATATGTGGCCGGTTACTATACACAATGTTAAAAAAGTGCGAATCATACGAAGCAATCTGGGTCGTCCATTTAAAAATATCAACGCTAGACATGCTTTGTGTACACCTCTTTTACTAAGAAAAGGTAATAAGGTAATTTCAGTAACCAACCATGATTATAAAGCGACGGACAAAAATTCTTGCATAATAATTTATGAAATCACGCAAGTTATATAATTTATTACTCAAGTTATATTAATATGTACGCAAGGTTTGAAACATATTATACAAGCCATTCAAAACTAGTTCTAGGCCATTCAAAACTAGTCTCAAGCCATTCAAATATTAGATTAAAAATCACGCAAGTTATACATTTTTCATACAAAGAAATGTTCTATGTGTATTACGCAAACCATTCAAAAACTAGATGTAAGTCATTCAAAACTAGTGATAAGTCATTCAAAACTATATCTACGTCATTCAATGTTCTTAAATAATTACACAAGATTCTTAATAAGATATAAGGTTCTTATTAAATTACAAATGTTAGAATATTAGATACGCAAGGTTATTCAAAACCTTCAACTTGCACTCGACACAGTAGTTGTAATATCACGCAAGAAGAATCGAAAATAAATCAACGGACGAAAATACACCTCCGTGTATAAACGTACAGAAGCCACACGACATCCTCATGTTACTTTGTACACTTCGAATGATTTGATTACTTTGTACCGCAAATTTTCTCCATACAATATTACAATTGCTATATCCTTTATCGTCTATAATTTAGTAGAGAAACTAACGGACGCTTGATTAAAAGAGATTAAAGATTTTTCTTGACCAAGAAGCTGATCATATTAGACATTCACCCTAATATCTAATAGATCAAAGTGTGTGTTACTATCTTAATTTTCTAATAAAAATGACAACATAACAAATACCATTTGCCTTGAGTTGATATATATAACACGTATTTATAAGTTCTACGATGATTTGTTACTAAACAACATTGTTGCTCCTTAATAATCCTATTAATTGAAGCTTCAAGTTGTAATAAGCACATAAACAATTTCAGATGAAAATATCGTATATTATTAAATATATACTAAACAAATTTGTGATTAAACAACATTGGCCCTTGTGGTTTAGGGGGTTTAAGGAGTTTAAACCATATAGCAAAATATCTTTTGACATATCAGACCCCTAATGTTATATTTTATAACGGTTTTGGCCCGTTATATTAATTCTGTTAATTTATTCTGTTAACTATAAGAGTATTTTAGACTATTTACATTTTAGGAACTATTTATGTAAATTATAAAGATCTTTTAATAATTAGTCGTCTATTTATGCAATTACTCAAATTATCAAAACCGCCCCTCAATTTTTCCTTCTCTACTAGATGAGGTTTTTTTTTTTTTTTTTTTTTTTTTTTTTTTTTTGTTTATGTGAAAAGATGTTTTATTTTTATTTTTTATAACTTTTTATTGTTATTTTGTTTTTTTACTTTTATTATAATTATTATTTAATAAAAAACATTTTAAATGTAAAAAAAAATTTTTAAAGCGTTTGTTTCTTATTAACATCGTTTCAATATGTTTTTCAAACTCTTTTTTAAATCGTTCGTTTTTCAAAAAAAAATAATTTTTTACATCGTTCGTTTGTTTAAACCCGTTCATTTATTCAAACTTCGCTTATCTATTGAAACTTTTTTCTATTAAAAACTTTTAATGTTTTTTTAGTGTTCGCTTATAACACCATTCATTTGCTTAAAATCGTTTGATTTTTGAATCCCTTGGATTTCTAAAATCGTTAGTTTTTCAAACTTATTTTTTTTAAATGACTGTAAGTAAATTATACAAGCATATATTTACAACAACTATATTTCTAATGGCTATTTTTGCAATGACTATGTTTCTAACTTGTTTAAATTTCTAACATTTTATCAAGTTAGAAAATTTTAACTTGTCTTGTATAATTTAGTGAAAGATTTTAAAAGGACCAAAAGTTTTTAAAAATTAATAACTTGTATTGTATCATTTAAAGAAAATTTTCTAACAAGTGATTTTGAAAATAAGTTTATAAAAAACAAAAGCTTTAAAAGAGAAGTATTTATTTTTATATATTTAAAAACGTGTTTTATTAAATAAAAATAACAATAAAAAATCCAAAATAGCAACAAATTTCTAACTTGTATTGTATAATGTAACAAAATGTTTTGAAATGGTTGAAAGATCTTTAAAATAAAAATTTTAAAACGAATGATTTTGGAGATGTTTATGAGAAAACAAAAGATTTAAAAAAAGTCGTATCTTGTTAATAAAAAAACATGTTTAAATTGTATATATTTTAAATATACAATTAAAATTTTGTTTAACTTGGGATAAGTTTTTGTTAATTTAAATAATTACATAAGTTAAAACTTCTTTTTCTAACTTTCAAAACAACCAAGAAAGACCAAAATACATTTACACTTAACTAACTAACCAACAGAATTAATAGTTAAAAGCTAAAACTATTATAAAATATAATCTCAGAAAAAAATCATTTTTGGGCCATAAAAATTAAAATGATCAAAGTACAGAGGCCAAAATAATAATTTACTAAAAAAATTAGCTAAAGCAGATGAGGCTGTGGACATCTTTGATCTATTAGGAAACATATTCTGATCAGAAGCCTACCACCACCACCACCTTCCTTGAGAATTGAGATTGCTAAAAAATAACCCATGAAATTGAACACTTATCAAAGAAAACTAATTTACAGGCTATGAATTGCCATCTTCATGAAATTGATCAGAACCCACAAGCCCATCTTTCTCATAACCCTGGTGGCACCGGTGACGTTGGTAGGCACCATCACTGAATTATAGAACTAAATCTGGCCCAAATTGTCCAAAGATTCACGCCACTCTTTCTAGCAGAAAAGTAAGAAAGCATAACTTTTATTAAAGTATACCACAGATATAAAATTCACACAAAAGAGAAAAAAAGACATTTATTTGTGAACATCATACAACAAACGTTGATAACACATCGTCAGTCCTTTTGAACAACACAACCACGTGACCTCCTGCACTTGTTTACTCTAATTTTCTTCTTCTTTTTCGAAAGCTTTTTCTCCAAATCCTTCACCCTCCCTGTCAGCTCCCTTATCACGCCCAACTGCTCATTCCCTGCTTTCATCAACTCCTCTACCGCCACCTTCAGTTTCTCGTTCTCCTCCATGAGCATCAGCCTTCCCCGACCTCCTTCCGCTTCATGTACCAAGTCATCCTCAATCTCCTTGGCTGCATCTTGTTTCACTAATTCACACTTCATCTCCATAACATCATCTGTGATATCATTTCCATTATGCCCAGATTCAAGATGCTCACATGAAACCACATGCGACTCCAGATTGTTGTTGCAAGTTTCTGCACCGTTATCATTGTAAGATTCTGTTACTCGATCCTGACATACATCAGAATCATGCATCATGGTTTCCACATTTACACCGCCATGCACCGCAGTCTCTGTTGGCATCTGATGTTGGTTGTTATTAAGCTCCTGAGAGTTGTGTTCAAGCTTCACAGCATGAGCTCCTACATCGCCATTGTCTACACAATTAGTAGCTTCAACCTCATGATCCTCACGTAACCCCAAAGCTTCATCAGTGTCATCACTTTCTGTTGGTGCCTGGTCCAACTTCTCTTTATGTGATTCCAACTGTGGCTCACCAATGGCGTTACAGCCTCCTTGCAACTTTGCAGCTTCCACTTCATGACTCTCACACAGCTCCACAGCTTCACTACATTCAGTTTGTGCCTCATCCAACTTCTGTTTATCCGATTTCAACTCTGGCCCACCTTTAGTATCACAACCTTCTAGTGACTTTGTAATTTCCACTTCATGATTCTCACACAGAGCCAGAGTTTCATCTTTGGTTGGTGATTCCAGTCGTGGCTCACTAATGGTATTACAGCCTTCTTGCGACTCTATAGCTTCCACTTCATGATTCTCACCCATCCTCAGAGCTTCATCACTTTCAGTTGGTGCCTGATCGAAATTCTCTATATCCAGTTCCAACTGCGGCTCCCTAATGGCATTACAGTGTTCTTGCGACTCTGTAGCTTCCACTTCATGATTCTCACACAGCCCCTGAGCTCCCTCACATTCAGTTGGTGCCTGACTGAACTTCTCTTTATCCGATTCCAACTGTGGCTCACCAGCGGTATTACAGCCTTCTTGCATCTCTATAGCTCCCACTTCATGATCGTCACCCACCATCAGAGCTCCATCGCATTCAGCTGGTGCCTGTTCGAACTTCTCTTTATCCGATTCCAATTGTGCCTCGCCAATGGTATTACAGTCTTCTTGTGACTCTGCAGCTTCCACTTCCTGATTCTCACATATAACTGTACCAGATTCAGTTGTTGCCACATCGAATTTGCCTTGAATGGCACCTTCTTCAGTGCTCTTCTTCGATTGCTGCTCTCGATTGGGGGCATCACATGCCTCTACATCATCATCATATTGAGATTCTTTAGCATTGTGTTCATGATTCTCACATAAACCCACATGAGCTTGTGTATGATCACAATTCGCTTGGATGGCATCATCATCCGGATGCATAACCTGCTCGCTTGGGCTTTCAGATTTTACAGATGTTAGAGAATCAAGCTTCTCTTGTAAACCCACGAGCTCCTTCGCGACCGATTTCCTAACCTCTCTTACGAATGGATGCAGACCCTGATAAACATCATATCATAACAACAGTATTACTTCTATGTTTTGATAGAATAGCATTTCAATTACCAATATTTAGATCGGAAAAAAACATATACCTGGATTGTGTCTAGCTTTAGAAGAAGGCTCATTATGGACTCCCCAATAATCACCTCTTTCTTACCATCACTGTGGATACTAGAGGATGATGATTCCAGATCCTGAATACGATTTCTCAGCTCAAAAACCTGTTTTCTAACTTCATTAATTTGCCTCAATTTCTTCAGTGGCTGTGATTTTCTCACTTCAAAACCACGATAAACAGACTGTATGATCAAGGCTGCTTCATGTTCTGACAAATTCTTCTTCTCCTCTACTATTTTCCTTTCACTTTCATCTCCTTTTCCCCTTGGAACATTGTCACCATGATCAGCAAGATTCTCTCGTTCGACCTTGTTGGCAAGATCAGTTGTTTTCATATTACCTTCACTTTGCTCCTCATTGCTCTTTTTTTCGACTGGTGATTGCTGCTCAGAAGATTTGGATTGTTTACAGGCGACCCCTTTGATCTTTCTTTTTCACCAGGACTAGGCGAGCGTGAACTTCTCTTCTTTCTTGGCAAGGGATCAATACGAAGACAGACAGGTGGCAATTTGGACGCCTTTGGTGAAGTCCTGCTGGCCTTGTCTGTTTTCTCCACAGAATCTGAATTCACCATGAAATCTCTGCTTTTTAGGCTCTTCTTTTCCTCATCTGTACTCACTTGTTTCACAGGAATCACCTTTTGGACAGGATGATTACTCCTAGGCTCCTCATTTGTACTCACTGGAACCACCTTTTGGGCAGCATGATTACTTCTAGTCGCGCATTCGCCTGGACCCTCATCGTTTTTTGCTGTCTTGTCATCTGATAATCCCTTGTTAGGTACTAGATCAAGATTGTTCCCCTTGGCGTCCTTTCCCACTTCATCATTCTTATCCTTAGAAGGCAACCAGAATATCTGAAACGGGAACCGATTACCATCCGCACTCTGTCCATCTTGGGCCCTTTCACCATCTCCTCCTCGTTTTAAAGCTTGAGGATGCTTGAGCGAAACAGGATCATGAGAATACTTCTCCTTGTCCGCCATTGATTCAGTGTAGCCACGAGGAACCCAGACGATTGGATAATCAGGGCTGTCCTTCAACAACAAAGGAACCAAAGAGTCGCTTGTTTTCTTGTCAACTTGTGGCTCCTCTTTGATCTTGGGTCCCTTGTCATCCTCCCGGTGATTGCACCCACAACAATGATGATTTTTGTCATACTCGTACCTTGGCTGCTCAACTGAATAATGTTGTGGTGGAACAGGGTAAGGTCCTGGAAACGGAGAATATAATCCATGAGGATGGAAAGGAGGTGGTGGTGGTGGGGGATAGTGAGTGTAAGGTGGGCAGAAACCGTACGGAGCACCACCATAATAGGTATGGTTGCAACAACCATGATATGGGTGTGGAACAGGATATGAGTAGTTGCCCGCATAAGGCCACGGTTGATACATGGGTTGTGGGGAGCTAAGATCCATCTTCATAGGAGATGGGATCACCTCTTGGGTCTTGGGTCATTTGTCCAGTTGTAGGCAGGATAATTGTGGTATGGTTGAACAAATACGACTGACTGACAGATAGATAGATGCTGTTACGAAAGTAGTCTGCACCTGAAATCAACAAGCAGCCATTAGCCTGATTCAGGACACAGGCACAAAAGCACCACATAATTTGTGCATAAGAAGCAGATTACATAAGCTATAAGGATGTGAATCTAACTTCGTACACTTTCAAGTTTGGACCTTTGAGCCTAACTAATTAAAATTTTGAAGAAAACCTTCTTCCAACTTCAACCTGAAGCTGGTCTTATAATGACTCATATCGAAAATCAAAGTGATCAAAGTAAAAACAGTAGTAAAAAAAAAAATCCAATTTTACATGAGACAGTTTGCATCGACATTCAAAAAGCATTCCATTATAATCCATAATTCATCATTAGATTTCAGAACCATAGCGATCAATCAAAATGACGACCCTAAGGAGGATACATTGTGGTATGGTTGAACAAATACGAATGGACTGACAGATAGATAGATGCTGTTCGAAACGTAGTATGCACCTGAAATCAACAAGCAGCCATTAGCCTGATTCAGGACACAGGCCAAAAGCACCACATAATTTGTGCATAAGAAGCAGATTAACATAAGCTATAAGGATGTGAATCTAACTTCGTTACACTTTCAAGTTGGACCTTTGATTTGTGGTTTGATCATCTCTACGCTTTCCAGAGCTTTCTCGGACGGAACGAACTGTCTGGATATTTCTATATTGCCACGTATGTATTAATAATGTATATTTATATATAATACTAAAAAAATAACTTAAGTAGACACTTGGTATATTCTAGACCCTCTAAATTTATTTTTCCCGCTCTCTCTCCTTTAAATAATTTCCTAAATAAGAAATATTAAATAATTTTAATTCTTTTTTAGATTAAAGTTTTTAATAATTAAGAAAGATGTCTTTTTATTAATGTTATTTTTAGAAAATAATTTTTTATACAATTAAATTTTTTTTCTAAAACAACTAACTTTTTTTAAATTTAAAATATTTTAAAAAGTAAATTATTTTATAAATTAAAAATAATTAAAATTAGGAGTTATAATAAAAAAAAATTTAAAATAACATTTTAATACGGTTTGTTTTGAAAAAAATATTTAACTTTTTTTGAAAAGAAAGTTTAAAAACAAAAGTTTAAAATTGACCCGTCAAAAGTATTCCTTTTAAGTTTAAAAGAAGACAGTTTTCTTCGACTGTATATTTCGCTATGACAATAAACAAAAGTTAAGGTAATATTTGTCAAGTGTCGGTTTATACTTGAAAGAGTTTATTTTTACTCATGATCAGCTTTATGATATCTTGTTACAAGTTAAGAGTAAAGATGAATTGAAGCTTTTAGTTTTAGATAATGAGTGCAAACCTACTAATATTACTACAAATGTAGTTAACAAAGATGTTTTTGCTTATTTGTGACCTTATAATCAAAAGTTGTTATGTCTTATTTAATATATAACACATTTGATTTTATTTTTATTTTATGTTATTAATAATTAACTCTTCATACTTTCGTGTAATACACGGGTAACTAAAGCTAGTCTATTCTAATAAAAGGGTAACCAGGGCTGCACATGGCAACACTACATTCAATCTTAACAAAATTTTTCCGCTTCTCTCTCCTATTAAATAACTTCATTAATTATTAATTATATTATTTAAATCTTTTTTTGATTAAAAATTATTTTAAAAAAATTAAGAAATAGATATTTTTTAATGTTTATTTCTAGAGAAATAAATTTTTATAAAAAGAAATTTTCTAAAACATCATACCTTTTTTAAAACATAAAATATTTTAAAAATGACATTTTTTAACATGTTTTGTTTCGAGACGAAATGTTTAATTTATTTTTTGAGAAAAATAAAAAAGTTTTAAAAACAAAAAATTTAAAAAGTTGATATCATTTTTTATTACTTATGTCTTTACTCATACATAATTTAAATCATAAATTATTTATAATTAATAAAATTTTATTATATTAATATTTATTATTCAACTCGTGTAATACACGGGTTCACTAAAGCTAGTATAATATAAAATAAAATATCTTGACTTAACTGGGCTAGATAGTTGTTGACTTTGTAAAGCTCAGGCCCAGAATTGACAAACCCATTTAGACTCTTACTGGACCCTTGAGGAAAGCAGAATAAATAAATATAATAACCGGCCAACTGTCTCTCACATAGAGGTGCACGTTTCGGGTTTTGGGTCATACCCGGGCCTGGGTACAAACCGGATTGGGTCAACCGGGTTTTTTTATACCTGGGTATTGGTGAACCCGGGTACGAACCTAGGTTGGGTTTACATTCACCCAAACCCTACCCGATATACCCGGTTAGGGTAGAGTCGGGTCCGGATCGGGTCCATAACCGGATACAATCCGGGTTTTTTATTTATTTATTAATATAAATCATTATTATTTGTAATCATGTTGATGATTTATTAAAAGTTATTTTTTTTACTTTCAAATTAATTTATGTATACATTTTATGTAAACTTTATGCATGGTTAGGTCGAAACTTGAGTTCTAAAGACTTTATTGTGCCTGTTAGGCCTTTGTATCAGTATATTAATATGTGATTTCAAGTAGGAATTAATTTTTAATATAGTTAGGTCGAAACCTGTTTAATTTGGTTGTTAAAACCTACTCATGCATCTGAAGATTTATTGTAGGCGTGTGATGATGTTGAAAATATTCCAAGTGTAGGCGCCTATCTAGCCATGCGCCTGAACAGTGCCCAAGCGCCTGAACAGTGCTCATGCATCTGAGCCTCATGTGTTTGAACAGTGCCCAAGCGCCTGAACAGTACCCAAGCGCCTGAACAGTGCCTAAGTGCCTGAACAGTGCTCATGCGCCTAAGCCTCATGTGCCTTCACAGTTGTCATGCGCCTGAACAGTGCTCATTCGCCTAAGCCTCATATGCCTTCACAGTTGTCATGCGCCTAAGACTTTTTACATATATATTCAACACTTAGTACTTTTCATCATTTACGTTTTAATAAAACTTGCTCATTAACATAAATCATTATTATTTGTTATTGTTTTTATTATTAATCATCATGTATAATTCTAGTAATGAATATGATTATAGTTATGGTTATGTAGACTAAATATGTATGATTCTATATTTCCATACCTTCGTATAAATTTCGATAAAGTATATTTGAATGATACTTCAATAATCAGGAAAAAAAAACATCAGATTAATCGTCATGTATTTCTATGACAATATAAAACAACTTAAAAATATAAATGAATCAATAAAAAAATAACATAAAACTTTTATTTAAGTTATCGTCTAATTTATTTTCTACGAGATGCTTGATCAAATGCTAATTCTTCATCGGATATGCAAGAAGATACTCCTTCTTCTACCTCTTCATCGGTACTTTAGCTTCGAGTGTAATTTTGTCTTCGAGGCTTGTTTGGTCGTGTATACGATCCATTGCGTCTAAGTGATCCTTTAAACAAATGCACATCTCCACGGCTTCCGGAGTTAGACTTGTTCTCCGTAATGATATTACCCTGCCACTAAGAGAAAAAACAGATTCCGAATCTACCGTAGAAGCTTGGACGCTTAGTAAATCATGGGCCATAGCAAAAAGAATCGAAAATTGAGATTCTTTTTCTTTCCACCAAGCCAAAATATCGAATGCATGATAATCTTCAGTAGTCATAGTGGAAGTAAAATCCGTTCCACTATATCTACCAAGCTCACTTGTTGGGGCGTTACCCCTTTGTCTTAGCCATCACATTCAGAACAACATTCAACATAATCAAAACCGGGTCTTTAACCGAGGTTGTTCTCCGTAATGATATTACCCTGCCACTAAGAGAAAAAACAGTTCCGAATCTAACCGTAGAAGCTTGGACGCTTAGTAAATCATGGGCCATAGCAAAAAGAATCGAAAATTGAGATTCTTTTTCTTTCCACCAAGCCAAAATATCGAATGCATGATAATTCAGTAGTCATAGTGGAAGTAAAATCCGTTCCACTATATCTACCAAGCTCACTTGTGGGGCGTACCCCTTTGTCTTAGCCATCACATTCAGAACAACATTCAACATAATCAAAACCGGGTCTTTAACCGAGGTACTAGCACTTGAGGTTGATTGGGTAGGCATGATTTATGTTTATATTAGGCCCATATCTATTAAAATAAAAATTATAAATTGATTTCAAACTTGCATTAAAATTTACTTTTGCCTCGTTTGAAAAATTAGGGTTTTCGTCATGCATATCCAAATTGTCATTTATCTCGTCTATCAAACATTCAACCCCCGCAACATTTAAAAACGGATTTAAAGATGCGGCACAAGTAAAAACGGGTGGTAACTCCTTAAAATATTTTTTAAACTTTTCTTTCATTGGTTCTATCATTTGACTATACATATGATTTTTATTTTGAAAATTTTTAAAATTCAAAGCCATTCAATATAATTCTTGAAGTACCGAATAACTAGTGGGATAATAAACTCTCGATAATTTTGTTGTTGAGTTTTTAAACACCTCAAGAAACTCGGATAGACGTTGAACATTCTTCCAACCCGCATCCGGAAATGGGTTGG
Source organism: Flaveria sonorensis (assembly GCA_025506505.1). NCBI lineage: Eukaryota > Viridiplantae > Streptophyta > Magnoliopsida > Asterales > Asteraceae > Flaveria > Flaveria sonorensis. The sequence continues at coordinate 1,900,736 of CM046426.1, forward strand.
CTTCACCATTATCCGAAAGACTATTGTGAAAAGCTTTCATAGTGCCCTTTTGTTTTAAAGCACAATCAAACATGTGACAAGTCGAATAACACCGAGTAGGGACATCCCAATTAGGACCTAAAAATAGAGATTCCGTATCCTTACAAAGTTGTTTATAATCTTGATATCTTTTTCTACTTTTTTTTAAAAACGTCATGTAACATAAATCGAAAAGCTTTAATAAAGTTATCAACAAATTCCACGGATAGCCCGTCTTGCACTACTAAATTAATAATATGTGCAATACAACGAGTATGGAAAAAAATCACCGTTTGTAATCGGAAGGTATTTTAATTTTAGTTTTCAACGGCGGTTGTGTTGTTAGAGGCGTTATCAAATGCAATTGAAAAAAGTTTATTTTGTAACTTAAAAATACTTATTACATTATCTAAAAGTAAAACAAAAATTCTCCTGTGTGTGGATACGGAAAAAGATCAAATGCAATCGTACGTTTCATCATTGGCTATGAATTGGGATCTACCCAATGAGCGGTGACGCAAAGGTACGATTCGGGTAAACTGTGTGGAGCCGACCAAACGTCACTAGTTAAGTTTACACCGTATTTAAATTTTCAAATAATATAATTAAATTATTTTTTGCTTGTTTCCATAATTTTAAACAATAACTTTTAAGTGTAGTACGACTTACGTGGGTGTAACGAGGTTGAAACGTCTCTCGAATTAAGTTGGTCAACATAGGATTGTCGAAGTGACTAAAAGGCAAAGCTTCTTGAATCACGAACTTCGCCATTCGATCTCAAACCGTATTAACATCGTAACTAAAGCTTCCACCGTCTCCACCCAATTGTGTTTGTTGCAAATCCGGATTACTTTTCAACGACTTATAAAACTTCTTGCTAATGTGTTTGCTTAAAGTCGTGTTAGAATCTTTAGCAAGCAAAGCTCCACAAAACTTGCAACGAGCCTTTACAGACCCGTCACTCAACTCAACCCCCAAACATCCATGTTATGATTGTGTGCAAGAACACAAACGACGGTTGGAGCGTTGGACGAACCTTGACCAACAAAAGATTGTGAGTGAGCCATATCAAGATTGAAGATAGTGAAAGTGTAAAACGAGAGTAAACGACAATATTTTTTGCGTTTTTTGTTTTTTTTTTGCGTTTGGGACTTGGGTACTCAGCCATATCAACCCACACCTATTTATACTAACTTATAGGGCAAAAATGGTCAAAAAACGATCACAAATCGAAGGTAACGGCTATATAGCCGTTAAAAATGGCTAGTTTTTTGAAAAAAAAGGGTAAAAACCGGGTAGGACCCGGGTACAATTGGGTCGGGTCCGGGTCGGGCTCTGGTCGGGTTCGGAAAGAATCTAAAAACCTATACCCGGTTCCAACCCCCCGGTTTTTTTTGGGTCCAAACCGGGTACACCCCATCTCTACTCTCACACACACACACACGATCTTGGTTCAGTTAAACTATAATTTCAATTTCAATAGGCCAATATATTGAATCGATTTTGAACTAGACCAGAGAAGCATAGTACAAAACAAAGTGGGTGGGTGGCTCATGTTGCTTACTCCTTGGAGGTGTAGCCAAGGGCGAGGTGGGCGAACGGCCAGGGCCCGATCTTCTCATGCGTCCGAAATTTTTAAAATATATATATATATATCCTTAAACAACCTATAAACTATTAATAAAGCCAATAACAAACGCAGTAACATTTTAATTATTTTAACCTATTAAGCATTACCTTGAAACTCATTGATATTTTAATTAGTTTAGACCAATACCATTTACTTAATTTAAATCTAATCTAATATAATAATACCTATTAACCTACTAAGGGTAGAAGTAAGAAGACCAATCAGTGATCGACTTTGGCACTTCGATCGCAATATAAAAGTTATTCGGTTTATACTTCTTTTATACGTAGTTTCATAGGGGTTTATTTTTTGTTTTCACCCTAGGCCGAGGGTCTCTTGAGAATTCTCGAGACTGACCCTAGGTGAAGCGGATTACAACTTCCATTCCTTGGAGGCCACTCAAAATGTAGACCATTGGGTTGGGTGATGTAGACGGTGTTGACTTTGACACGTTTTAAATAACATTACCATTTTTATAAAAATACTCTTACTATTAACAAAACAAAATAATTTACAAAATCACTACTTCCTTATGACCCACAAATCAATTTGCTGAGAAATCATTTAACCCGTTTTGCTTGTTTTGAGCTTCACAAACCAATACTGATAAGTCTAAGATTGCTCTTGCTTTTTCATTGACAGCATTGCGTGCGTGTATCAAAGACATATTGCATGAAATACAAGTATCTTTCTTGCGGTTTCTTTCAACATACATATATCACTTGTATCCTTCAACTACCTAAAACAACTTGCAAAATCATCATCATCATCATCAAAAAAGGATGTAATTTACATACAAAACCATCGAATAAGATCACTATTAGTGAAGGAAACCCCTCTGCTATGCTATGCTATGCATCTCAACTCAACTCATCTCATCACATCGAAAAAACGATTTTTTCACAAAAAAATGACGTAATCAGGCTACAACTACTCTGTTAAGACATGATCACAAGAATCACCTTCGCTACCTTGCTGCTGCCATTTTATGATTTGTGAGTGTTACCGTTTCATTCTCCGGTGGTGGTTTAACATACTTCCCAATCACTTTTTGGCGGGTCCGGTTTTTAATTCTCTGAATCTTTGCTCTTGTTTTTTGCTTCTTTGTTTCTCTCTCTTTTCTCGACTGGATCCTTTCTTTTTCATAGACTCCTTGCCAGAAAACCTCACCAGTTGAAGGCCATAACCACCGCCTTGCAGGACTGTCCAAATCCGTTTCCTCAGCAAGATCTTCATCCATGGCCTTGAGGGTACTGTAATCGAACCATTTCACCCACATTTTGCCAGCCCGTTTCTTCAACTCGTGTTGTTCTTGCATTGCTCCCGTGTCTGGATTTATGTACACCATTCTTCTTGCACTATGATACGCCCAAACATTTACAACAACCTCGAGAACCCGCGAGTAGCAGTTCTTGTCCTGTCAACAACCACAAGTGTAATGTAAACCATAAAACCATGAAAATGAAAACAGTCAACAAATACTCATTTTGGCTTCTTTTGGAATGATGCAAGAGAAAAGCAAAACATTAATTTGGCTAACATGTCAAAAGGTTAATTCTTAAAGTACGGGTAAAAGTTTTCTCCTTTTTTAATATTTTCAAATAGTTAATGTATTAAGCAGGATTATAAAAACTAAAAAAATTGTACACTGTAATAGAAAAAAAAAATTTATAAAATAAATTAAAGGATTTTCTAGAAATTAACTGCACTTCAGGTAAAAGCTACCTATATGTATGACCGAAGAAAAGCTTACCTTCGACAAGCTTAGGTAACACAAACCACGCTGGTGATGCTCGTCATACACTTGTGCATCTAATGCATCTACAAACATCCTGCAAATATCATTCAAAAGTGAATTCCTTCAATGCTTGAATCTAATTTCTTTGTATAAAGTCAATAATAAAAAAAAAAAAATTTCACAAATTAACCTTGAAAACATTACGAACTCAAGAAACGATTTTGTTGGCATGGCCCAGCTATGCATGACAGACCATGTGTCTCCATCTACGGGCATCATAGGTAAAAAAGTCGAGCTATCGTTTATCCCATACATTTTCTTTAAAGCTTCAGAGAATGCAAACCTTGAACGAATCATACATATAGATGTTAGTTTTGCAGCAAACTAAGTTAACAGATGCATGTGATTCAAGAAAGTGACTTGTTCAAGTTCAAGAGCCTTACTTGCAATTACCGGCATTTATAGAATCACAAAAAGACCAAAAATCCTGTAATGTTGGGTTTCTTGGGTCTTTATCCATACGAACCCAAAAGTAGACAGCATCACCGTGTTTCTGAGCTTCAATGTCTTCAAGTAAAGCAGCCTCAGCATTTTCTGATAAGGATTCCTGCTTATTATAACAGGACTGATGTTTCTTAGTATAAAAAGTGGTAACTTAGAGAAAGTGTCAAAAAAATTAACTTGCCTTCCTGGCTGTAGCTCGCCATGATGAGAACCCAATCCAAGCATTCTTGTGTATACGGTCAATACGGTTAGCAATAGCAAAAAAAGCTCCAAAATCACCGAGGATGTCCCTGTAATAAGGTGTGTTTAAAAGAGCAAGGCGAGAAGGTGCATCAATGTCATCTGTTCTTGATCTTCGGCCCTTCGTGGACTACAATATCACCGAATTTGGTAAATGTTTAGCTTGAAAATACTAGATAATGATTCATTTTTGGGTAAAAGGGTGCTTCAGAAGTGAAAATCTTGGTCTCTCATAGTAAAACCAAAACTTGGCTGAAAGGTCAAATTATAAGCTAAAAAGTCAAAAGGAACATATCCTTACACCAGACCACTCCAAAACATATAATCATACAAGAAATGCATTAATATAATATGTGAGGAGAAAACCAATGTCCAACCATAAATTCACAACCTAAAATACTTGAAAACAATATTCATGCACGTAAGCTTAAATCAACATACAACACCAATGAGCACAAAGAATCCATGTTTTGCTAGATAGTTTGATCATGAAAGAAATAATCACGCAATGTAACTTTATATCCATCCCACAACACTACACACTAAGAGAAGTCAGCATTTGACCAACATAATTATTGTTATATAGTTTGACTTCAAAAATTACAAAACATTTAACCATGCAATTATTGTTATATAGTTTGACTTAAAAAAATTATAAAACATTTAACCACGCAAGAAAAGCTTAAATCCTACCTACAAAACTAAGGAAACAGTGTTTTACCAAAAAGTTTGAGAGATTTTCACACTAAAATGCACTAAATTACTAACATGGTCATGCAGGAAAAACTCACATTAAGCAATAGCCAATCAAGGTTTCTCTACCAGTGTATGCACCAGCAGCACCACCATAATATATATTTTTTTCCAAATAATGCACTAAATTAACACATTCATCTCTTTTTACACTAGAAACAGTGAAACTACCTTAAGACTGGATTTTACGTTAAACGATTTTAAGATGGATAAACATAATCATGCAAGAAAAACTCAAATCCAGATGCAAAGTGTAATAGCCTTTATTAATAAGCAATGAAAGCGGAGTGACTTACAAGTCCAATGCCACGATATATTGATTTATGGTGCAGAAAAGGCCAAGATCCTTGACCATAGTAAGGTTCATAGATGCATAATGGTTGACCTGTCCTTTCAAGTTCGCCATCATCCCTCTCATGCAAATCGTTCTTACTTCGATCAGCTTTCTTTGCATTTTTGTATACTTCCTCCCATGTTCCCCTTAATTGCTCACTTCTATCCCTCAACTACACAAAATATATATAGTAAAACAGAACCTCAAATGTCTTTAAAATGTCAATTGGTGGGTTTAGCTAGTCATTCTTTGTAAGGATAAACGAGGTGTTTTCATCTTAAACATCTCCAAAAATAAGTGAAATTGTAATTGACTTCAAATTATCATAAAAAGGATAATTACCAATATTTCATGCCAAAAAAGTTGCAATGTTCAAGTGAATGCATATTGAAGAAAAATGATAAACTAATTACAGGCACTAAAATGAGTGGTCCAGGATGGGCTAGCAAGTCAACACCTTTTTATTCTTTTTAAGTTTCAAATAATTATATTATAAACCATGATTATGTATCTAAACTTTTTTAATAAAGCGGTTAGAAGGTTGTAAGCATACGAATACACATTGGGAGAGTTTCAACTTCTTTAGCCCATCCAACCCATTTGGCCCACTTCAGATATAGCTAAGCAAGTTATTAATTTCACATAAAGTTAACAAGAAATAATATGTTGTCATTTTAATGGTGACACAAAGAGAAAAAGATAAAAACAATGAAAAAAGATTATGTATTTCCATTACCTCATCATCTTCTCGTGCCTTTTTAGCTTTCATGATCTGGTTTCTTTTTTCTTCTTCCCATAAACCATATACAAAGTTATCGTTGGCTGGAATAGCACCTGAAGTCTTGTCTTTTAGGGTATGATTCCATTGACTTTCAACCTTATCTAAGAAATGGTGAATCCTCAAACTTCTATTAGCATATCTATGGGCTGCAATATCCTCAAAAAGATTCCATGGCCACTCTGTTTTAGTATCCGAAGGAATTTCTGATATTTCCCTTGGAGATGCAACTTCTGAAGGAAGTTTCATGATATCTTTTATCAACGAAGCATACCCTTCAACAGATTCCAAAACCATCATGTTTTTAGCAGTATTTTTTCCCATTAATGCAATATTACGAGCCAGAGATGATAGTTTTCCTTCAGACACAACTTGCAGCACCACCCGTGTTAAATCCTTAATATTCTCCTTTGCAAAAAGATGGCCATTTACCCCATCATTGACCTGAAATGTATTATCAAACTGTTGATTTTCATACTTTGACTTTTGACATCAAAACAAACCACTTCCAGTATATATAAGATAAGAAGCTACCTTAGCTTTTAAGGTAAAAAAACAAAGTACTAACATTAAATACTACAATAAGTACCGTATACAGAAGGGAGTGTTAAAATACAAAAAGAAAAAATATACACATAAATCTCATTTTCTAAAATAGAAGTTTGACAATAGAAGTCAAAAGATGAGAGGTTGTAGCCTTTACATGTTTTTTTATTATTGATAGGTCAGGTGCAATTATTGGTTTCTCAAGACACATTGCCTTCATCAGGATGTCAGGGAAAGACTGTTCATCAAGGAATGACCCATATATTACAAGATCGGTTATGCCTAGAACACCAGCATCTTCATCAATGGCAGCATGCTTCACAGTTCCTCTCGGGTAATTAAGTTTTGAAGCAATTTCCTACAAGAATAAATATTAATATCAAGTTGGCTGAGTAAAAACGATGTAAAAACCAGCAAACAAGCACTTGCTCCTCATAAGAAATGCAACACTTGACCCAACATCTGGTTTCATAGGCAATTCCACTTATTGCCAAATCCCTAAATTATTATCTAACAATGAATAGCTAGAAAATAAACCCTGACATCACCACCAAAGAAATAAAGCAGATTTTTATGAAACTAAGAGAGCATATAAAGAACTTATTAAAACATATTTACCTCCATGGCTGCCCTGTAATTATCAGTTAAATCTTGACTCAATATTAAAATCTTGAGACGAGGAGTTGAGGAATCACCAACAGGAAACTTGGCGAAAAGTGGCAATAAAGCCTTTAAAACAAGAGCATGCTCCAGCCATATTCCTTTATACAGAAACTCACTACCCACTATACCAACAACAAAATCGTTAATCCCAATATTCATATTTACACGATCATTTTCTTCATGAACGGTCACTGAGTTATCTACTTTGCCAGTTCCACAAGGAGTTCCAGGCACCACAAAATAGTTTCCAGCATCAAATGCAGCATAGAATATCTGAAATGAGTAAGATAAAAAACATATACAAATATATTAAAAAAAGAGATTTACAGAACTACCAAATTTATGAAAAAATTCAGGTCCAGGATATCCAACTAGGTATACCTTATCAAAAAGTTGTGTGGGGATGCATTAGAATAATCTTTCTTTTTTTTTTTAAACTAGACTGAAATTTTATTTCAAGGGTATGCATATGCATAAGGAACAGACCATTTGGGTCTGGCCAGTTTGTGGGTCCCATGTTCATTTATGAGACCTACAATCACATTTTCATTCTTGCCACATCATATAAATGGGACCCACAAAAACGAAACGTCAAATGGCCTAAAGTATACGATAAACAAAGCCCAGCAACAAAATCATTAAAAGAGAACACTAACTTATTCATACCGGTAGGGCATAATTTGGGAAGACAACAACCGTAGCTCGATTAAAGATTGCTTTCCACTCGTCAATCAACTCAACTTGGCCATTTGGGACGTATCTTGCAGCACGTGTAGCAAGAGTTTTTTCATGGACAGTCAATATAAGAGGTACAGATTTAAATGGTTCCTGCAAAAGGCTGTAACAACTAAATTCAGTTTTTTGCAAGAAATAAAACCATGGAAAAGTGATTGTAACATAAAGTATCAAGACCAAAACATTTTACTTAATGGCATTAAAAATATGCCACCTACCATGAAATGACATCCTTTGCTGCAAGAGAGTTTACAAGTACCCCATCATAGCTACAAGATCATATAAACGTGTTAAAAACACAAAGCTGATCATCATCTTGCGGTACGACCATTTATTAATAAAAGAAACTTATATCAGTTTGGTCCAATTCAAAACAGTTGGAACCAAGCAGGGATAGTTCACGTAACTAAGATCTGATACAGAGGAAAAACAAACATACTTTAACCAGTCGATCATAATGCCTGATTTATCAGTAGCATCCATAATATGGACTGGAACTCCAATAGTTTTCCAGATATAATGAACAGGTCCATCTGCAAGTGAGTAAACCTGCACAAGAAGTTACACATGTGGATGATTAAATTAGCTTTTTAACCAGTTCTTTTTAACAAAACTAGTTCTACACTCAAGAAGCAGTTGATTTCCTCACAATATAAATGTATGAATAAAAACCATTGAAGAAGTTAATTTAGATTGTTTGATCTATAATCATGATCTGATTATTTAGGGACATAGAGAAGCAGGTAAGGAGTTGCTACGAAAAAGTTGATTATTGAAATGAATGTATAATTATGTATAAATCATTGTTCTAAGCACCTAATTATCTACTTCTATCATTCTGATTCTTCAAATCACTATAAAATGCACATCAAAACACCCTTGGTGTTAATTAATCACATCTTATGTTCTATTGACGATAAAATATCTTAGTGGAGCATATTCCCCATAAGTGACAATATGTCAATATGCAATCACTCATCCTCTTTACACATACATCTACGAGAAATAGTAGAACTCACAAGCGACATATAACCATTAAATCCAAAGGGGGTGTGCAGTATTGTTGTGGTAGTCTTATTGCAGAAAACCATCCATGCACAAATATATATCGCATACATTAGCTTCATGGCAATATTATTTGACAATCATTTCAGATTACTTTATCACTTATCAATCCTAAGTCTGGATCCATACTATAATGTAGGATAAGTCATTGGGATACAAGGGAAATTATAATTAATAAGACACAGGCCGTTAGGATCTAGTATGATATTTAAGCAAAAAAAAAAAGGTTTGATGATTAATGTACGAACTCAGCCTTGACCCTGTCAACACCCCATCGTCAACCAAATTTTCAGAGCTCAAAAAGTTCCAATGTGAGATTGAGCTGTGTACAAGGTTAGTACTAAAAGTACAATGTTTGCATGATCTTCACTGAACCAATAGTCTAACAAAGTTTGCATGCTTATCAGTACAATGAGCTCAAATTTTTTTTGTTGCTTATGATATTTCGCATGTAAATGAAATAGATAGAAATGGTAGATACTGATGATACAGAGCAAATCTAAGATATTCAGAGAAGAAAAAACAAGCCCAGGCATATTGAAACAGACAGGATTAAAAGAGTACCTCAAGTTCATAGCCAATTGCCCTCAGAGCAGCTGCAACAGTGACCATCAATATCTGCTGTGGATCAACCAATAGATCTGCAAAAGCCTGCAAATGGAAACTGAAGCTAAAATGAAGGGGATAACGGAAGGCCATTGAGAACAAGATTAATCAAATGGGAGTTAATACCAAAGCAAGCTGAGGCCTTCTATTTCCAAATCTCGTTACTGTTCTTGAACCGCCAAAGGAAACATTATCAGTTTTTTCTCTTAGGAATTTCATCGAAAGCTTGGTGGGCCCAAACTTGAGGTCTTCACCAAAATCCAAAGCAGCAATGTCTTTCAATAAACTTTTAAATCCCCATCAGTAGCATCCCCTCTTTGTTTCAAGAAATCAGCATCAGCATTTTCCACCATGGAAAGAGGCAAGAACAATTGGAACAAGAACATAAAGAAGATGAATACAGCGAGAGCAGAAATCCATTGCAAGTAATCTATCTTGTTCAGAATCATAAATCTTGAAAGTCTTGATCTGGGTCGCTGCACATACGGATTAGGATTATTCTTGTCATTTCTTGGGGAAGATTTAAGTAAAGATTCTCTTTTCAAGGGCAGCAGGGGACTAAGAAACCCCATTTACATTCCGATCGGTTCAACAAATCGCAAATCCTACAAAGCCCAACAAGAAGAGAATGTCGGCGGTGAGTAATCAATGTTTTCTTGAGACGAGAAGAAAAGGTTGATCATGAGGTAGGAGAATGGGATCAAAGAATCACAGAGAAAGATAGAGAGATGATGATGATGATATAAAACAAACACAAGCCCCCGGGGTACGGGTATGGCAGAAGAAGGATAATTCGTTATTATTTGGGAAATCAACAAGAGATCTTCGGGTGAACTGAAGTGGAAACAATCACAGGGGCTTGAATGAGTGTGTGGTGAGAGAGAAGAAGAAGGGAAATTTTACCGAGAAAATTCGGAGGATTTTAGCTCATCTTCCGGTGGATTGCTTCTGGTCAACTCTTGTTCTCAATCTTACTTGATTCATTATTCTTCTTTAAATATTGATAATTAAATTTTTAATATTTCAAACGCCATTCTATTAAAAGTTATTTTATTTTTAGTTTATATTTCTAAATAAGTTATTAATTATGTAACGTAACTGATTTTCCTTGCACGTGATTAAATAAGTAATTTACACAAAATATTTTAAACCAAGTCTTAAAATAACTTAGATTTTATTAGAACTAGGTTTTCTCCCCGCGTGTTACGGCAGGGATACTTTCATGATCCCAAATATTAAATTATGGATGCTAAACACGTCTCAACGGTGATCATTCTGACTAGGGGTGAAAACGAGCCGAGCTGCTCGCAAGCTACCCGAGATCGGATCAATAAAAAACTCGAAACGTGTCGAGCTCGAGCTTGAAAAAAAGCTCATTTAATTATCGAGCTCCGACCCGAGCTTCACGTATCAAGCTCGAGCCGGCTCGCGAGCCTAAACGAGCTTTTTATTTATACATTTTTATTTAATTTATTAAATATATTATATAAACAATATATTATATATAAAGTTATGACAAAAAACAATTAAACAATATGTATAATGTTATATATAAAATATATAATTATATATCAAAATGAAATATAAAAATATTAATAATAATATTTAAATAAATAAACGAGCCGAGCTCGAGCTCAAGCTCTCCTAAGTCATCATGAGCTGAGTTCGGGCTTGGCTCGGCTCGTTTGCACCCCTAATTCTGACGTAAACCCTCAGACATAAAGAAACTCAATTGCAAACCAAGGTCACAATGTCTACACTCGTAAAAAACTCAATACAATGGAAAAAGCACAAAAATAAAAGACACAAATAGTGGTAGCACGATCCAGAATACCAAAATACGAATAAAAAACATGTTGTGACGGTTGTTACTATGTCGTAAAACCCTAAACTGTACTTAGTCATAAAAGTGAGAATTACTCCATCGTAACCTGAATGTTTAAAATTTAGTCACACAAGCCGTACCCCGTCATAAAAGTGACCATCACTCCGGCGTAAAACTTGAAAGTGTATTATGTTGTAAAAGCGAGTGTAAAAACATCGAAAACAAATACATATGTCATGACAACATAACGGTAATAAAATAAAAACCTAAAACTGAAATATTAAAAATACAGAAACAAAAATTGGGAGAAAGTTTTGTACTTATATATATATGGAATAGTAACACCAAAATAACATCACAGGAAATACCTCAATAATAGCATGAGAAAAAAAATAAAAGAATTATCTTTTTTGTGGACGTCGCAAATCCTAACCCAAATGAATGTTGCCGCTCCTGTTATCAAAGGAGTCATCGTCGCCCCAAAACCCATTGATGCCTTCATGAACTACATGGTCTTGCCTCCGTATCAACATACTTTTTTTGTGACAATCTAAGCGTCATCTTTCTCAATCACGTATACGCTAAACGCGTTGATATGAGCCTGCTTTAATAAATGAGCTCAATGCGAACTTCACATGTCGAGTTTAAGCAGGCTTACGAACCTAAACAACTTAAATTTTATATATAACCTTTTAATGTATTAAAAACATATTTATTATAGCAAGTGTTGTATATAATAAAATTACAGCTATAAATATATATATATATATATATATATATATATATATATATATATATATATGTATATATATATATATATGTATATATATATATATATGTATATGTATATATATATGTATATGTATATGTATATGTATATGTATATATATATGTATATGATATGTATATGTATATGTATATGTATATGTATATGTATATGTATATGTATATGTATATGTATATGTATATGTATATGTATATGTATATATATGTATATATATATATATATATATATATATATATATATATATATGTATATATAACATATATATATGAGTGATCCTAAGAAAACCATAATGTTATAAGAAAACTAGAGAAAACCAATGAAATCGATCATATAATTTAATAATTATTTATCACTACCCTTTATGTATATGTATGAGTATATATAAATAAAGGTATGAATCAAATGAAAACTGTAGTATGGTTTTACATATACGTCACACATAGGTTACATATACATAACTATTTTTCATTCCACATAGTGTTACGTATACGTAAAACTCTTCATTCTCGTATGTATGCTCAACATATATGTACCAAAATACTTAAATAATATTTTAACAATTAAAATAACAAAAAAGTTCCGAATTATGTTATTGGTTTTCGTGGTTTTCTTTGGTTTTCATATCTAATATTTAATATATATATATATATATAGGAGTGATCAAATGAAAACCATATTTATAATTAAAAACCATGAAAACCACCACTACCAAATCATATAATTATAATTGATTCAATTTATAATTATTTAAAGTATATTTAAGTAAACTTCTACCTTATTAAGGTCATTATATATTTTTTCATATAAACTACAAGAAAAGTCGATGATGACGAAACGACTTACATATACGTAACTTGTAGGAGTTACATGTACGTAACTCTTAGTTGTACACTTTGTTAACACTTACTTACACATCCATAACCCAGACATGTATGTAACTTTTAGTTGTACACTTTATAACACAACCTTACATATATGTAACCCCTGGTTTTCATTTGTAATATATATATATATATATATATATATATATATATATATATATATATATATATATATGTATATATATATATGTATATATATATATATGTATATATATATATGTATATATATATATATATGTATATATATATATATATGTATATATATATATATGTTCTATATATATATATATGTATATATATATATATGTATGTATATATATATGTATGTATCTATATATATATGTATGTATATATATATGTATGTATCTATATATATGTATGTATATATATATGTATGTATATATATATATATGTATGTATATATATATATATGTATGTATATATATATATGTATATATATATATATATGTATATATATATATATATATATAGTATATATATATATATGTATGTATATATATATATATGTATGTATATATATATATGTATGTATATATATATATATGTATGTATATATATGTATGTATATATATATTATGTATGTATATATATATATGTATGTATATATATATGTATGTATATATATATATATATGTATGTATATATATGTATGTATATATATATATATGTATATATATAATATATATGTAGGTATATATATATATATGTAGGTATATATATATGTACGTATATACGTATATATATGTATGTATATACGTATATATATATGTATGTATATACGTATATATATATGTATGTATATATGTATATACGTATATATGTATGTATGTATATACGTATATATATGTATGTATATACGTATATATATATATGTATGTATATACGTATATATATATGTATGTATATACACACACAAAATACAATAATTAAAGAACTAATAACTATTAAATGTGCTGAGCCCAAGTCTAACTCGAGCTTAAAGGACAACTAATGAGCTGCGTTTAAGTTTTGTTTTAATAGAATTCTAAATAAGAGCTTGTGCTCAAGCTCTCTTAATTTAAACAAGACGAGCCCTCTTTAGCACAATTAATATTGACTACCACTTTTTTCGTGAACTTATTTCCTTCGTACGGTTATACCCTTGGTTTGTTTTATCAAGCCTCAACTGACAGTCAACATTCCAAAGAATCTCTTGGAATATTTATACGCTAAGTTTTGTGTTTGTCAAGCACCTATTCAGGTGAGGGGAGTATCAAGCACAACTCAAAAGAGAATAATATTGTCATGTAAATTGTATCTAGTTTGTTATTTTATCTGTCATAATAAGAATATCGTATTTGATTGGGTTTCGTTGTACATATCCTCATTGTAATTGTAATCTCATATATATTTAATCAATAATACATTTATAATTGTAATCTCATATATATAATCAATAATACATTTATAATGATTAATGAATCTTCACAAACACTACACATCTCTATCCTTAAAACCAAGATATGCAGTAGCTCCCAAATATCCGGTGACTGAAAAGCTCATCTTATTCATCAAAATCTATGAAGTTCTGTGTCTCGAGATTTTCAGAGGTGAAGCCATTTTTATAATTTAATTATAGGGATCAGGTCAGATGTCCCCATTCACCTCTTCTCCGGGAAAGGATTTTTCTTAAACTTTGTAAGATTTAATAATTAAATTAGTATTTATATATTTATATTTGTGTAACTTTATAAACAATCAATCTTTCTGCTTATTCTACGACCAGCAACTAATAAAATCGGAAAAGAAATATATCAAAATTCATTGTATAATAACTTCAATTATGATAACCTATTGTGAGCATTTATCATTTTCCCTTTTATCTTTTTTTTTTACAAATATAGTATTAAGTAAAAGAAGGTATTAGTACATATTTATTGTGACAAACTGACCATAATTCAACATCTTTTCATATGATTCACAATAACCAAATAAAACTTAAATTTAAGACGTACATATTTGGATATATGTTTCTGCAACTTTTGACATGTATGATTCATTCCACTTGTGCAAAAAAAATTACTTTTAGTTTAGTTTAAGAAGATATAGAGATGTACTAATTTATCAATTGACACAATTATTACTAAAGCTAGTCTATTCCATAATGTATTGGTATAAAAATAGGTCGCCAAAGAATTAACCTTTTTCATTACAGTGGTATATTTGGTCCGGTACAAGTACATATTATATATAACACAGAGAGCTTTGGTGGTGTGGTTGGTGTTATATGATGTGATAATATATTAGTGTTATATGATATGGGAAAGAGAACGAATGCTAAACCTCTTTTCTTGCGATAACCCGCGTTAACTCATCAAAACCAATCAAAATCATATTTTTTTTGTTTGAATAATATTATTACATTTATAAAACATTATATTCTTTTATGTATATATGTAAATTCATGATTGTAAATTTACACATATACATAAAAAAAAATGTTCTATAAGTGTGATAATATTCCAAAAAAGAAAAATAAAGATTTTGATTGATCTTGATTGGTTAACGCGGGTTATCGCAATAAAAGAGGATTAAGATTAGTTCCCACCACATGATATGAACAACATGTATGTATGCTTGCTTAACTCCATTAACCAAATTCATAATCCAAGTGAAAGAAAAGGGTATTTATCGTAAGTAATCCTATTTTTATTACACACGTTTTATGCATTTCTTACAACATATACAAACTCCAGACTTGTTTACTACCAACTCCAATTACTCTTGCTGCATTCCCCGTCCTACACACTTTATTCAAATTATTTTATGTTAATTAATACAAATAACTTTAAATGCTAACAAAATCAAAATAAAATACATGTGTGTGCGTGTTTGTTTCAACCCTTATTTTAATGTATGAATGTTTAATGCATCAACTATTTATGCTCTGTTTAAAAAAGAAATGTTTGTGGGTGACCAGTACTATGGATAACCCAAATAGTGCTGGACCCCTTAATCCATTACCCGACCCACTCATTTGAACACCTCTAACTATAAGCAATGAAAGTTGTACCTTGCTTTTGGATACGATTAGGCCGACCCTCTCAATTGTTTGCCTGTCTTTTGTTTCACAAAGAATGCTGATAAGAGACTTCTGCTGCGAACAGGTGCACGCCTAGGGTTATCAAATGATCGGAATGGTGTCATTGGCTTGGGACCCTCATCAGGATCCTGTCAAAAAATCATCCCATCAATTGTATACCACCAAATGGCTAAAATACCCTTTCGGTTGTGAAGTAAAACAAAACTAATATCATCAAGATCAACTAAGTTTCACTCAAAAGTTTGCCAAGAAAAGAAAAAAACTAAAGTTTCCTGAAGCACCCTAAAATGAAAATGCTGAATATATCTTTACAAGGATTTGAGAATGTATTATGTGAATACCAGGACTCAACATTCTATAAAAGTAAGTATATAGTGGTGCGGTTGAAATTTGCTTATAAACAGGTTGACTTGATTATGTTTTATCACTAATTGGTCAAATGGGTAACATTAAAATAGTAGCTGAAAAAAGTCAAACTATCCCGACTCTCCCAATGTGTATTTTTAACCAAATAACCTCCTAAGTTGTTTTAGGAAAACATAGTAGATTATTATTCTAATATATAGATCTTCTAAACATATTCACTGAAATAATTTTTATTCAAAATGGACAAAAGTGTTTGAGGGTTGGCCCAAGCCATGCAAATATACAGATTGCCCAACCTACCTGACCCACCCATCTTGTTGCCTTTCATGACTACAAAAAAAAGTTTCAAACGGCAAGCACCTAGTGTGTGTTGTAGAACACCCTACGTGACATGGTCAACATAATAGAACTGCAACAAAGATGCTCGAAAAAGCCAGTGCAGAAGCTAAAGTTTTGTTTATTTTGACATACCCGTTGTGTAATGCCAAGTGTCTGCATAGCTGTACTTGAAGCTGGCCCTACATTTGGCAACTGAAGATGACTTGTTAATGTTTTTTTTCCCATGCCCTCTTCACCATCTACATAGGCAAGTACCTTGATTCAGTTTCCCGCAACTAATATACCGAATATAGCAAACTTAACAAACTCATACATACTGGATATGTGAACAGATGTAGGAGTAGTACGCCAAGAAGTTTTGGAATCTTCAATGCTGCAAATATAATAAAAGTAATATTAAGTTATTTACCACTTCATTTTTTGGGTCTTGATTCATAACTTCATGTAAGAAAGAAATGGAGTCCAAACCCACATAATAGAGAATACATAATGATATAAATGAATAAAGCTTAAAATTCTAGTGCTCTGAAAAGAGAGAATTATGGATTACCTCATCAACGGCCGTGAACTCCCTTTCAAGGTTGACTTGGTTTCTGTCGCTAAATGCCAAGAAAGAGTATTTGCAGCTGGGGTACCTGGATAAAACGCAATGTATAAGTGTATATTTGTATTAAAGGACTAAGATGCTTACAATTTTATGAACAAGTTTAATACAGAAAAATATACATGCTTTTAAGAAATATATCCCTTGCTCGGTTGGTCATATGGAGTTTTAATATTGGCTTAAGGTTTGAGACTTTAACTATAGTCAAACCGTAAGGCTAATTATTTTGGAACAAGAAGCCAATTATGAGGGTTCAAAAGATCAATCAATTGATACCAATGACAAGCTTACAGATTTAACTGTACCCCGATCAACAGCCATCACCATCATTTGACTTTTAGTGACAGTAATGGGCAAATAGGTATTACTAACTTAATTATTTCCCAGGAAAGAAATTGTTGCTGTATTCATCAGACATCCAAAATGAAAAATGTTGCAAATTTATGAGTGAAGGTAGTATATGCTACTGCCTACCTGAAGTAAATTGAAGAAGTCGTGGTTGAAGATGACTTTCTCTTGCATCAGTTTGGATCTGTGGACTAAAATGGACCTTCTTGTTTACAGAATCTAGCTTGGAAAGAAATTATAATACCAATAGGAGCATTAAGTTGTTGCATATCGATAATTATTGTGCATCATTTTAGTATTACAGTTTATCCAAAAGATAAAATTCTTACTGGGTAAAATATAATGCTTGTGATGCCTTGGTAAAACTGCTAACAATTGCTGCTGCCTAATAGCTTCTCTATCCGTATACGTTTGGCATGTAAGAAGTTGCTTAACAAATAGCAACAAAAAAGATATTGTCATGTTATTCAGGTTCGTAAACTTTCTAAATCACCATAAGTGCATCGTCATTGCCAGCAAACCCACAGATCTTGTATAATGCCACAAAAACAGCAAAATTCGCGAAACCAGGTGATGTTGGACAAAATATAGATATTAAAATACACACACACACACACACATATTGTAACCAGCATATTTTGTCCAAAATCCTCGTTCATGTAGAACATAGAGTTTTCTTCTTTTTTAACACTTTGCAAGAACGTTGATTAGCTTGAGACAAGAGACCAAATTCAATGGAAAGATTAAGAAGAAACTGAATATATCTTACCTGATGTAAACATGTAACTTTTAACTCTGTTGATGAAATTTCTAAAGTCTGTTGATCTAGAAGGTCTGTTAGTTTGTAAGCAACAGTGCCAAGATGGTCAACAGCATTTACAAGGGCTCGAATGGCATAATCTTTCAGGTTATCAAGGACCCTGCAAAAAAATCATATAAATATATAATTCTAGAATAAAACTTTGCTAAGAAGGGAAATTTCTTTGTGCTACATTTTCCTAAAAGATTACTACTGTAATGTTTTTGTGATAGACGATGGAGTTGGAAGAACATTCACTATGACGCATAGTGCTGGTTGCCACTCCAATCATGTGATATGTAGATAATTGAGAGACGCATAATGCACAATGAGTGAACATTATTCTCAAACTGTTCTTTCTTCATTTTGAACCAATGAATTTGGTTCTAGATGCCAAATGGTCCCCATTATTCCTCAAAATGACCAAAGAAGCACTGTCGTTTGAAAGAACAAGAAATCGTGGACAATTCCTGCAAAAGTACTAGGCAATAGTTGTCCATGATCACATACTTTGAGCAAAATCTAGGGTTGTTTTCGCATATTTGAAAAAATACATAGTTTGTTTACAACAAAAAACTAAGTATGATGGTTTAAAAAGTAAACTAATCGTTCATATACAATTGACCGTGAAACTAAGCTCTCAATTTGATAGGTAATTAGTAAGATGATTCTTACATCTGTTTTTGTTCACTGTGCAGATAAGATTTTTCACAATACTCAGCTGCCGAATAAAGTTGAGGCCTTAAGTTCTTGAGTTCCTAAAACATTATACAGGAATTAAAACCGATCAGCATTGCAAAAAAGAGCTCTTGTTCTAGTATCACAAAGCACTCCCAACAATCACCATTAAAGCATTAACACATCTCTGATTTGGTAAAGTAACAAGTTAAAATTACACTTGAAAGCACAACTGGGAGAACAACAGTGAGAACCAAAAAGCATAGTTATGGCACATTGGCCAAATTGTGCACCAAAATATAACTCAGCACTAACAAAGAACTTCAAGAACAGTGACATTAAAGTTTAAAGTGTCAATCTGACACCATGTAGCTTTAAGTAGGACCAATCATATCATAACAAATGGATTGCATATAACAGTAAATATTCATTTCAGAAAAATCAATTGAAAACTTTTTGCATTGACTTTTGCAACGTGCTCCTCTCTCTTTCTCTCTTCATATTTCAGCTAAATCAGGTCCATCGATTTTTCCATAAGGGACCAATAATCATGTGTTGACCACATAAATGGGTTTCACACAGAGTGATAGCCAATGGAAGGCCGTCTGGTTATTATATTCCTTACTGCAGGAAATCATTTGTTTCTTCACTTATAGCATATGATCTGTGAACTGAACAAACAGCAAAACATTCTCTACTTGTACATTTGTTTTCACACACATAAAGCATATAGGGTTTTTTTATAACTATTGAGTTTATAAGGAAATTTGTGAGAGATTATACTAGAGAAATATTTGTTCTATGATGTCTAAATCCCTGATGAAAATGTTAAATTGCATGAACATCCAACCCAGTAGAAGCTAGTCATAACTCATAAGTTTTGTTGAGGTGTGAAGGCCTTTTGGGCTTTTGGATGGAGTTATGGGTTTGGCCCATTGAAGCTTCTTAAAACCCTAATTATCTCTATATATAGAGCATGTCATTGTATTGTAATTTAGTCCCTTGAGCTTAATAAAATACATAGTTGCAGAGAGTGGACGTAGGTCATCTTGACCGAACCACTATAAATTCTCGTGTTCTTATTGTTTTCATGTGTGTACGTGTGTTTGTGTTTTATTTTCACTGCGTAAAGATACCTAACAACTGGTATCAGAGCATCAGGCTCTTGATTACTGTTTGAAGATTTCGTACAAAACACGCCATCGTGTACCTAGGGTTTCTGCCGTCGCCTAGGGTTGCCGCCGCCGCCGCAACCGCAATCGCCTAGGGTTGCCGCGCCGCCGCAACCGCAATCGCCTAGGGTTCTGCGCAGCCGCCGCCGCCTAGGGTTTTTGCGCAACCCCGACGCCTAGGGTTTCTGCCGTCGCCGTCGTCACGTAGGGTTTCTGCGCCTCCGCCTAGGGTTTTGGTTGGAAGTACCAGATCTGGTTTTGCGCAGCCGCCGCCGCCTAGGGTTTTTGCGCAACCCCGACGCCTAGGGTTTCTGCCGTCGCCGTCGTCACGTAGGGTTTCTGCGCCTCTGCCTAGGGTTTTGGTTGGAAGTACCAGATCTGGTTTTTTCTATTCTTTTGTTGACTGGTTATCAACTGTTCAGCGCGCTTGTTTCTTGAAAACTTGTCTCTGTTTTGCTAATATGGCTGAAGACGGGAAGACTGTGATCGAAAAGTTCAATGGCACTGATTTTGGTTGGTGGAAAATGCAAATAGAAGTATTACTGTGTCAAAAGGATTTGGATATGGTACTAGAAAAGAAACCGGAGAGAATGGAGAAAGCTGAAGAAGCAGTTTGGAATTCCAAGGACAAGAAAGCTAGAGCAATTATTATGTTATCTTTGACGAAGAGCGTTGCTTTTAACATCATGAAAGAAACCACTGCAAGTGGTATAATGTTGGCCCTGTCGAATACGTATGAAAAGCCGTCTGCAGCTAACAAGGTGTTCTTGATGAGGGAACTGTTCATGACGAGAATGAAAGAGGGAAGCTCAGTCACCTCTCACATTAATGATCTGATGTCTATTCTTACCAGATTAGAATCAGTGGGAATAAAATTCGATAATGAACTCGAGCTCTGGTGTCGCTATCTTCATTACCTGATAGTTGGTTCGGGACCGTAACTGCTGTTACAAATTCTATGGGGGCTAAAGAAATGACATTTGAAAAGATCCGAGACATTGTGATAGGTGAAGACACATGTTTAAAAAGTGCAAATGTTGGATCATCTTCTGAGATGTTACATGTTGGCAGGGGAAGGGAAAATAGCCGAGACAGTGGGAGTCGGGGAAAGAGTTCAACTCGGACTCAGAAAAATGTGAGGTGCTGGAACTGCAACGAGGATGGACATGTTAAGAGTCAATGTCCAAAGAAAGGTCTAAACACTGCTGCTGAGGATGTCAATGATGGTGACGTGTTAATTCTTGAGGCTGAAAACAGTGTGGAATCTTGGATCATGGATTCTGGTTCTTCGTTTCACACCGTACACAGCGGTGAAATGATGGTGAATCTGAAAACAGGCGATTTTGGGAAGGTACGTCTCGCTGATGGCAGAATGCTTAATGTAATGGGCATGGGTGATATTGATTTGGTGACTCCATTGGGAACTACATGGAACTTGAAGAATGTCAAGGTGATTCCGGGTTTGACGAAGAAATTAATTTATGTTAGTAAACTGGATGAACAAGGACTGGAAGTCAAGTTTGGTGGTGGTAAATGGAGGGTAATCAATGGGAACCGAGTGATTGCTCGTGGTGATAAGCATGGGTTATTGTACATGGTGGAGGTACCTGCTGAGGGACTGATCAACCCGGTTAAGCAAGTCAAAGTCGGGTTTGCTAAATCTGCTGCTAAGAGAGTTCATTTTGCAAACATGAAGTCTGGAGTAGAGATTGTAGCTGAATGGGGTCAGAAGTCTAAACCTCAGAGGATTTTGTGACAGTGGGAGCATGGGGCATGTTCTGGGTACAGTCAAGAAGAATCGTTGGGTTTTGAAGACTAAGACTGGAAAATTCTCTCCTGGTGATTGTTTGCTGAATTTGGAGAGTGTTAGTGGTTCTCGGTGTATCTCTGAATCTGGCGGATCGTGTAAACCGGTTGAGATAGAGGATGGGTCGTTGGTGGAATTTGCCACGACTGGGTTGGAGCTCGGGGGAGCTTCAACGGGCCCTTTCAAGTATTTAATGAAAAGGGGCCTCTGCAACTAGGGAATTTGGATTGAAATCTTAGCTTGTTCTTTGGAATTGAAGGCTTGGAGGATTTCTGTTACTTGAAGATTACTGATGACAGGGTTGCTTTGTACTTAGATGGCTAGCTGGAGTATCCGCAAGGCCTTCAAGTGGGAGATTGTTGAGATGTGAAGGCCTTTTGGGCTTTTGGATGGAGTTATGGGCCTGGCCCATTGAAGTTTCTTAAAACCCTAATTATCTCTATATATAGAGCATGTCATTGTATTGTAATTTAGTCCCTTGAGCTTAATAAAATACCTAGTTGCAGAGAGTGGACGTAGGTCATCTTGACCGAACCACTATAAATTCTCGTGTTCTTATTGCTTTCATGTGCGTACGTGTGTTTGTGTTTTATTTCCGCTGCGTAAAGATACCTAACAAGTTTGAACCAAACTCAAGCAGAGCCTACAATTGATTGCAGCACCATACAAATAGACTTGATTAGTACTTGTCTGTGCCCTGATATTAGTACTTGTTCGCAGAAAAGGAATCACACATTGAGCTACGTTAGCGTCACAATGAACGTTTTAAATGCTAAATGTCCCAAAGCACCAGAACTGTAGGAGGTATTCACAACTTTAAAACCAAACTCAAGCCTACATTCGATTGAACTCTATACATATGTGTATAAAAACTTGATTAGGGTTTTAATGTTACAACTTCGTTCACACCACACTGTGCTACATACAAAACGGAAAACTAACTACAGGGAGGTCAAAATCACAGAAACATACTTCAAAATCAAAGTGTAAGTATGATTTGGTATGGCAAAGTGAGATCTAACATCACAAGAAAGAGTGAAACTGAATTATTAAATCAGGACCTGTAGTGCTTTAACAAATCCAATGCTCTGCTCCATGGAGGCCTCGTCAAATGTCATTATTTGATTTGGTTGCTCCAATTCCATCGCTCTATCTCTCTCTGTGTCTGTCACACGCTTATGCTTAAAACAGAAACGAAGATCAACTCAAGAACAACTGATCATTGAACTCTGAGCAAAAACCCTAGGTTAGGTTAGGTTGTAAAGAGTAAATTGAAGAAACGGGATGTTATACATGCACTAGAAACTTTTATGTATTGTCGTATTGAGTGGATTGAGATGAAGAAAGAATAAGAATTTGGGGAAGAAAGGTGTGAAGTTGAGCGGGGGAGAGAGAGTTAAAATATTAATATCGAATGGATTTATTGCAAGTCGTGAAGGTAGTTGAATTCAGAGAACGAAAACCTTCAACTACGGTTCAATTGCATCAAGGCCCATCTACCTTAAGCCGGTGAACAAATATCTCAACGAGTTTTCTTTTAGGGTAATCTTGAGTCGTGTACTCAATTAATGAAAATGATTAGATGGGCTAATGGCACGGCCCGGCCCGTCAGTAATCCTATTAACTATTAAAAAAAAAAAAAAAAAAACTGGTTTTATGTGGATTTTAAATCTTTCAATCAACATAGTTATTACCATGTATTTTAGTGACAGAAAATGAAATAAAAAATCACTTAACAACCAAACCATGATAGAGCAAGTTTCAATAGCTAATTTAGAAACACAGAAAAAATATTTATTGGGATGTCTTTCTTTGTGTTTAAAAAACTAGATCCAACGGAGCAGAGCACAAAATGAAAATATATTCAAGTTTGATAAAAGGCTTTTTGAAGTTTATATTTGAAAAGTCATCTTATGTTAAAGGGGCCGGAAGTAAAGAATTAACAGTCCCTTTCAGGCCACCGTTGGTAATAACTATTAACTAATAAGCATGCAACATCAACACCTCATATTGATATCCATTGGATCTGTCTATTGCGAAAGTCCAACCAAACCCATTAGCCCACACTACTTGTAATAGAAAGATACTGCAAATTAAATATAAATATCATTATATATGTTTTGTTAATAACTACATTTTTTCTTCCCGCCCTACGCGTCGGGAGTCCGGTCATTTTTCTCACACGTAATATTACGGTTACTTTGATCGTTATCGGACCGGCTTGTTGGAAACCATAAAAGCGAAGTCTTGTAACTTTAGTGGTAAAACTTAAAGCATACGTGGCGTGCGCCGGTCGTTTTATCAACAAATGATGCCGTGTTATTTTGGTCGTTATCGTTTTAGCTTGTCATAAATCATAAAAGCAAAGTTTGGTGGCAAGACTCTAAAACTACAAAGCTTGTAATTCTATCTTTTGGGGATTTTATTGAGCATTGGACTAGAATGGAGACATTGCTCCATCATATGTAGGAACTTGGTTCATTCACGATAGAAAATACTATCTTTTTAGGATTGTCAAAATCTGTACAAACATTTAGTTACACAGTTCATATTATTCGGAAAGATCTTGTAATTCTTGTTCTCTCGTCAAGTAGGTTGTTTACAATTTTAATCTCTTAGTGGATGGATATATAGCTGCAATATATAGAATGGTCATAATTAAGATACAATTTTACATTAAAGAATCTTACTGATGTTGGTGCTTATTTTGTTATGTCAATAGTTTGGTTGTTTCTATTTTGTATTTTGTTAATCAGGTCTTTGTATAGTTATATTTTCAGTCAATAGTTGTAAATGTTTGAATTTTGCAAAGTTCCAGGAAAACTGAATAATTTCGCTTGAAGTGAAATGAGGTAAGTTTGTTTATGTTGTTATAAGAAAGGAGGTAAGTTTGTTTATGTTGTTATAAGTAAATTTAGCTGTAGATTTTAAGTTGTATAAATAGTTTAGTTGTCATTTGTATTGGTAGAGTTAAACTTAACTGAAAAAGTGCACATGATGTAACTAGCTTTTATATGAATGAGAACTTGATTTGTATTTACATCTTGTGTTGTTATCTTGTTATTCATGATTGTATGTTTAATTGAAATCACACACGAACCATTGAGATTCAGCACATAGCTTGATGTGTTGATACGAACTTGAAGATCCGAAGACGTATATGGGACCTACAACTAAGATTGATTTGAGATAACTTATAATAATAGAACCAATGGAGTCTCTTTTACATTGAAGGTTGAACATCACAAGTGGAAACCTCGGATGCAGCTGATCGTCGGATGAAGCAAATATGCAACTGGACTCGAGCTGAAGTAGTAATACAATTGATTTCAACTGCAATTGAAGATCAAACAAAGATGGTTACATGAACTAGCACGACTCTTTTTATTAATAAGTACTTGGAGAAATTACAATACAAAAGCTCTCAGTCCTATTCATGTGTGTGTGTGTGTGTATATATATATATATATATATGTGTGTGTGTGTATTGTTATTCTATCTTTCTAGACAACTAATTGAAATTTACTCAAATGCTAAACAATAAGAGATAAACTTGAAAACAAATAACTATTTTGGTCTAACCAAAGTGTGTCTTGAAAACTTAGGATTTCAAAGCAGCTACACCGCAATATGCAACTCAAGCATCTCTCAATCGCATCCTACTTCCTAGCTGCAACTCAAGCATCTCCAACCACAACTAAAGCACCTCCGGTCGCAGTTCAAGTTCCATGTAAGTATGTATTGTACTTTTAACATTGAATTCCTAAAATTTTAACTTTTGAGTCACACTAATCAATACACTTTATTTTTAATCTTTAAGGGTTCTTGTGCACAATTAGTTGAACTTTAGAAACAAGTAGATTTTGACTTCATCGCAGTATTGCATCTATAATACTTCTTACTTTTTATCTTCTTTATCAAAGATTCTTTTCTACATAAATAGTGAACAAGTTTATTGCTTATACCCATTCCCTTGTTTGTTAAAGATTGATTTTTAAATATTTAAAATTTTCTCTTCTCAACCATACATAATATAATATACATAAAGATATATAGAAAGAGAGATTGAGCGGATCAAATAAAAACATATTTCGTTTAAGAAGCGTATCAAGCAATATGGGTCTTTAATTAAACTAATCTATTAGTTAATATTAACTCGGTAATAGTTTCGTAATTAATTGAAAGTTGGTAACTGCTATGAGGAGTAAAAGAGAAAATTTGTTCCATCGTGTTAACTCTTATATACCATAAAATCAAGAGTTTTAATATTTTTAATATGAGTATAATATTGTTATATTTTTAAAAAGTGTAATGCATAGTGCAATTATACAACATACATAGTGTTGTTATTTCATTTCTCGTAGTGCATATATGTCTAACAAACTTATATAGTATGGATGTGTGTTGTGGCTCCATAGAAGCTTCGCCTATGCACATGGCGTCATCTCCTTGCATTTGCTTTCTACGGGACCAAACGTATACACACACATACATACATACATACACACATACATACAAACATACATACATACATACATACATACATACATACATACATACATACATACATACATACATACATACATGCATGCATGCATACAGGCATGCTTGCATGCATACATACATACATACATATGTGCACGAAAGTAAAAAAAACAACTTTAACGGCTTAGATTAGTGAGCTCATAAACGGGGACCAACATTAAGAAAATGACATAAATAGAAAAATACATTTATGGTGTCAAAGTTTTCTTTGTTTATATTTCAACATAACTAGGGTTATTCCTCCACGCGATTTACGCATGGGATGGAGGAGTTAAACTGATGCTCGAATAAACTCGCACCCGAGAATGTTTTCATCATCATGGCCACCAACATGCCAAAGTAAGAAAAACATAGGCGTAAAGAATGACATCAACACAACCAGAAAAAAAAACTCCAACCAGATTAAGATTTCATCATAACACACATCAATAGTAAAAAAACATCATACTAACCAAAAAAATCAACATTAACCGTACGAACATCAGACTATGGAAGGTTATCAAGCTCAGGGTTCCAAAAGCAATTATCATATCATGGTTACAGGGGGTTACAGGTAAACACCCACAATCTGCCAGCCCTACCATGCCAAGGCTGCATCGTCATCAAAATTATTATATTACATTTAAACTCATCACAGCTAGATAATAAACCTTAGCTAATCGGATTCATAAAACACTACGAATCATTCAAAGATAATGAAATCAAGAACAAAAATCTTATGAACAACAATTTGCAACAGTTACGTTAACTCGTAATAGATTATACGGATCAATCAAAATCAGAAATTCCAACATTAGAGGAACAGTAAACCCAAATCATGCATGTCAATTGAAAACAAAACATCATAATCATCCTCAACACATCATAGATCAGTCAAATCTAGAAACAATCAATACTCAAAAGGAACCTATAAAAACAATCGTCTCAGAAGAGCGTAGGCTTATTGTCCTCGACCCATCATAACCACAAAAGGCACAAAATCTGATATAAACCCCCAAAAAGAAAATCCTAAAGGGTAAAAAATTAGCATGTTGTATCATTCAGATACAAATATTACCAAGTTGTAGCAAGCTACAAAGATGTAATCACCATCAAATTGCAACCGTAATAGTTTAAACACTAGACGCTCAAAATTGAAACATCATCATCGTGCAAACCCTAATGGGTCAAAGGGAAATCACTTAGAATAAAAACCTCATCGTGGTCGAACAAAACCCATAACATGAGAACCCTAACAGGTTAAAAAATAACCGAAAACAGAAGGTCGAAACTGAAAACCCTAAAGAATCAAACCCTAAGGGGTAAAAAATTAAGAAAGTGCATTTCTATCTCTCTCTCCCTTTCCTTTTTTTCAAGCTATAAAAGCAAGCATAAGTATAGAACATCACACATCAATAGTTGCACTCTACTGTTCATTACGTTCATCTATCAATAGTATGTAAGTATGTTTTATTGTTTCCTATTGTGCAATTCAATTATGATTCATGATTGAAACATATCACTTTCAAAAACTCTAGATTGTTTAGTTTTTTTTATAAGAATTGATCTTACGTTAAAATCTCTCAACAGCACATTTTAGTCTTTATAAATAAAAGACGTTGTAAATATCATTGAATAAATCAATGCCAAATATATAACTGATAATATAATGCCATAAACACAAAATCAGTATTAGCGTTCAAATATCAACTAGGTTTTGCAAACACTTATGAAAACATCGTTGTAATGCTTATGATCAAGCGTATGATAAGCACATTTAATGTGGAACTATTATGGGAAAAGAAATAGGTGTTGGTGACATGCACATGTTCGTTATGTCACTTCGTTGATGCCTTAGCACCACACATCCATGGTGTCTCTAGTAAATTTCACAATATATGTTTCAAGTCATAAAATTTTTATTTTTTAAAAGTAATAAAAGAGTCAAATATTTATAAAGAATATAATCACTAGATATTTGGCTAAAATGAAAAGACAAAATATCTAGGTGACAATCGATTTGGCTTCATATCAAAATCTTGATGTACCTTTTTATGTCAACTTTAACCCTTCAAATTTTAGGTAAACATTTTTTAAAACTTAAGAACGAAATTATTTTACACCATAAGTCGAGTATATGATTTAAAAGCTTAATAATAATCATACAATAATGAAACATTTTATCGTATGACAATTGAAGTATCAAACATTTTCTAATTTTTAGATTATATTACCATGAATGAGTTTGATGCCTTGGTCGCCAAGCAAACAGTTATCACACAGGTTGTTAAAATAAAGCAGAAGACGACAAGATAAAGTAGCTCTAATAAAAATCATCAATGATTACCATGCACACGTCCACAGTAAAATGATTATTTTTTATGCGAGCATGTCTAGGAAAAGTACTTTTCGTAACATTAATGTTCAAATGCAAGGTTGCTTATCTTCATAATAACTAATAACTATCTTATTATGTGAAGTGCTCTATCATCGTAAATTTATAGTGAATCTGAAACTTTATAGTTCGTACATGACTTTTTAAATTTCTTTCTTATTTCACTTTGTGTTAAATTTGAAATACTGATAACGTACATAAATTACAATAATTATTAATACTCAAAGGAAGCAAATATATATATATATATATATATATATATATATATATATATATATATATATATATATATATGGGAACATTCAAATGAGAACTAATATTTTGTAAAAAACTAAAAGAACCAATCATGACCTTAGATTTAATGATCCAATGGATGATATTTAAATGACAAATTCGTGAATTTGCACTTATTAGGAAAGACGGACTTGAATGAACCAGGGGCAATTTTGGTAATTCAAATTCAATTAAAAAAACCGTCCTTCCAATATTTTTTTTACATGTCCCCACTTTCTTTTTATTAAAACTGACTTCAAACCCAATGCATTAATAAAATCTTTTACATTTATATTATATTAAAAAAATCTTTGTAATATATAGTAGGAGACAGTAAGCTTACATTTATTATAGTTCAAAATTCTTTCTATTTTTGTTATCCAACGCTAATTAAGATATATAAAATCTATTGTATTTCTCAATAATTTAAAAAAATTCATTTACAAACGAAACAAATTTTAACATATTTTAGTTGAATCATTTTTTTTTATGTAAAGGGTCATGAATGCGAAGATTTAAGAAATTCTCAATTCTTTTTTCTCGCTTATACTGTTTTTTTATATGCTTTTATATTTACATCTAACCATATAGTTATCATTAAAAAACAAAACACATTTCCGTTACCTATAAAACGTTTTAGTATGCACAGAATGCATATAAATCTCCAAAATTTATTCCTACTTGTATTCCTTGTTTCATTACACAAGAGAAAAAAACATAATTAAACATGGGGTTGTTAGAAATCAAACTTTAGAAAAAACGTTTAAGTTCGATGACGAAACTATTCGTTTGATAACATTCTACTAATCCTCTTTGTTCGTTATCACTGATGGTTGCCACCATAATCTACCATAAAAAATCATTGTTTAGTCTTTGGTTCTCATTAGTTTACCTCCTCCACATGTCATCCTTAAACGTCAGCATTTTATATTGTTGAGCACATACAACCAACCACTAAAGTTGTTACCAAAGACTGTCATTGACCACCAAAGACCCTTTTTTTATTTTATATGAATACACGCATTCAATAGTTCAAATAAGTAAAACACTAACGAATATACAAACCTTTAAGAAAAATAAAGATTGCATATCTAGTTGATTAGTTAAGGAAATGAGTTTATTCAAAAAAACAACTAAGATATAAATGAAATTAGAAAATGTATTATTAAATTAAAGAGTTAAAACTTTATGAATAATAACATGCCGTCCAATTTTCCATCCAAATTAGGTTGAATTGTGGTCGTCATTTTGAAATACCATATGTACAAACAGTTTAAAAATATGCATATGCATATGTTCATGTGTGTATATTTATGCTTCCTTATGTTCATCATTAAAGGAGTCAGTTTTGACAAAAAACAATATTTTTACAAGTCTCAATACTTTGTTATCATTATTTATTCAGTTATCACATGAATCACACCTAGATTGATATGACCTATATTAACTATACTTTTAAGTTGATGTAAACTAGATGTTGATATCACTATTTATTGAGCCCGTAAAGGACCATAACTAGATTAATATGATTTAAACTAACCACACGTGTTAGTTGATGTAAACTACAGGTGGCAAGATGAACGAGTCATGCAGCTAAGTAACATGTCAAAGCAAGTTCAAGTTTAAACGGGTTGTTATTAGTATGGTCAAAAGTGGGCTTGTGTGAGGTGCAAGTATTGGTAGTTATGCATTAATGCATAATTTAACAATGTGCGTATATTATTCAAAGGAGATGATGTGCTTGTTTGGTTTATTTTGTTATTTGTTGGGTCTACTTTTTTATAATTAATTCCCTTGGTATCTATTTTTCACTAATGAAAATTTAATTTGGTAATAGTGCATACATTTAATTATGCATTAATGCACATAACATATTTTTTCCTTAATGCTCTTTTGGCAATTTTCCATTAACGTGCATCCTCGGTTTCTTACATAATGAATCGACTATAAAATTGTTGAACTAAAATCATATTGGTTTGAATTAAATTAGACTGTTATGAAAGAAGAACAAAATTCTGATATCAAGATCATCTGTACAAGTTTGTCCCATAACCAAATTTTAAATCAGGAAATAGAACTATACCCATGTTATCCTTGTTACTCAACGTATCAAAACATTCTTCATACATAACATTATCAACATGACCCTCCATACCATAATTGCAACCAACTTATTGAATGGAATCACTCATCACTATTTTGCCTTTATCCTGACGTGAATAATCAAGCATCAACATATCAAAAAGGATCTAACTGTATTTAATCCCCCAACTTTATCATTAGAGTCCATATCATACATAACCTGGTCATTGACTACTGCATGATTAACACCCCCGGAAACATCTTTTGAGGTTGTTGCACGACTTTTGTCATTCAAAACATTTTCATTAGAGAATATAGGTTCGGTTCTATAAAGACGAGATGGTCTCGAACCGACTTTACCTTCTATGTCTGCAAAAGACACCATTAAGTTGCATGATTATGATGGATCACAAGATGAACTGGAAAAAAAAAAAGCATGCCTATTGTAAACAACAACCAGACCCATTATGCAGACCCATTATGCACAGCAATAACTCTTCGGAATCAAACAAACAAAAGAGGCAATACTGGTGTGTGCTTGTGCAAGTTACATTGCACGTTTAATTTGCTGGATTGAACATTTACAGTTGAGTTTCAGAGAGTTGCTATTCAAGCGTAGTTCATCAGATGCAATAATTCGAGGATTCAATTTAACAATGAAGGGAACGGTTATCATGTCAGCCCACTAAGTTTGTTAGTAGTTACAAATTACATTACTACCCTTTTGTGTAATTATTGTAATAAATAAATGTAAAATATTTTAAAAAAAAATTGATTGGTTGGTCTTGGTTCTTTTGGTTTTTTACAGTAATGGTTTTCAATGGAATGGATCCATATATATATATATATATATATATATTTATAAAGTCTTGGATTGATATTATGAAAGATGACATCTTGTTTATAACTTTGTGACCTATCTAAACAGAAATTAAGGTTCTTATCCTGATTTGCCAAATACTCAAATTAGATGGACCACAATGTTACTTGGTTATTAATAACAAAACGTAACTCCTATGAATTTATTAAGGATTTTGTGAAAATATTGGCTTGTCGATAG
The DNA here is from genome assembly GCA_025506505.1 of Flaveria sonorensis. NCBI lineage: Eukaryota > Viridiplantae > Streptophyta > Magnoliopsida > Asterales > Asteraceae > Flaveria > Flaveria sonorensis. The sequence goes on from CM046426.1 coordinate 1,933,389, forward strand.
TATAATGATGGTCACTTTAATTCATTACAAGTAATCAATTTTAATCGTCTTCTACCAACAAAATGATATCATGCAATCTTTATATTTGAATTTCCACGTGAAGCGGAGCTGTTTTCCATTGGGTTCTAATTAATTAATTTACAATTTTTTTCTCACTTCCATGTATGATTAATCACTTCATTATATTCAAAGAACAATGTGACACAGTTGTTAGAAAACGTTCTTCAGTGTATCACAATTCACATATTATAAACTTCAATTTATTAATATAAAACAAAAGCCATTTACGTTTTATGATAATTATCATGCATGCAATTGTCTTTGTCTAACTCAAAGTTTGAAATGAACTTAAGATATCATGACGAATTATGATAGTCAAACAACTAGTGACATGTTGATGACGATACATATATTAATTTAAGTTTTTTATTTATACTAATGAATAACTATCACACTCTCTAAAACTACTTATAAATCTACACCAATGTCTACTATAAGACTACAACTCTCGACCATTTAGAGGGGACCACCTTTACTAAACACTATAATATCACCAGACTACGGACATTTTTTGAATTTGCTTTGATCTAAATATATGGAATATGGGTTTGGATTTACATAATCTTGTAATGAAATTTTAAGGCTAGTCAGTAATATTTAGATGCTAGCTCGTGGTTAATATTGTGCATAAACCTTTTGTTCTTACTAATATAATCTTTGTCTGTCTCAAGGGCTCGAATCAACAACTAAGCTATGGATGGTGATACTGATTCTAACCTTTATGAAATGATCAATGGTTTCCCCCGAACCATTGACGCTTTGTCATCTACCATCACCACATTCGCTTCCACCACCAACTCAATCGCTCCCACCATCATGACCACTCAAACAATACTTGAAAACAACTATCAAATGTCGGATGATTGGGGCCTACATGCAATAGTCAATGGATTTCCCCCTACCACTAGCGCCTCGTCGCAATGCTTTACCACCACCCCTACCACCACCACATTTGCTCCCGGCACCACCACCACATTGCTGACTACTGTGAACAACAATCAAATGATGAATGATTGGGGCATAGATGCTATAGTTAATCGTTCTTACCCAACCCATAATGCTAGCTGGTCCTCCTCTATCATCGCCGCCACCACCACCCCCTTAACTACACCTGCAAACAACAATCAAATGTTGAATGATTGGAGCCTAGATGTAATAGTCAATCGTTCTTACCCAACCAACAATGCCTATTTGTCCTCCTCTGCCATCGCCACCACCATCACCACAACCACCACAATCACTCCTACCATTAACATCACAAACCCCACCACATTCATTCCTACCATCCCTAATACCCAAGTTATGCTTCTAGACAATCATCAAGTACTAGAGGACACTATCTATTGGGACCCACATGGGATGGCCAATCGGATTTGCTCCAACATTGTTCCATCCTCGACGTCCTCCTTTGTTGCGACCACAACATTCATCGCCACCACTCCAACTACACCCACAAATAACTATCAAAATTGGGAGCAACATACAATGGCAAGTAGTTTCTCCCCTAGCATCTTTGGCTCCTCATCCTCGTTCTTGGGTGCCACCACCACCACACTCGCACCTACAAATGTTCACTATGAGTACCCGATGCATATAAACAACATCAAAAAAATGATGCAAAACCCAAATAACCCTCTTAACTTTTCAAAAAACCCTCTTTCTGGCAAGAATTGGCCCGTATTAACCCTACCTATTATTGGAAAATTAACCGATAAGACAACCCCCAAACAACAACAAAATCAACTTGAGAGTATGCAAGACATATCCGAAAGTACAAACATCGATGCTCAAAGCTCATCAAAGTCCAATCAACGGTAAAGGATCCTATATATTCTACGCTTAGCTTTGAAATTGGTTTTAAGAAAACATTATAGCTTTACAAATCTTAAAATTATTATAATATATTTTTGTAACTATAACAAATAATGTTCTTAGTTAGTGGTTTTTTTTAAATTTATCACTTCTTGTTATAAAAATGATTATAATATATTAGTTTTTTAACAGGAAAAATGAAAAGCGAATTTACAAAATGCCCGTGGAGGCATTAGACAATGATATGTGGTCTTGGAGAAAATACGGCGAAAAGTCGGTCGAAGGCTCTCCATATCCAAGGTACGTATGACTTGATCACTTGAGTTAGCTCATTCATCAAAAGGCTTTTGTAAATATAAGTATTTCTTGTTAGGTTTTGTATTATATCTTTTTATAACATATATAAAGTTATCAATTTCAGCTGGTTAAATTTATAGCTTTTTATTCGGTGAAAGTGAAAGTTAAAGATTCAATTTGACAGGATTTAAACGTCAAATGTTTTCAAAATCTACAGTCAACTGCTTTTTCTTTTGTGAAAACAATATATCTATAGAAAAGCCATTTTTGTCGGGCTTTGTTATTTTAACATTAATGCTAATATTGTGACAAGATTACATATTTTGTTGGTATAATTACATCTCACCAACGAATCTCAAAATCAGCTTAAAAAGGTATATCGTGTATATTGTAGAAAAGGGGTGCAAGGTTAGGATTTGATCTATATTGTGTACTTTTTACGTTGTAGAACCACTGCCATCAACTTTAATGTTTTAATTAATATACTAAGTTAAGATATTACGACCAATATGAGAAATAACAATTTTATAGATATAATCACAAATATATATATATATATATATATATATATATATATATATATATATATATATATATCCCCTCTAATTCTCTAAACTTATCAAATTATATATTTTCCTAAGACACAAGTTTAGAATACAGAATGTATTATAGCATATTACATGATTTGTGATAATTTTTAATTTTACGAGTTAAAGGGTGCTATATGCAATTGCCTCTCAACTACACGCACATATAGGTCGGCCAGAAAACCCGGATAATTGAATCATAACCGGAAAAAACAAAACCAGAATAACTTAAGAAGCTGACAGTATGATTATGATTACTTTAATAACTGATTATTATGAGTTGGTTACAGTTACATGCATATCGTATAATTAGTCATAGAAATCTTCTTTGACTTTATGTCTTATAGGGTTTACTATAAATGTGATTCTTCAAAAGAGTGTGGGGCAAAAAGACGTGTAGAAAAGAATAGATACGACCCGGATTTGGTAACTCTAAAGTACACGGGTCATCATAACCACCCAATGCCAATGTTAATGAACTCGTCTGTCAGCAACAACGTCATGATAGGCCCCACTAATTCTGTTAGTGACAACATAATGAACCACCCCAACTCCTCTAAGCCTATTTCTGCGACCACCACTTTGAACTTGGAAACGAGTAAAGATGATTGCATTTATGAAGGTTTGGTAAATCTTGTTGATTTGGAAAAAAAAGCTTGAATGGTTCGTTTGTGGGGATGATGATGGAGCTCTGTTTGTTTTCTTGTTGTTGTCTAATAAGGTTGCATTGATGTAGTTAGCTTGCATCGATGCATCAAGTTTAAGTTTGTTGTTTTAGTTTATGTTGAAACATCTTTGTGGTTGTGTTTTGATACATTTCTTAACGTACTGGTATTATCATTTTGGTTTTGTATTTCTACCATGATTATGGTAATGTTTCTTTTGCCTTGTTTAACTATTGACTTTGTTATTAGTGACCACACAATGAGATCACAAGAGGCCATTCGTTGTGACATTATGCACATGATCAGGTACACCTTACAATATTGTACCTAGCTAGTTGTGGACCTAAAAATCTCGTGTTTACACCTTTAAGTACGTGAAAAAGAGTTAATTCAGGCTTGATTAAGCTCTAGTTTCTAGTTTAGCTCTTTTGTTATTTAATTATTATAATGTAAGTATATATGTACACATATAGAAAGGGAGAAAAGAGAGGGCTTCTTGTAACAAATCTTTTTAGTGTGAAGGGTACAAAGTTCTTATATAAGTAAATAACATTTATTTACAGTATACAGCATATGTATAAAATAACACGTCTTTATACAATGCACGTAGTTATTTATAAATTTGTGTAGTGTCATATAAAAAATAATACACAATTATATCTGTACTAAATTATAATACATCTGAAAAGGACGTGGTTGTTCTTTTACATTTAATTTACTAGTTTAAGGGTATAAAATTGTCTTTTATGAATTTGACTTCCTTAACGTTAACTATCATATAAACACATGTCAATTATGAAATTACAATGACAGATTTTTAAATCGACTTCCCTTGTGATTTTTAAATGATGGTAACTTTTTTCATACATTAATATTTTTTAAAAGAATATATACGTATTTTTTTCTATCTGATTTGTTTATGATATTGCTATAACTTTTTTAATCTAAGAAATATATATATATATATATATATATATATATATATATATATATATATATATAATATATATATATATATATATATATATTGTGTTCTCTTTTGCATCGCACGAGTAGAGTCACCCTTCTAGTCTGCACGTGCATGTGTGTGTTGTATGTATATATGTATATAATGGGATGGGTCAATAAAAGGTGAATTTTGACTAAAAATCTTAAGAAATAACAAATTAAGATACGTGCCAACTACAAAATTTAGAAACAAATGTATTTCATTCCTTTCGAAATTTAGGGTTTTCTTAGTTTCTTGTTATTCATCCAGACCCAAATTGACGAAGTTGGCTTTGACAATTTCTAGGTTTCTTGTTTTTCACCACAAAAAGACTATTTTGAAAATCGTATACCGAAGGCAATCTTAAACCGATGTTGAACAAAATTTTATTGAATTTAATACTGTAATAGTAAGTATTTGTCCTATATAACATGTATGAATTACCAAATATAAGATAATAGCGCATTTGGTTGGTTGGAATCTATTCGAAGTTAATTAACTTACTATATCTTTAAAACTAATGTCGGTGAATTTTTCTATTTCTTCTCCGCATTGGTCAAATAAATTTATTTTCAAGTTAAAATCCAAACTTGCACTTTTGCCTACTAGCAAGCTGCAACTTAGGTTTACCCCCATGATCATGCATGTGTTCAAATTCAGGGGCTCACAAGCCTTTTTTTTTTCTTTTTCATTTGTTCTCCATTTTGGTAAGTGGTCGTATACAATTATTCAGAGTTAAAATCAAAATTTGGCTGTAAGCTGTAACTTATTTTTACGCACTGATCATGTGTCGAATCCAACGGGTGAAAAAGCGTATGTTTTCTTCTTCTTTTTTAATTTTTTTCTTTTTACATGTTGGTCAAATACAATTATTTAGCAAATTAAAGCCATAACTTGATCTTTAGTCTATTGGTAAGTCGTTTTCTTTTTGAACCCGGTTGCGTGGGTTCGACTCGAAGGAGTGCCAAATCGTGTTTTTTTCTTCTTTTTTTATTACTATCTTATATTTGGTTTTTTTAGTTTTTTCTTTTGTTGTTAAACCGTTTAATGAATTTGTTGTTTTAGTCTTAGCTTATGTTTGCGCCCTGCAATGTATGATGCCTAATACTCCTTTTATATATGTTTCAATCTCCATAACTATACCGCAATATTTATATGTTATTTTTTTTACTTAATCACGTTAATGTCACCTTCATAAAGCACGTAACAAAGTTCGCAAATGTGTTGCATCACGCAAGCTTCATTTGTAATCATAAACTAGTTTATAACTCATGTATTACATGTGTGGAATAAATCTAACTTGTTAAAATAATTAGTTTAGAAAATTTATATGATAGATGTTATCAACCATTGGTAAAATAAGCAATAATAAATATTTAGAAAATTATAAATGATAAATAATGGAGATTAAGAATTACAATTATATTTTAATATATGATATAATTGAAAACTTGTAATATAGTAAGCTTTTAATAAATATATTAGAGTAAGAAGATTTACATTTTAGATATATAGTTAATTAATTTACCTGCTTAAAACCCTTATTATTTAGAGAAATGTCCAAATAAAAAATCACTTAAATCTAAAAAGTGTAACAAGTAATTACAATCATCAATCATTTTAATCAATGGTTGAGATTAAATTATAAAAAAATATTGGATGGGTATTTTAGGAATAACTACTATTGTTGACTTTTTTACAAGTTCTACCGAAAACACAATAATAAATTAAAAACTAATTAATCTAATACATTAAACACAATGACAAAATAATACAATGTCTTATTATGTTTTTTTATCGTCATTGTATTATCTTGAATACTATGAGTTTTGAAAAATAAATTGGTGAAATAAAATCATTGCGTACTTCTAATTTTAAAACACAATGATAGATAATAACAAGTTTATATAAACTATAAAAAACAATGATAAAAATAACACATTGTGTCATCTTCAACACTATGAGTTTTAAAAAATCAATTGGTGAAAGGATATCATTGTGTATTTTTAATTGCAAAACATAATGATATATAATAAGTTTATATAATGTATAGAAACAATAACAAAAATAACATAAAATTATCTAAAATGTAAAACACAGTGATGAATACATATAACAAATGATGTAAATTATATGACGTATTGAACTTATCATAATTAACATAATAAACATATAAGACACAATAAGCTGACGTACTTGACATAATAATCAAAATATACACCTCTTTAAAACAATAGAATGACACGTGTCAAACAGACAATAATTCTTATACTTTTTAGATTAAATATTATTTTTACTATAATCCTACTTTATCATTTAATATGAGAGAGACGAGAGAAAAAATTTTCTCGATTTCATCAAAAATTATCACCTGTTATCTCTAAATATTCATTATTATATAGTATAGATTTTAAGAATGGAATGTTAGAAAGTTTAGTCCACAAATTAGTTAGAAATTTAATATCCAATTACTATTTAAGATTTCATTTTCCAAATCATGATAAATACTGTGTGTTTACAATTCATTTAGATTGTATAAATTTAATAAAACAAGTCATTAATACAATATAACTATATCATGTTTTATTACATCATATTATACAAGATTACAATATTACATTATATCTGATTACATCTTATCCTATCATATTATATCCTAACATATAATTCAACATTGAACATGCTATATTGTATCACTTATAATTCTATACTACTATATGTCTATATTATACAACTATTTAAACATAAGTCTCATTTTACTCAAACTTTAAGACGTCTAATAAACTAGTTTTTTTCTTAAGAAAGTGTTCTTAAAAAACTTAGTTACCAAAATAGATTATTCAAAAAATATAAAAAAATATTCTTTTAATCTTTCTTTTTCTCACTCCTAATGTTATTAGATAAAAAATACTTAAGAAAAAGGGTTTCTAATAAAAAAAATTTGTTGGATTATCATAGTTTATACAAAGTAAAACAGATATTTTTTTAAAGCTTTCTTTTTCTCACTCCTAATGTTATTAGATTAAAAATACTTAAGAAAAAGGTTTCTAATAAAGAAAACATTTTTTTGGATTATCATAGTTTATACAAAGTCCTTTTAAATATTTATAAACACTTTCGCTACCTTTTTAAATTATTAACAATTTTGTTCTTTGATAAATATTACTTTAAGATCTTTACAAAAATTATAAATGTTTTTATTTTTCATATTTTAAAAGATACATGTATGTTTGAAAAACGTTTTTAAAATATAATAGATAAAAATAGTTTTGAGAAAGAATATGAATACATATTTTAATATTTTTATGAACTTTATATTCTGAACTTTTTGAAAAAATGTTTGATGATAAAAAAATTTTTTTATTCATAGACGTAAGTTAAGGTACGACGTAAATTTTATAAGCGCGATTAAGACTGTAAATGAACCGACCACCGAGGGAACTGTTCGCGAACGGTTTGACGACAAGTTCGTTTACGTTCTTCTGTTTAGTAAGTATACATACATGAAAAAGAAATTTGGTTCGGTTATATGTTCGTTAACAAATTCAATTCTAAACAAATGAATATGCAAAATGATTTATCCGTTTCAATTCGTTTACAACAATAAGTGTTAATAATATACTCTTAAAGATTTCTTGAATGTGTAAAAAAAAAAACTTAACCTAATCCTTATAAACATTTACATTAACGGGACACGTGTCATTCTCTCTTTCAACCTTCAACCTCATAATGTTTTTCTTGTCTAAATTCATTTACTAAATTTTACCTAAATATGTGGATCATGTTACGGTATTTATGACGAATTTTCAAATTCGAGTAAGGGTTTTTTCTAATTGAACCTTACGCTACTTTTCAATTCTAACTCAACTCTTTTTATACATGTTAGTTATGTTTGACTAGAAATTTATTATTTTTTGTTAATTTTAACATAACAAATGCAATGAACGGGTATGTTTAATAGGAGGTGGGTATTTTAATTTAATTCAATGTTAAAACGAATAACTAAATTCTTTTTTTTAAAATTTCGATTCGTAAACATGAGTTCCGATTATAATTGTTTTATTTTAATAACTGGTTTATATTTTTTACAAGTTTCAATTCATTACATACATGTTAATCAACTCATTTCTAGCTACTAAAACATAATATTTCTCCCAAATAACTTACGAATGATTCAAGTATAAATAAAGTATATAATTATATATCAAACAATTTATCAAAAATACTTATTAAAATTAAAATATAGTAGTTAACATATAACCAAAAGCTTCATAGGATGTTAGTAAAAATGTATATCAATGTATATAAATGCGAATATGAACATGTACAACTTCTTTGTGTTTTAGGAAAATTGATGTATTTTTATTTGTTTACCATAACTGTTGATTGCTAATCATGATTAATTTCATAGTCAAGTTACATTATATTTGTTCCCCGTGTTAAAATGTGATGTTCTAGCTATTCGTGATACTATTTTTTTTACTCCACAAGTGCAATAGTTTTTGTCAAAAGCTCTATTTTAACGTTTTAATACTTTGTTATGTTTTGTTTGAACATTATTCATTACTATGAGATTCATATTGCCGTGCTTGTTGTAAACCCAACTGGTATAAAAATAATATTGTTGGTTTATATTTAGTAATTTTATTTTTACTTACTAGGTTTTTTTTAGATTGATAATTTAGATAATTATATTTTATTTCAGCACGGGTATAAACGGGTATAATGATTCAGCACGTGTAATACACATTATATAGTTATATAATTTCTATTATATAATCTCGTAAATACATGGATATATATCCTATTTATATATGTTTGTTTGCGAAAGTCTCTGTAATATTTATTGGATTAAAAAATTGTTTTAAAAAAAGATTTAGCTTTAAGCTTTTGATCGTGATGTGTTATAAAACGTTTTTAAAAATTGAATTCGTATTTTTTGTAAAAACGCTTTTTCTTATTAAAATTTGAATTAATTAAAATGTTTTTAAAAAAAGACTATGTTAAATTCGAGAACCGAACTGTTTTTTTTTTTCTTTTTTGAATATTACTAAAACATTTTCCTTAAATTTTCTATAATGAACTTTTTTTTTTATCTAAATTACTTTTATCCAATAAGATTTGGAGTGAGAGAAAGAAAGTTAATAAAAAGTACCTATTTTGCCAAATATTTTTCAAATAACTTATTCCGGTAAATAAGTTTTTACACACTACTTCAAAAAAAAAAAAATTTAAGCATAGAATACAAGTTCTACATGTAATAATTTCTATTTAATTGTGCCATGAGTAGGCAAGGGTGTGTCTCTTGCCGATCACTGCTGAGTTTCTTAGGTTGTACCCTTGTCTTTTGCATAAATGACTTTTGAATGTTGGCACGGTCGTGTCTAAAGTAAACATGGCTGTGCTGACCGAAAATTTTGTTGGGCATTGGTTGTGCCTGAGCTTGTGTCTAACTTTGGTTTTTAGGAACAAAAGTGGGCATGATCGTGTCTTGTGGAGACCCGGCCGTGTTGATATGTCAACTGCAAGGAGACAGGCTGTGCTTGAGCTCGTGTTGTGCTTCCATCTCAGGAAGACAGGCTGGCAGGACCGTGTCTCCTTGGGACACAACCGTGCCTGCCTACTTTCTATATATTGACAAACTTTTGTGAAATATTTGTTTTGATCATTTATCTTCAGAAAGCTATATAATTCTACAAATTGACATAATGAATGTTTTTAAGTATCAATTTGAGATAAGTTATGCAAAGCAAAGTGTTCATAAAACCGAGGGATAATATGTATAAATACATGTATGTTTAAAAACATACCACATTACCACTGGGCTTGGTGGTCCGTTGTGAGGTCACTTCACCTGACCTCGAATTCTTTCATTTGGTGAACCGTTATGGCCAACCTATTTTAGCGATCCGCTATGGTCTAATATTCCTTATCCTTACGAAAATTTCGTTTCAAACCTCCAATTACGATTCTGATGCCTTTATTCGCACTTCGCCTTGTCCATTAGGCTGAGGGGCCACAACATTACAAGATCAACCAAATCAACTTCGCATGTGTGTATGTTTCAATCGTCAATTTAAATTATCAGTAATCTCGTTGATTCACTTTTTCTTTGGTAAAAGACATGTATATTGATTTTTATCAATTTACTACAAACAATATATTATAAATGAAATTATACTAGTTTTTTTAATCATCGGGCTTTGCGGCGACGCTGTACGCAGCATTACAAAATATAAAGTACAATCGACCTGACTTGAGTAATTATCTAAAGATGGTTTCCGGTGCTAGTTATCCAGTTACATAAGCGACCCCATAGGCTTTGCGTCTCTCTAAAATTGCAGTCATGGTAAAATTACCTCGAAACGTAGAGTAATTTGAATCTATACCGTCGAATGAAAATGTATTATATTTGACACGACTCCAAAATTTCACGTCAAAACTCAAACCAACTTAAAGCATAGATAAAAATAAGCATGCGCGGTGGTGTCGTATGTGGCATGATAAAGTATACACTACAATCGTACCGACTTGTTTCCGAACTATATTTATGTCGTAACATGAAGTAACTCCAATTTATATCATCGAATGAAAACATAAAAACATAGAAACATAATTTAAAAATAAGCATGTAAACGTTTATATTTGACCCTTGTCTTTTCCGGACGTAGATGAACTCAAATTTATATTGACATCTACATAAAATTAAAAACGTAAAAAAATGTACATAGGGTAAACCCACAACCTTTAAAACTTGAGATAAAATTCAAAAGTTGAAAGGTGAGAGTTGACTGGTGACAAAAAAAGAGCGAACTTCCTTTTTAAGTTAACTAATGTACTCCAAATAATATATATAAAACAAATAAAAAACACATTAATTATTTCTGAAACTCCGGCTAAATGTGATGAATTGATACTTAAAGTGGTTAAATTGTGTTTGTAGACTTGAAAAAAACCAAGATGAACAAAAATAGCTTAAAGAATAAGAAATTAAAGAAAACCAAGCACAGAAATTCAAGCATGTGGTCGTGTCTCATGAGACACGCCACCATGCGTAGCTTGAACCATGCGTAGCTTGAAACACACCCCCATGCTAAAACTAACACACCTCCGTGTTTGTCAGTCTGTCAGGATAAAAGTACTGTCTCCTAACATGGAGCACTGGGACGTGCCCCACAAACAACACAGGGTCGTGCTCTATCAAGCACGGGGCCTTGCCAGACAAGTTCTACGCGTATGGGGCGATCAACTTTCACGTATATCGTACTAGCACGGGGCCGTGTCCAGCACTCCAGAAAGCTTATAAATAGCATCTCATTTGTAATTTTAAAGAGAGATTTTAAAGGGGTGAAACTCTGTTTTTTTTTATCTAAGGAATCCAATCTTAAATATCCATAGTAGGCTTGAATGGTGCATTCAACACTTGAAGCTCAGGATTGTCTAAAAATCATACATAGTGGATCACAGGTTTATATTACTGATGATTCTATTATTAACTTCTATATTTGTTTTTAAGTTTAAGTTTATTATGAGCTAAACTCTTATTATCATTCTATTTGAGTCAAATTAATGTAATTTGTGATAAATTAATATTATGATTTATGTTATGTTAATGTCATCGTAATTTTGGGTAAACTTTTGATGAGTAGCATCTAAATATGAATGAGAAATTATAAACTTATGATTTCTAATTATGAATGTCATACAAGGTTGAAAAATATATAAACTAACTTTTATTCACAATACCGATCTTCATAAGAAGCCCATGGTTGATGAACTAGAAATGGTTATTATAAATTATATCACCTTAACTTTATGCTATTTACGTGTTTTTTTATTAGTCCGAGAAATTTACAATAATTGTTGTGGTTTTCTAAAATTAATGCCATGTTAAAAAGAAACTTGATCGACTGGCTTTCTAACATTAAAATATATTTTTAGAAATGATATGTTAAAAGTATGTACAAACATTACCTACATTACTAGGGGCTCGATGGTTGTGTTGTAAGTCACTCGATGGAACTTTCCTTGTTACTACGGAGGTGTTTTACAATAACTCCGTGATGGCTCGCGTTTATAAACATTAACATAACTACATTATCTCATATCATTAATCACACCACACAACTCATCACAATTACGTAAATGAAACCTAAATTAGGATGATAGCCTTGGTCCCTAGAATTATCCCCACAAGGCTCAAACTTTATTTAATGTTTGCTTATTTAATCTCCGTTTTAAAAATTAAAATTTTGGTTACCTCAAATTAAACTAGTCATTTTTTTTCAAATCAAAACCAATTTGATAGTCAATTATTAAGGTTGTTGAGTAGGTTAAGTATGTCCACACATTGATATTTGATTCTCACCAACACGATATTATCACACGACATGCACACTTGCTTTTTGTGTGTATGGTCTAGTATTAGTGAAAACTATTTAAAACTAAATATGTGCGAAAATCTTTAAAAAATATATATACCATTTTTACACATCAAGAACCAATTAATAGTAACTAGCATTAGGACCCTGCGTTGCGGCAGATCCGTAGAACCGTAAAGAAAACTAACATCGCGAGTGCGAGTGCGCACATTGAAAAGGGTGTAAAACCATGAATGAAAATACAATATCAAATGTTATCGCGTACCTGCACATTTAAGGGCTCGTTGCTAACACGTAAATTTGTATAATAGAATGAAACCTTGACATCACTGATGCAATTCGAGACTTTACATAAAGTAAATTAAAACCCCCACAAACTCAGTCGTTACAACGGTGGCATGTCGCAACGTAAAAATAAAATCGTAAAAGTTAACCACTTAAACTCTAAATTCTATATATAATTTTAAAAATCATATAATGCTAAACTATTTTAAAACAAATAGTAAAATACACTATCAATGTATTACTTCAAAAAAACAATATATTATCATAAACTAAAAATAGTAATATACATTACTATTTTTGATCTATTTTTCCTTAGATATGGAGAATTGCATTAGGGATAAATATGTACCAATTAAATAGCTGTGCTTTTGTAAAAAAATAGAACTGCTAGTGGAGAAAGTAAAAAACAAAAGGTAGGTGATGGGTTTCGATACCCAGACGTGAACCCTGTTGCATCAAAACTCAAACCACTGAGTCAAATACTTTCTAATTATCAACTTTAGATTCAGTATTGTGACAACCCGTGTTTTCAAGTTAACACCGTTCCGCAACCCTCTCCACTATTTTATAATCTATCAATTTTTATTGTTATCTCATAAAACGATTATTATTATACTTATTGCTAACAAACAAACTAACAAATTAAATTGATAATAAAAATAATAATTAAACTAATGATTTAATTAATTGGATTCTTTTAGCTCCAACCGTAATTCAAGGAAAATTGAGGGACCAAAAACGCAAATTCCCTTACTATTTAAGAACCCACAATCGCATGAACCTCTTCTCCTCAACATTTTGCATTAACCCTAACTCCTATCGTGAAGATCCTTACCGTCGCCACCAAGAACCGCCATCACTGCCGTCGGTAGAACACCCGTCCCCGGCAGCCTTTGTCACCCGCAACTGTGAAGCAACTTGAGAGCATCACCATCTCCGCTTAGCTTTTCCTTTGAGTCGATCGTCATCCTTAACCGACACCGCTTTCGGTAGTTTCGGTCATCTATTGAACAGCCTGCATCCACCGGTATGATCCCTCGCTCGACTAATTGTGTTCGTGTCATCGCGTGCGTTCGAATGAGGGTTCGGTTTCTGTTGATCGGGTTTGGTTGCGGCCGGGGGTTGAGGCCGTGTATGTGTGTTTCTTTGCTTATGATTTAATCGGTTTTGTGTGTGTGTATGGTGCGCAGTGTGTGTGCGCCATGTGTGTGTTCTGCGTTTTGTGTGGTATATGTTGTTTGTTATGGGTTCGATCGTGGTTGGGTATGGGTGGACCGAGAGTGGTTTGCGTATGCTGTTGCCCTGTGTATGTATGTTCATAATAATGTAGGTGTTCGTGTATGTGCAGGTCTATGAGTGTGCTGTGTGTGTATATATATGTATATGTAATGGTGTCATAATAAGAGAGGTTGTAATACCCGGCCTCTCACACCACCAATATTGTCCACTTTGCCCACGAGGAGCTCACGGATTTGCTTTTGGTTGCCCCGGTGAAAACTTCCCAGGGAGGTCACCCATCCCTGGATTGCTGCCACCTGAGCACGCTTAACTGTGGAATTGTCCTCTCATCCACAGCCAATACGCCCAAAACACGTTGGTGATATTAGAGACCAGACATTCCTTATGAACCAGGAATCTTTCCTGACCACGACCGATATGAGATATATGTAGGGTGTCACAATCACCCCCCTTTGGACTCATCGTCCTCGATGAGCCCGAGAAGTCACCATCCTTGGTGAGGAATGTCCCACATCCCGAACGGCACAGGAGTGGCTCTGATACCATTTTGTAGCACCCGGCCTCTCACACCACCAATATTATCCGCTTTGCCCACGAGGAGCTCACGGATTTGCTTTTGGTTGCCCCGGTGAAAACTTCCCAGGGAGGTCACCCATCCCTGGATTGCTGCAACCTGAGCACGCTTAACTGTGGAATTCTCCTCTCATCCACAGCCAATACGTCCAAAACGCGTTGGTGATATTAGAAACCAGACATTCCTTATGAACCAGGAATCTCTCCTGACCACGGCTGATGTGGGATATATGTAGGGTGTCACAGAGGTCGATGTATGCTTATTAGCCCGCGAGTTTGGTGGCTAATGTATCGTATTGATACTCACGATTACGTGTATAATCATTGTGTGTGTGTTGGTGTGGGTTGAACTCGCGGGAAGTAAGTTTGGGTTGTTATACGGTTGTGACGTGTGTGTGACATGTTAAAATCATATATGGGTTTTATTATAAAAGTCTTACAATTAAAAATATATATAAAGAGTATTTTTATGTGTGTGCTAGACTATGCATGAACGATTGGGCTTTATACTCTTTTGAATTTGTGTGTGTTTGAGCTTGTTTGGGAAATGGGGGAGATACTGATAACTGACACCGTAACCGAACCGTAAACGCGACCACGTTGTTAATATTAATATTTTAATATTAATTATATATTAAACGTGCATTCAGGTTATTCGGTGACCTAATCGCTTTTGTTTGCATTTATCTGTTGCTGTGCATTAAGGTGAGTTTACAGCCTCACTTTTCATACTATACTCTCTTTTGGGGGAGAGAAACATGCTGTTTTCATATATTGTACGTTACTTAGATTTGTGATACTGCATATGCTTGTGTACTATGGTGTTACCACTACGCCTCATTCGGACCATCAATATGGTATTAGCGAGGTGATTGTTAGTAGATCTACTGGGTTTGACAAACCCCACCCGGGCTAGTCGCGCTAGCTTGACTGGAGGTCAAACGGGTGAATGGTTAGCCTGTTTTACTGTGTTGTGGTTTGGTATCCACAGCTGGGGCATTCATTACATTATATTACTGTCAGCCCGGTCGCAAAATTCATACACATAATGACTTGTTGTAGGCTAGCTACCTACTCGTATGCTTTGATTACTACATCTGGATTTCATTACTGATAATTACTGTTTTCTGTTAAACCTGTGGACTCACCAACTTTGTGTTGACACTTTAGCATGTTTCTTTCAGGTTCACAAGACTCGCACACTTAGGATCTTATCATTCATGCATACATCGTCTCACGGGATACATTATTGTTTTTCAAGAACTTTATTTAATCGTTTTGCGCATGTTGCGCCATTTAAAGATTTAAGATTTATTTATGCTTCCGCAATTACTTATATGGTTATCTTGGTAACTCTGCTTTTGGGATATTTTAAACGTTAACAATTAATGATGTTCTATAACTAACGTGTCGTTTGGTGTAACTAGTGGCTGAAATACCGGTATGTCACACGACTAACGGTAATACTCCGTTTGTGAAAATTGAGGGAGTGACAAGTATTTATATAAAAAGCTGCTTAGTGAATAAAAAATTGATAAAGCCACTGAAGAAACCGAAATAGCAAAATTATAATATATATATAATATATATATATACATACATATATATATATACATACATATATATATATATATATATATATATATATATATATATATATCTATATATATATATATATATATGTATATATATATATGTATGTATGTATATTTGTACTATGTTTTTCTTCGGTGGATGTAGAATGGTAATTATTATTTTGTGGAAGTGTGTTTATTTTTTGACCTGTAGACAAGTATAATAATTAAAAGCTCTTGTTGGTACTTGCCAACTTGGAGGTGGTTTATAAAATATTATGTTCTAAAATATTAAAAGTTAATTTACTATTAATTAATGCTTAAACTACTATATATTTTATGTAACATAGGCTATATGGTGTGTTTGAGAGAGAAGAATTTTAGCTTTTAAAAGTAAAACCATTTCTACTATGAGTTTTATGAACCACGATAAACATCAATTGAACAACGATAGACAAGGAATATACTACACAAGTTATTCGTGGCATATAAAAAGGGGAATTTTCATATTCATGGACATGGACGAGCTCACATAGGTGATTGAAGGAGAGTCAAGTAAACCCTTAAAAAAACTATTTATTTATCTTTTTCTTATTTGGTTTCCTTTTATTTCTCATTTTCATTTTTAATAAACATTCCTAACATTTTTCACATTTAGAAAAGTTTTGAAAGATATTTAATACATTATTATTGATACTGTAACATTTCAAGTTTATAAACTCTATATGAATTCAATATATACATACATATATAGTACACATTTATAATATTTTAAATATAATTTATTATACTATTTAATATAATTTAAATACTTTTCTATATTTCATTATATACTATTTAAAAAGAATTTCTTTAATTTATTATAACAAATTACTTGATTATACAATGTAAAAGTAGTAATGATAGGTTGGATCATATAACCCTAATACCTAAAAGAGGGTTGATCTAATTAACCATATTCGGTTTGATGTAGTCCAAGTAAAAACTGAAATAAAAGAAATCCTTGACCTACCCGAGACCAGGCCAACCGTAAAGGACCGAGACTGACCCACCATATATACACACATACATTAGTGTGGTCCTTGGTTTTGATTTTTCATTTAAATTAAGGTATATATGATTGGTATTGATTCCTTGGGTGTCCGGCTTCAACCCGAAGCAATCTCCTTAATTGAAGTATAAATGTGTTATTATTAATAAGAAGGCCCTTGAGTCGTGTTAATTTGTAGATGTTGTTAGACAAGGTATAACTAATTAACTATAGAGCCAAAGAGACATGCCAGAAGAAAGTTCAGTTCAACGAAAACTGGTTGGTTAATTAATAATCAACCTTTGTCAAATGAAAATCAAAAGGCCCAAGCTTGAATATTTATATTAATATTATTACAAACGGCTAAGATCATGACACGTTATGAACACATTTAGTCGTCATACCTATTTACATAAATGCAAACCCACCCTCCTCTAAGCTTAGTTGTCTTCCTGTTGACACGATACAACCAAAGAAATAAACTAAAATATAAAAGCACTTACATAAGTTCATATTTATCATAGTTTTTGTTTAAATATTGTATTTTTATTTAATTTTTAGATAAGAGTTTTATGTCAAGAAAGGGTTACTTATACAACATAAACTAATATCTATTTTCTATACAATTAGAAGAATGCTTGATTGGTCTCCGTGTACATACATATTCACTTTGTTCTAAAAGATAAATCATATAACCGTTAATTTATACTAGAACCGTTTAAAAAGCTTGTGTTAATTCTTTTATGAAATATTAAACTAACATCACCGGCTTATACCATGTAACAAGCTATATAACTTTATGAAATGTTTGTACACATAACACATATATAAACACACAAGCTCGGGTACCGAACGCATATAAATATGGGGAGGTATTGGGTTTAAGTCTCACTCTGATTAAAAATGATTTAAGTGTTTAACTAAAGTGCAGGACCGGGTAAGGGTGTTAACTACAATTAGTTTCACAAGAGGAGTGATCTTAGATCACTTAACAGTTCAAATAGGGAACATGATACTTTGAAGATACAAAGAACACAAGTAACAATGAGACAAAACTTAAAACAATAATACAAGTATTAGTTTTCAAGTATGTTGTATATTGATCTCAAGTTCTATTACAAGTGTTCAAAGCATAATCTAAAATACAAGGACCTGAGACTCTTTTATACTACAACCTACAACCGTCAATACTTGACAACAAGATCAATCTGGAGTCAAAAGACAGATTGCCTTTTGACTAGTGACTATGACATGCCATAGCTCACTGACTTTTCCTATTACAAAAAAAGTCTAAAGGAACAAAAGAAGAAAATTACAGACAAACACTTTATCTACTATTCACTAAAGCATGAAAGTTTCACTAACTCATACAAGTTGGTGAGTTATCAAAGTTGCAGCAGAAAGTTGGTCAGCTTTATCAAAAGTAGATCAGAGAAAGCATCTTTTATATGTCTTCCGAAGAAATCAGTCTTCACAGCAAAATGGCTTCGGAATACTTTATCCTTAAAGCTTCGGAAGACTTCATCTTTGGCTTCGGAAGAACTTGGCCTCTGGCTTCGGAAGTTTTTACACTTGGAATATTTTCTGTTAAGTGTAAAGCTTCCGAAGTAATTTCTTCTGAACTTTTGGCTTCGGAAAACTTTACACTTAGAGTTTTAGAGAGTGTAAAGCTTCCGTAGCAAGTTCATCCTTGTTCCTTAGTGCATGTTGGAAGATCTTTGGTTGCATCAGCCTCATATTCTTCAGATAGATCCCTACAAACTCCCACTAGGCTGATGCTACCAAAATAGAGAGATTCTTCAGATGTTGATAGTCCTCATTAGGATCAGCAGCAAACCTCTCTTCATCATATGGTCAGGATCCTTCAGTCTCTCATAGAATCTTCTCATGTCATAGAGATCATACAGAGGAAGGCCAAGCATGTCTTGCTGAAAGTAGACATCTTGACCTCCTTGATCTCTAGTGACATACCATCTGTCTGGATTATCAGCAAAACTCCAGGACACGATGGGTCTTCCAACTACAAGAGGCTCTACTCTTATGGAAGTTGGTTGAGCAGCCTCTTCATGCACTTCCTCAGGATGTTCTGACTTATCCTGAGGTGTAGAGGTGGATGCCTTAGTTTTCTTTTTCTTTGTAGGGGTTCTTCTAGCCATCCTTTTTCTCCTCTTTGATGATTTTAACTGAGAGGACTGGTCTTCAGCACCAGATTGTTCAATAGTGTCCCTCTCAGTTGAGTTCTCTTCTCTCACAGGTTCAAAAGGAGAGAGAAGAGGACCCTACTGTGGATCAGAAAATGAAGTTGGTTGAGATGTAGCTCTAGGTTTAGGTTGTGTTATCTCAGTAGGTTCAACCTTTACCTTAACTTCAGGTTGAGCTGGACTTGATGGAGAATGTAAGTCCACAAGCTCTCCCCTTTTGATCTTCTGCTTGATCACCCTTATATGCTCATCCATTGTGGATAGAGACATAGGACCAAGCCTCCTTCAGGAGAATCCATACAGCTTCAAGAAGCTCATCATCATTTGTCTGTCAGCAGACTTCTTTTGGCTTTTATGGATGATGGCTCTTGACTTTGCAGCTTCTTCCCTGAGCTTTCTCTTAGCAGCCTTTTTTTTTCATGACTTGTTGCTCTAGCAGATTGAGATATTCAAACTCTACATACTCATAGGATAGGGGAAGAAGTGCAGATGCCTGATAGAGGCATGTGGCACTTAGGTAGTTGATCATGTTGATTTTATCGGATTCTTTGTCTACCTGAGGTTGTGCAGTTGCCACATCCTCTGTCTTAGGGCTTTCTTGAGCTGGGGAGAGGACAGGAGCCTGTTTGTAGAGCCTTTTCAGTATCTTTTCTTCCTTAACCTTGAGGAGCAATGCTGCATCCTCTGCCTCCCTCGTCTCCTTTGACAGCTCAGTGTCAGCCAGCTCATTCAACTCTTCTAAGGGGAGAGAGATAAGTTCATCTATGTTGTAGTTCCTAGTCCCCAGGTAGTTTAGCTTGGCTGCCCTTAACTCATCTTCTTGAGTGTGGGAAGAGAGAATTAGACTAAAGTCTTCTTCCTCATCACCAGCATAGCGTTCTTGGCTGTTGGATTTCTCCTGTATCATGACAACTTCCAGAGAAGTGTCAAGAGGCTGGGCTGTCATGGTTGAGGTATTACTGATGTAATCACTTTCTAAAGTGAGAGCCTTTTCCATATGAATCTCCTAAACATGTTCAGAAAGACCCACCTCAGTTATGGGTAGATGATATGGGATAGACCTGAGTGAGTCAGGAGTACTCATTTCTCCTTGAGTGTAGGAAGAGAGGAGAGACTCATAGTACTCACTGAAACCCATGTCCTCATCATTATAGAAATCAAGGCTCGGAATTGGGTGGTTTAAGTCCAGCGGCTAAGGGTGGTAACTATCCCCTGAAGGCTGATCACTTGAGTGTTAAGACTCAGAGTGATGGCTTAAGGCTGTTGGGGATGTGAGCTCATCAGGCTGGGCATAAGGAACCTCAGCACTGATCATTTGAGAGATGGGAGTGGTCTGCTCCTCAGGGGAAGTGGGAGCTCGAGATTCCACTTCCTCCTGTATGGGTTGTGATATAGGGACTGCACATGCTTAGTAGCAGGTGCAGGGGTTCGTTTGGTTTTTCTTTTGTAGGTGATGGTAATTTGAGGCTGTGGGGGTGGAGTTGAGGTAGAGGGTGTGGGTTCAACACTAGCTGGTGCTGCTAGGTTGCCACCCTAAGCAATAAGCTTAAACATTTTTGGAACCAGGGTTGTTTCTACCCCGGAAAAGGCAACAGTAGGCTTTCTCAGTATTTTAAAGATGCTGGGCTTCATCTGTCCCAATTTAAGAATATTACCTGTTCCCCTCAACTGTGAGCTCAGTTTACAGTTGAGAATGTGCTGGACATATCGCGGGAACATGTAGTATTCTAAGGAGTTTAAATTAGCAAGTAAATTTGTATAGACAAATTGAGAGTACCTGAATTTGACCCCCTGAACCATTCCATTGACTATAAAGGAAAGGTCCTCTGGAACTTGATCCCATCCTCCATGCTTGTTGGAGAGACAGTGTATGATGACATGGAGGAGGTATTTCCATTTAGATGAGACATTCCCCTTCCTGAAGGTTTTGACTGAGAAGTCACCCTCATAGCCCATCTGCTGAAAAGAATGGTTGACAGCAGCTTTTGGAAAGGACAACTCATCTTCTTCATCATCCAGCTGAAGGTGTGAGCTTATGATGGCCGGAGTGATGAAGATTGTCCTTCCCTGCACTATAGCAGATAGTGCCTTCTCCCCATCCCTGGTGACCTCTTGGCAGGTCCTCCAAATGCAAGTAACTGATCCTCATAAAGAGGAGGATCAATGGTAAGGGAGGTGAAGTAATGAGACGCAGAAAGGTATCGACAGACCTTTGAGAAATGAGGATCTTTCTCAGAGTCTAACAGAGCAACCTGATTGTGTTGTCTGTGAAGGTGCATGGTAAAACCCGGTTGGTTTCGTCGATCAATGTTTGCCATGAAGGAAGTTTGTTGGTGAAGAAGAAGGTTAATTTGGGAGAATTTAGGTCAAGAATTTATGGAAAAAGAAGAGAGTGAGAAGAAAGGAACCGTTGAGAATATATATGGAATGGATTTAAGACAAAGTTAATGCAAAAGGATAAACTTTAAAATCCGAAAGTAGGTCCCACTTCTGAAAAAAAACGCCCAAAAAGGTAGTTTTCTTGAAAGTTGAAAATCTTCCGAATGTAATTTTTTTGCTTCGGAAGTTTTGAGAAAAAGCTTCCGAAGCCAATTTGGCTTCGGAAGATATTCTTAAGAATTGTGAAAATTTGGCTTCGGAAGAAAATACTTAGAGAGTTTTTCTTCCGACACATATTTGATTTCGGAAGATATTTGTCCTTCAAATACACACAAGTACTTAAAAGCATATTTAAGCTTCGAAAGATATTCTCAGAATTTCTTCCGAAGGTAAACTTCTTATAAGTAGTTCTTGATTTGAAGACATAAATTTCTTCCGAAGGCAACTTGAAATCTTCAGAAGAAAATTATGTTTTGAAAAATTTTCAAAAATCTAAGGAATATCATTAAAGTTTTCTTCCAAAATAAACTGGGCTTATGAAGGTGATAAAATAGACAACTTAGGACACACAGGTTTTAGAAATAAAGTTGATTTAAGTTTTGTTAAAAAAATTACTCAAAGTTAATCATCCCAATAGCTGATACAAGATATTTAAATCTCTGTTCATCAAAAGCTTTAGTGAACAGATCAGCATATTGTTCATTTGTGTTAACTTTGACTAATTTGATTAATCTCTTCTTAAAATTATCTCTAATCAAATGATACCTGATGTTGATGTGTTTGGTCCTTGAGTGCTGCACAGGATTCTCTGTAATGGAGATAGCATTGTTGTTGTCTATGTGGATGGGAGTCTCTTTGAAGTTGAATCCATAGTCCAGCATCTGATTCTGAATCCAAAGCACTTGTGCACAACAACTTGCAGCGGTAATGTATTCAGCCTCAGCAGTTGATGCAGAGACACAGGATTATTTCTTACATTGCCATGAGACAATCCTTCCACCAAGGAATTGACATCCCCCAGATGTAGACTTTGCAGTCATGTTGCAACCACCATAGTCACTATCTGTATAAGCATACAGGTTGAAGTCAGAACTCTTTGGATACCAAAGGCCAAGCTTGGGAGCACCTTTGAGATATCTAAGAATCCTCTTGACAGCAACCAGGTGTGACATCTTGGGGTTGGCTTGATATCTTGCATAAATGCATGTGGCAAACATGATATCAGGCCTGCTAGCTGTTAGGTACATACCCAATCATAGCCTTGTAAAGATGTTCATCCACACACTCCCCCTCAAGATCAGGTCCTAGGGAGTGGTTTCTGGCTATGGGTGTCTTAGCAACCTTACATTCAGTCATGTTGAATCTTGTAAGTATGTCTTGTACATACTTTGACTGACTTATGAAGATTCCATTGTCAACTTGCTTCACTTGAATTCCCAGAAAGAAATTTAGTTCCCCCATGGCACTCATTTCAAATCTGTTCTTTGCAGAGCTTTGAATTAGTTGACCCGAAGATAATGTCATCCACATATACTTGAACCAGCATTAAGTCATTCCCTGTCCCTTTGATGAAGAGAGTTCCATCTATAGTACCCCTCTTGTAACCATGTTGACAGAGATACTGAGATAGTGTTTCATACCACTTCCTTGGAGCTTGGTGCAGCCCATAAAGAGCTTTATCAAGCTTGCAGACATAATTAGGATGATCTGGGTCTGCAAAGCTAGGTGGTTGTTTGACATACACCTCTTGATCAATCACCCCATACAGAAAAGCACACTTGACATCACGTTGGTAGACCTTGAAATCCTTGGATGCAGCAAAAGCCAAGAATATTCTTACAGCTTCAAGTCTTGCCATAGGAGCAAAAACATCTGTGTAATCAATTCCCTCTTCTTATATGTACCCTTGAACAACTAGTCTTGCCTTGTTCTTGATGACAAGTCCTCTATCATCCTTCTTGTTCCTAAAAACCCATTTGGTTTCTATGACAGTCTTCCCTTGAGGAAGAGGACATAGGTTCCAAACCTTCTATCTTCTGATTTGAAGTAGCTCTTCTTGCATAGCTTCAACCCAGCTTCCATCCTTTAGAGTCTCATCAACTTTCTCTGGCTTAATCTGGGACAAGACATAAGAGTGCAGACAAACATTTTGGTCATGGGTTTGTCCTTTTGTTCTTACCCCAGTCTCAATATGTCCAATGATGTTTGTGATGGGGTATGACTTGTGGATCCTTAGTTGAGGGATCACAGAAAGTTGATTGGACAGATCCAAATTAGAGAAATTTAGATCTGGCAATGGAGTGTCACCCACCACATCAGCACACTTATCAAGTGAGACTTGATCCAATGTATGTATGACATCATTTATGTTGTCTTTTATGGAGTGGTTATCAGCATCAAGAAATTCTTGATCACTATCACCACCTCCATTTCCTCCTACATTTAAAGCTCATTCACCTGAGTTTTGAACCTATGAGCTGGAATTTGAAGGCACCTTAGATGTATCAGCTGAATTTGTCATGTTTATGCTGATAGGATCTTTATTTGCAGGGTTAGTCACCAAAGGAGCTGAAGTAGTGTTTTTGCTTGGTCTTCTCAGCTCAAATCTTAGGTTAGAATCTCCTGTTGATATGATATCTACAGATCCTGAAACATTCTCACAAGACTTGTTAAAACAGTTGGTAACTAAGTCAAGATCAAATAGCCAATCCGGACCAGAACCTTTCACACTAGGAGTGTGCTCATTGAAGGTCACATTGGTTGACTCCTTAACTACTCTAGTTCTGAGATTGTATACTTTATTAGCCTTAGCTTGGGAAGAATATCCAATAAAGTGTCCATCATCTGACTTCTCATCAAATTTGGCTACTTGATATTTGGTATTCAAGATGGTGTAAGGACATCCAAATGACCTGAGGAAACCAATAAATGGTCTCCTTTTGTGCCACAGCTCATAAGAAGTCTTACCAAGAGTCTTAACCACTAAAACTCTGTTCTGCACATAGCAGACTGTGTTAACTACCTCTGCATAGAAGGTGATAGGCAGTTTAGAGTCAGACAACATGGTTCTTGCAGCTTCAATAAGTGTCATGTTTCTCCTCTCAGCAACACCATTTTGCTGAGGAGTCCTGGGAGCACTATATTATCTTGTACTACCCTTTTCATCACAAAATGTATCAAGGATTTGGTTCTTAAATTATGTTCCTTGATCACATCTTATGGTCTTGACCTTATGATCAGATTGATTCTCAATTTTCAGAATGAAGTTCTTCAAGATCTCAGGGGTCTCATCCTTAGTTCTAAGGAAAAAGACCTAAGTGAATGTTATGAAATCATCAGTGATCACTAAGCAGTAAGAGATCCTTCCTAAACTCATTACACTGTTGGGGCCAAACAAATCCATATGTAATAGGTGTAGGGGAGTAGTAATGGAGTTCATTTCCTTTGGCTTGTAAGACACTTTGTGTTGCTTCCCTTTCAGGCATGCAACACAGTGGTCATCACTTGTAAACTCTTTCTTTGGCATTCCAGTTACCAAATCATTCTTAATCAATTTATTTATGTTCTTAAAGTTTACATGGCACATTCTTTTATGCCAAAGAAAAGACTCATCACTATTTGCTTTAGATAGAAAGCAAGAAACTTCTCTTGAGGGAGATGTTTCATGTAAATCCATCTTATACATGTTCCCTCTCCTGGGGGCTCTGAGCAGGATATGCTCTTGAGGAATGGCCACCCCGGGCTTAAGAACAATGCACTCATGCTCAGTGAAGAGCATATGGTGTTTCTGATCATAAAATTAGGATACACTCAGAAGATTGTCTCCAAGCTCCTTGACAAAGTTTACCTTCTCAATACTAAGCTTACCATTTATGACTCTGCCCCTTTCAGAAATATAACCACTAGTATCTCCTCCAAAAGCAACTGGTCCAATAATCTAAACATTCTTCTTGGTCTTTAAATTTGAAGCAGAGAACCATTGCCAGTCATGTGCCTAGAACAGCCACTATCAATAATCCAAACATTCTTCTTGGTCTTTAACTGTTCCTGCACAAAAAAAGGTGATTAGTTACACTTGGAAACCCAATCCTCATTGGTCTTGGGCTTATTAAAATGAGTTGAAGATAATGTAACAGTAAGTGATCCTATATTCAAGCTTTGAGGATCATTTGTTGTTATTGATGAAGAACTTTCAGTCATATGGTCTTCTTTCATCTTCCACACCACCTTTGGAAGATTGGGCCTAACCTTCAAAGCTTCAGAAGTTTGACAACTTCAGAATTTTTGGAGACTGGACCTTCGGAAGATCTTGCTTTCACTGCAGTAAGTTTCAGTACTTCTGAAGCATTCCTTTCTTCCAAGACCAACTTTTCTTCCAAATGCAAGTTTTCACTTGTCTTCTTCTTTATTTTGGAGCTTTCGAAGGAAACAGATTGTCCTTCCGAAGCTGTTTGTTCCTTCTTCTTCTCAAAAGTGTTCTTCTTGGTCATGTGGATGGTACTTTTGAGATTGTACTTGCAATCCTTAGCCAGATGAGAAGTACTACCACATATGACACAGTCGAGTTCCTTCCTTCTGAGAGTCTTCTTTTGAGAGCAAGACTGAGTTTGATCACTTTCCTTCTCCATCTTCATCTTTACAGATGATGCAATAAGCTTCTTAGGGAGAGGCTTGCTCTTGGAGCTGGATGGTTCAGGCTGTGTAGCAGTGGTACTCAGCTGGTCAGTCTTCTTCTTCTTGTTGGAATGATTTGGAACTAAACTAGAACTCTTGGTACTAGAGTTCATAGTTGAGTCTTCAGACTTTACCACTTCAAAACCTGCAGAAATGAACAATTGTTTTTGCTTTGAGTCAAAAGTGGCCTTGATTTCTTGAGCCTTCTTTGATCTTCTCTTAGCTCTTCTAATCAAGTTCTTTCTCTTTGACTTGGTCATTCCAGACTCTTTCCTCTCCTCAGGAAAATAATGACCCTTCTTAGGATGATCTTCTTCACTCTTCTCAGAGTCATCCTTCACTATCTCCTCTTCATCCTCTTCGACAATGGGGTCTATGAGGGGAAGCTCATCTTCACAAGTTCCACACCTTGGAGATCTTACAAACAATAGAGTGTGTAGCTATCTCAGTAGATCCCAGTCCTTACTTATTCTGATAACAAACTTTTGCATGTAGGGATGAGGATATTTTGTTCTTGAAGGTCTCTTCTTCAAGAACACATTTTTCTGCCCTGGCTTTGCTGATCACAAGCTCAGCCTGACATTCAGTTAACTTTGAGATGAGATCTTTGATTTGAGTCCTGTAGTTAGTGTGCTCATGCTTAAGAGTTGAAATGGTTTTCTTTAGATCTTCTATCTGAAGTTTATAATCATTTTTAGCTCTTTTAAAGTCAGCTTTTAAGATATTTTAGGACTCAAGATCAGATCTCATCTCTAAGTTATAGGACCTGTATCTATTAACTTTAGTAATGCATTCAGGAGTACAAAGATGTTCCAATACCTTGACTTCATCATGGTCTGCCATTAGTGCTTGGTTTGGAGAAGCATCCTCAACCTGAAAGCTCCAGTCAAAGCCTCCTTCTTCAAAAGCAACTGCAGCTTGCTGTCTTGGCTTCTTATTCTGGTGAGCTCCCTCAGTGTAGTTTGGCCTGGATTGTGTTTGGCCACCATTTGACTTTAGTGTCTTGCACTCTCTGGCAAAGTATCCTATTTGGTTACAGTTGTAACACTTCACCTTGGTTTTGTCCAGCCTAAACTTTCCACTGGCTGCATTGCTGGGAAAACTTCTCCGAGTCCTCTTGTAGAACTTTTGGGCTCTATGAGTGAGTAGAGCCATCTGCTGGACTATTTCCATATATTCCAGATCATCTGGATGGATACAGTTCTTCAAGAGTGAAAAGAAAGTTGCCTGAACTTTCATTAGAAGACACAAAAGCTTATGAAGAACTTATCTCCTGGAATAGGCTTCCAGGGATGTAGCCTTCCCTTGGTGTCTCCGAAAAGGTGATGAAATGACCCCGTAGCAGATGAGATGGTGTTGTGGTTCTCTGCAATCCCTTTCAATCACATGAAGGGCTGAACTCTGATGAGTGTTGGAGTTACCAGATGAGTTCTGCATGTTCATCTCCATCTGGTATCCACTGAGTATTCCATATAACTCAGTGAGAGTAAGAGTCTTGAGGTTTTTAGTCCTCTTAATGACCACACAGTAGTGTGTCCATTGTCTGGGAAGAGAGGACATGAACTTACTAACAATATCTCTATTCTCAATGGTTACCCCAACATCAGCTAGAGTATCCATAATCTCAACATACCTGAAGTATTGTTGAGTCATGGTTTCACCTGTTTCGAAGGTGAAATTTTCAAACTGCTGCTTCAAGAGGTCCTTCTTGTTCTCTTTGGCTTCATTGGACCCCTCATACATCAGCTTCAGTGCATCTCATAGCTGTTTGGCGGTCTTGCACTTCTTGAAACCTCTGTAGATGGAGTTAGGAAGAGCAGTTTGAAGGGCTGTCATAGATTTCTGATCAACATCAATTTTCTTCCAATCTTCATCAGAAAAATCATCCCTTTCCTTTGTTATCATACCACCAGCAGCAGCAGCTGAAGTGGTGTATGGTACATGAGGTCCATTAACAACAGACTCCCACATCCTGGAATCTTGAAACTTGATGAAGCCTTCCATTCTTTGGCACCAAGTATCAAAATCCTCAGGAGTGATCAGTGGGGACTTTGTCATAGTTCCAGTTTCCATATCAGCCTTTGAGATAGCTGCCATTTGAAAAGTTAAGTGAAGTGTGAAACTAAGAGGATTTAAGATGGTGAGATCTTACAATCAAGAGCCTGGAATGCTCTGATACCAATTGCAGTACCGGGTAAGGGTGTTAACTACAATTAGTTTCACTAGAGAAGTGATTTTAGATCACTTAACAGTTCAAATAGGGAATAGGATACTTTGAAGATACAAAGAACACAAGTAACAATGAGACAGAACTTAGAACATTAACACAAGTATTAGTTTTCAAGAATGTTGTATATTGATCTCAAGTTCTATTACAAGTGTTCAAAGCATAATCTAAAATACAAGGACATGTGACTCTTTTATACTACAATCTACAACCGTAATACTTGGAAGGGCAGTTGGAATTGACTGATCTAGACAACAAGATCAATCTAGAGTCAAAAGGCAGATTGTCTTTTGACTAGTGACTATGACATGCTATAGCTCACTGACTTTTCCTATTACAAAAAAGTCTAAAGAAACAAAAGAAGAAAATTACAGATAAAGATTTTATCTACTATTCACTAAAACATGAAAGTTTTACCAACTCATACAAGTTGGTGAGTTATCAGAGTTGCAGCGGAAAGTTGGTCAGCTTTATCATTACCAAAAGTAGATCAGAGAAAGCATCTTTTCTATGTCTTTCGAAGAAATCAATCTTCACAGCAAAATGGCTTCGGAAGACTTTGTGTTTGAAGCTTCGAAAGACTTCATCTTTGGCTTCGGAAGAACTTGGCCTCTGACTTCGGAAGTTTTTACACTTGGAATATTTTCTGTTAAGTGTAAAACTTCCGAAGTAATTTCTTCTAAACTTTTGTCTTCGGAAGACTTTACACTTAGAGTTTTAGAGAGCGTAAAGCTTCCGCAGCAAGTTCATCCTTGTTCCTTAATGCATGTTGAAAGATCTTTGGTTGCATCAGGCTCATAATTTTCAAATAGATCCCTATATAAAGTTAAGCCAGAAAGTTGAGTTTCTCATGAGAGAGTGGTCCCGGCTGAGATATGTATAGACAAACCCAATTAATATAGCACTTATTCTCCGAAACTACGTTTTGTGTTGCGTTTCAAGAAAATGATCTTTTGAATGAGTTCAGCCCGTCCGAGCCTGAGGCTCGGATACTGACACATAGAAGTTGGTACCCATATTTAAACCAACCCTGAGGCCAGAGCGTGAGGCTTCCACCCGTTACAAATTTGGGCAAAACTTTCTCCACCCACTCTAAAACATCAATCACTTCCAATCGATAAACTCTTCTGTTAGGGTTTGGAGTTTGAAGCTTTTAGTTCATATGGCGGATCACGCTGACGAAATTGAGCCACGAGGCGACTCGTTTATCGATAAGATTACGGAGAAGATTCACCGTGACGATTCGTCGTCGTCGGATTCTGATGATGAGTTGAAGAAGAAGCATCATGATGCTCCATCGCCACCCTCTTCTTCCATGAAGTCCAAGATCTACCGCTTGTTTGGTAGGGAGAAACCGGTTCACAAGGTCTTTGGTGGTGGAAAACGTAAGGACAATATACATACATATATAAGCTTTTACTCGTTTCTTGATTGAACAATATCTAATTTTAACTTCAATTAACTTGTTACACGTTAAATATACATCTATTGTTATGCTTGATTAATCAAGGGACGTTTATGCTTATAGTCATTGGTTGGTTTTTGTCTGCTATACCTTAATTCTTAATTCAAGGTAATATCTAAGTATCTTTGTTAAAAATTTATTAATGCAAAACTATTGCAATTTCGTATGAGATTTTCAGTGTTTTTGAAGAAATTGCCTTCTTTCTTGAATCATGTATGTTCACTAAGAGCCAGGGCACTGCTGGGGCCTTTCATCATGTATCATTACATTAGGACAGTTAGGTTGTTTAGCATCAAATCCCTAAGTTGAATGTTTGCATAGCTTCTGACACTCTCTTGTGTGGTCATTTTATGCAGCTGCTGATGTATTCTTGTGGAGGAACAAGAAGATATCAGCCAGTGTGCTAGGTGGAGCAACTGCAGTGTGGGTGTTTTTTGAACTACTTGAGTATCATCTGCTTACTTTGGTTTGCCACGTCTTAATACTTGCATTTGCAGTTCTGTTCCTGTGGTCCAATGCTTCTAAGTTCATTAACAAGTAAGCTTTATATCGCTTGACTAGATGTTAATGTTGAGATCATCGACTGTTTGACTGACTGATCTATAATTACAGGTCCCCTCCACGTATCCCTGAGGTTCACATTCCTGAAGACAAGTATCTTCAATTTGCTGCTGGATTAAGGAATGAAATTAATCAGGCTCTTGACTCGCTACGGAACATTGCATCTGGAAGGGATTTAAAGAAGTTTCTTGTTGTATGTTGTGTGATTCTTCTTCTCTCTGTGTCTGCTTAATCTCACAGCCACTTTTGTTAGTTAACACTTCCTCTGCTTCCTTGCAGGTGGTTTTTGGACTGTGGGTTCTCTCTATAGTGGGGAGTTGGTGCAACTTCTTGACATTGTTTTACATAAGTAAGGACCAGTACTTGTTATTTCTTTCTCCTGTTCCTTTTTATTTTTCTTAACTTAAATTAGACAAAGTGGAAATTGATCACCAATTTAAAAATTTTCCCCATGTGTCTTTTTTATTAGATTCCCTCAACCAGTTGCATCATTTCTTGCCAATTCCTATCACAATTAACAAATAAATACTAGTTTCTTTGTTGGGTAGATGATACATTCAAAATTGGATGGGGGGAGGATGTAATCATTCAGATGTTTACAATTTTTAGTTATATAGAGTTACTAACTTTTTATGGTTGTAAACAGGTTTTGTGCTTCTACACACTATTCCTGTTCTGTATGAGAAGTATGAGAACCAGATTGATGCATTTGCGGAGAAAGCAATGATTGAGATAAAGAAACAATACGCGGTGTTTGATGCCAAGGTTGTGAGTAAAATCCCACGAGGACCGCTTAAAGAAAAGAAGAATGCTTGAGGGTATGAGGTTTGGTTAACTTAGTTATGAGTGTTGGTGAGTAGTTGTGTTTGTGTTGTGTAGCTTTCAAGTTGTGTGATCCTTATCTTGTACATGTACCAAGTTGTCAACTCATGTTGCTTTTATTAAGAATGTGCAACCGTTTCAAAATGTTTTTACTATCAACTGATATCTGACAGGAAAAAATTTTGAAAACGCTTACTAATTAACATGGTAATAATTTATCAGTTTTAATAGCTTATTAGCTGGGTGGTCAAAGGTGTTAGAAACATTCAAGATGTGCAAATGGTGAGTGTGTAACTAAGTGCTTGAAAACGAGAGCACTTGAGAAAAGAACGATGCATGGTATGAGTAAGCCATTTCCATGAGTTCAGGAACAAGGTGGTTCTAAACCACACACGCGCATATATCAATTTTAACCGTTTTGGGCCTGTCTTTTACAGAATTTTCGCCCTGGCGCCTTCATGGCCACATGACGTTATTGCAGATGCCTTGTGCACCTTTGACTAAGCTTATTAGCTAAAAGGCCATGGTTTTTGATGGGTGGTAATGTTGGGTTTGGGTAAAACGAATTGATTTTCATATAACCTAAATTTAAATAACTGGTAGTATTGGACGAACAAGCAAAGAAGCAGCATGTGATGTTTAATGTTACTAGCATCTTAATAATTACTGGTAATCGACACCAGTAAAGAACTGATGTTCTCCCTTCATGCTGTCCACAAAATCTTGTGCCCCTACTACACGACTCAGAGATCTTTTACTTCATTAAAAAAGACGTCGCACGCGCACCATGATGCTTCTTCACCTTCGTGTAGAACCATCATGCTGCACTGTATCATAACCAAATCACTCAGTCTCAAATACAGTAAGCCGGCTACGGCATAATTAATGTCATACAGTCCCTTGAGTAAGACGTAAAAAAAGGGTCAAAACATATGAAGTGGATACTTAAAATCTGACATGTGATAATGAAGAATCAAGAGGGCTTGGCATATTGTGCACTGCAAACAAGAAAGAAACTTTCTTTCCCAACCGTAAGTATATCATCCATCATTCTGAAATGTACAAAACAGGCATTTGATGTGATGTTAGAGTTGTGAAGCAACAGATATCAACACACCCTTACAAGTTGTATATGAAAGAATAAATTGAACATAACTATACGCAAACCAAGACACTTGCTAATAATTACTTGGCATCTTAATTTTTTCTTGAGAATCGAGGATCACTATCCGGTGAGGCAAGAGGTACCGTTGAAAATTCCCCGTTAATCCTGCTACTTGCATCAATGTTTTCTGAAGATTCTCTCTTTTCCCTTTCTTCACTTTCTTTTAAAAGAAAATCAACCCACATATCCGCAAACGACTGCAACACCCATACAACGAGTATCATGTTAGTTTTTTTTTTTCGGCAAAACAACCAAAACCTTTGCATTGCAGCTTCTGATTATTAAAGATGCATCTTAAAATGCATGTTATCTATGGAAAAAGCACGAAATTTTAGGATGAACTGAATTACCTGGTTATCTGATGTAGCATTTGGCAGACTATCGGTAGGGGTTCCTCCTAAAATGCCACCTACTAGTCGGCCAGGTAGACCGAAAACACCACGAACAACACCTTTACCTGCTCCTTGCTGAGCAATCCCAATTCTCTGTTTTTCTTCTTCAGAGAACCCTAGCATGCGTACCATAAGCTCCAGAACCTAAAACCACATGCATTCAGTTATTGTGTTTGTATTTTCTTTATTTTTTCTACTTGCGATTGCCTACACATTATAGAAACAAAAGGTATTGCCAAAAACACAGAGAACAAGTCTCACCAACATTCCAACATTACCTCTTTACTGTGGTTCCTCTGAAAGTAAGTCACCAACAATTTAATCACAATACGCCTGCAGATATTGCTAATTATTAACATGCAAAAGATAATAATTAACAAGTCTATCAATTACAGTTTTTAACATACAGTCCCCAGGTTGGGATGTCTACTTTAAAATTTATTATATAATAACAAATCAACTGAACTGAAAAATGGACGGCACAAATCAAGATAGGAATGCAGCATCAATACAAACATCCAAAAACACAACAGTACATATAATATCAGATAATAACAAGCTACTTTATTCTAATTGTCTATGAAATCAGTATTATCAGTAAAACAATGGAGGTTGAGATTTATCATAATCTATTCTCTTCAACTAAAACTTTGGACTTGCTGTTTAAACTGATTATTGTTGTTTCAGGCTCACGTCTAAGATTTCTAATAGCCTATGATTATCAGTAAAACAATGGAAGTTAAGATTTCTCATAATCTATTCTCTTAACCTTAAACTTTTGGGCTTAATGTAAAAACTGATTATTGTTGTTTCATGCTCACGTCTAAGATTTCTAATAGCCTATGGTTCCAAGAGCAAAGTAGAACCTGTTTCCTTTAAACAAACTCGAAATATCAGATCGAGTACATTAAGATTTAAGAGTTTGTTGAACATAAGATGCTTCATTAGTCATGACACAATTATCTTGCCGTAGACAGAAGGAAAAATAATACTAAAATTATAGGGGGGGAAATAACCTGTCAACAGAAAAATCAGAGTCCATGGACATTCTATTAAGTCTAGTCATGCTTTGCTCTAGAGCACGGCGTAGTTTGGTGTTGTCTTCCTCTAACTTATTTACTCTCCCTTTCCCTTCTGCTAATAGTCTTTCGGTCTGTGAAAGTTTCTCCAGACATTCCTCCTTTTCCTGCTTTGTTGTCTCCACTTGTTCTAAGGCCTCCTGGTGGAAAAATAAAACAATGAATTATGTTTGACCAATATTGTCTCCAAATAAGCTTTATTTACTGCAGAGCAGTATGAACCAAATAAGCAAGAAAGCATCAAGTTAACTGTAGTAGATGGAATTCAGAATACAAGTCCAGCAACACATTATTAAGAAAGCACCTAAATAGATATTCATTCACTTGAGAAAATTAAACTAAAACAAAGGCATAACATAGCAGATAAGAACATTAATGCAGACTTTACTTGACCAACATTACTAACAAAATAAGAACAACGGTATTCCGTTGGGAGAAAGAAAAAAAAGAGTTTATTTATTTGGCTTTTTCACGAAGAAGTGTTCTATCAAAGACTGCTAGCCCTAATATCTGCTCATACCAATATAAGATTCATGAACAAATACAAAATACAAAAATAATGAAACTTTAGACTACTCACAAGAGTGAAAAAACTAACCTTTAATCTCTCAGAAAGACTAACAGACTCCTCTCTTGCAGAGGCCAATTCCCTTTCCAAATGTTCCTGATTATATATAGAAGTACAAATAATTTAGCATGATCAGAGCTGCTTTCAACATCTACTCAGGTATGATTCTATCTAAGACAAAAAAAAGTACCTTAGCCTCTATTTCAGCATAATATTGACCAAGAGCAGTTTGAAGATTTAAAAGTTCAACATTTTTCACATCTACCAAGCTTCTAAGGCTAGCCACATTTTTATTCAATTCATCAATGATTTCCCTCGACTTCTGAAGTTCAATGTTGTTAGTCAACTTAACCTCTTCTTGACCGTTAATTGCTTGATTCAGAGATTTCTCCAAATGTCTTATTTGAGATTTTAATATTTCGTTATCTTCCCGTAGCCCTTCAATTATCTTGCTGTCTTCGTCCATCTTTTCAGAGTCTTCAGACTCCTAAACAAAATCAGACCACAAAAAACAAAGATCCAGTCAGTGTAATTTTACAAATGAGCAGAAGACACTTACAGTGCGTAACAAAAAAATTAATATACAACCAAAAACATGTATTTAAACCTTCTCCAATAAATGCTGTTTAAGCCGATTCAGTTGCTGCAGTGCCTTGTCCCTTTGCTGAGCTGTCTCCTTCAAATCTTTTTCCATTTTCTGAAAAGAAGACTCCATTTCTTCTTTGCCTGGAAAACTTCCGGATACCTGCTGCACACAAATTGTGATTTGCACATGCAACATTATGTAAAGAAAAACAAATTGTTAAGAAAAAATCAGAATATAGAACATGAACAAATATGTATAAAAAGTTTTATAAGAAAAGAACATGGTAGTTTATTTTTTGCACCATAGTTGTATAGCCACAAGAAACTAACCTCATGTACACCATTTGAGTTTGAGGGCAAAGATTTACTAGCAACTTCTAACGCAACCTTGAGTTCATTTTTCTCCATCTATAAGAAAACAAATTGTAAAAAAGAAACAATGAGACTTATGCTATATATAAAAGAGAGCACTGTAGTCCAGCTTTCAAAATTATCCATCCTGTTTTACAGAGATTTCACCTTAAGAACACTGTTCTCTTTTTCCAAGGATGCCACTACTCTTTTAAGACTCTCTGCAGCATCACCCGCTTCTGCATTTTCCTTTTTATTCAACACCATCTGCAAATGTCTTATTTCAGATATTTTTCTGCTCAGCTCATCTCTTATTTTATTCATCTCCGCTAACATCTGCAGAAGAAAAAAGTCATGCCACAGAAAAGAAGTCCATGATTGAGTACACTAAGATCACCAGAACAAAACCTGAAAATCTGAAGTGTACAGTAAACTCAGAACTAAACTTGTACTATTTTAATGTCAGCAAAAAGTACTTGCATGTGATTACTGATTAATCTTTTATAGTAAGAAGTTAAAAAAATCATGAAAGTAAGACAAACGCAATAGGTATCGACTCTTAAGATCTTTAATAACAAATGTAAAGCTTACATTTTCTTTATCCACCTTCAAGGAATCATGTTCCTCATGAAAAGATCTGTTCAACTTCTGCTCCTCTAAAAAATGAAATTTTAGCATCAGAAAAACAATATTCATTACGTGAATAATGTAATCACAAGTCATTTCTCCACACCTTGGAACCTGAATTGCAAGCTTGCCAACTTTCCACGTTCTTTCTCAAGTTCATCTTGTAGTTGTTTTATATGTTGCTCATGTGTTGCTTGCAGTGTTGCTAGAGAATTGTTTTTTTCCTCCAGCAAATCAGATAGCTCCTAGAAGTTATTCATACATCTGTCGTCAAATTCATTCATTATGTACTAAAAAGCACATCATGAAAACTAGGAGGGGAAGAAAAATTTGGGCATCAAATTCCCATAATGTATAATCATCTTGATTACAGCAGTAAAGGTATTTGCTACCAAAGATGAACAAATCATGATGAGAAAGTTCATTCATCGAATGTGCACAAGGAGGTTTTACCTTTTCACTACTTTCAGTGCTTGAACTCCCCATCTTATTTCGGATCAAGGAGGGTTGTAATGAGTGTGCATCTTCTTTCAATGTGACACCATTCTGCATTCTCTTTCCAAAAGCTCGGTTCTTCTGTTGAGAATTAAGTTAGTGTTTACCATATAGAATAAGAAGCTAAAACCAGCATTATATAATGTAGAATGAACAAACCAAACACGCACATAAGAAGAGTGAACTACATTTGTAAAGCTGACTGAACAGGTAGTTGTTTATACTCAAAATCCATAAGCATGTAACAAACCACAGATGTATTGTGATCCTAAAAAATGATAGAAATTATAGAATTACATAACTATTAACTATAAGCCTACCTTGTATCCAGACGGGCTATTAGCTGACATCTTTAAACTCTCGCTTCTAGATGCATCAAGGTTTTTCTTCAAAGAACTATTTTCATCATTCAAACGAGAAATACGATCCTGCATATGAAAACATAGAATCACTATTAGAACATTTAAAGCACAAAAAATTCATAAATAAAGATAGTTGAAATGCTCCTTTGCATAAAAGCAGAAGTATGAATAGAGAAAGGAAAGGGGATAACAGTGTTATGACAAAAATTGCTAATCTTGTGAAGACACATGTTTAACAAATATCCATTAAGTCACCCTTTACAGCCCTAAACTTTAATTAAAGAAACTATTTTCTCAGTAAAAAAATGTTTGAAAGAGCTAACAACAAATAAAACATGAATAATTGAAACAGAACTTCAAGCTCGTAACAAAATGAACTAATACCTTAAACAAGCTCTTAACAGAATAAACCAACACTTAAGCAATTCAGTTTCATGTATTCCTAGCATTTGCAAATAAGAAAAATAGTAATAACGCATCTACAAACTGCAAATTATCTTGAATGAGTTTCTCACTTATTCATTAGTGATACTTTTCCAAGTTTCCATGAGTGCCACTTTTATGTTGTCACTAAACTTGTCCTAGTTTGAATCTTCGGCCACACATAATGATGAGTCAAATCATCAACATAAAAAACAACTAGATTCAGAGAATACAATTGCAAGGCAGAAAGGCTAAAACTAAACAGTTATACAGCTGATTACTGCCAACTGTTCAATCCGGCCAACCTAAAACAGAAAGTGACATTTGCATGATACCGCATGGTTAAGTAACATCCCAAAAATATTTCAAAAACTCTTTTCTGTGATGTCCCATAATAATTGCAAACACATTCTTGTTTCGAACAAGAATAATCAGTATATAATCGTGCACGATGGATTTTGCCAAATGCACATTGTATAAAAACTGGTTACACAACTGATTGAGGAACTCTTTTCTTTTACATTTTGAGGAGAAAATGAAGGATGCAATAAAACAAATTGGTACCTCTCTTTCTTTTAGTAAAGCTGCATAATTAACTGATAGTGCCTTGATCTGTGCCTCGGATTCCTGAAGCCTCTTAATCTCTGCTTTGTACTGTTCGATCTGCAGAATGGTACCATTTAAAATAGAAATGGTGAGTTGGTCCAAAAATTTTAATTTCAGAAACACAAATCGTACTTCATAAGACATAAAATATACTTCGTAAGACATGTGAAGCTGTATAATGAGCTAGAATTGTACGATATGATGCAATACATATCAACAATAAATAGGTCAGAACTAAGAGGCCCAGGGAAAGGACAAACTACAAAATCACCATCCCAGTTATGATGCAAGGTTGCATGATGATAACTTCATATTGTATCTTCCTACATGTAGCATCTTTAAATGACTTTTTAAGGACCCACTCACTTCAGCAAGGCATTCAGTGAATTATATTTTACATCTAAATGATTTCTTTAAATTTATAGAGAATCGTTGTGATTAAAATGGGTTCAAACGGTTGTGACAGTCCAAAACCATTAGGAACATATCCTACATAATTTTATTTGCAAGATTTAACTGACCTTAAGATAACTAACATTCACATAAAGTGAGACACGAACACACAATCACCATGTAAGTAACGCTGCAAGGATACGT
This sequence comes from Flaveria sonorensis, assembly GCA_025506505.1. Taxonomy (NCBI): domain Eukaryota; kingdom Viridiplantae; phylum Streptophyta; class Magnoliopsida; order Asterales; family Asteraceae; genus Flaveria; species Flaveria sonorensis. Next base: position 1,972,459 of record CM046426.1, read on the forward strand.
ACAAAGCTGAAGGCTTGGTACTCTGCTACCATACTGCTCGGGATTTTAGAAAATACCGCATACTTTACTTGGTTTAAAAAAAGGCAATTCTAAAACTTACTTTGTAACACTTATTCTGAGAGGCCAAACTGGAATAAATTTAATAATGCATAATCAAGCAACAAAAAAAGCTAAAGGGAACAAATCGCGGGAATTTCATATTTGCCCTATCCAAATTTTCTCCTTAATCTTCTGATCACCACAATGTTGATTCAAAAACCCTAACTGAGCGTTTTCAGGAATACAATTTGCAGGAAAAAAAATTCAAACTGAATCAGCGCTGGACCAAGTACAAATTATTAGCTAAAGCGACATAAATCACGCAGGATCCAATGACACACAGCAACATTTTTAACGTGATTACCTCTGGAGAAGAAGTCGAATCAAGACCATTGGCTATGGGGGAAACGGGACGACCGTGATTGAGAGATGATCTCCGATCGGAATACGAGGAGTTTCTAGAACCAGAGATCTCCGATGGTCTCTGATAATGAAGGGCGTCGTCATCGTCGTCGTGAACGTCCAAGGCGATTTTATTTAGGTTTTCTTTCAAATTCGCAAGAGTCGTGCTCCACATGGTATCTCCACCGACCGTGAATTAGCAAAACTGAAGAACAATTGGAGTTTTCAATGGAGAAATCTAGCAAAAATAGTCGGTGAGAGGCAATATTCGTTTGCAGATGTGTTTGGTGTAGAGATCGGGTTTTGATTATCAAACCGGACGTCGGTAGATCTGATAAATGGAACATATGATCAGTGTTTTTACCGGATGAATAACATGTACCGTCAGTAATGAGGAATAATCTTTTCAAGTAAAAGATACACACAATGTATAATTCATCAACGGATTGATTCTTGACAATCTAATCGAATATTATACATTACACTACTTCTATTACACATTTAATAAATAAAATATTAATATAATAAAATTTATTAATTATAAATGATTTTTTAATATATGATATGACTAAAATTACGCATGACAAATAATTATAAATAATAAAACTTTTTAAAAGTTTATTTTTATATTTTTTTCCAAAAAAATTAATCGTTTAAACCGTATTAAAATGTAATTTTCAAAAATTTTCTTATTATAACTCCCAAATTTAATTATTTTTGGTTTTCAAAAAATGACTTTTTAAAAATACTAATTTTAAAATATTTTGTATTTTTTAAAAAGTTTTATGCTTTAGAAAAATTTATTATTTTATAAAAAAGTTATTTATTTAGAAATAACATTAATAAATAGATTTCTTTCTTTATTTGTTAGTCTAAAAAAGTGTTAAATAATATTATTAGTAATTAAAATAATTATTTAATAAGAGAGAGATGCGAGAAAATTTTAATGAGGATGATTGTGGTGCTGTCATGTGTCATCCTAATTTACTCTTTTATTAGAGTACTAGGTTAGTACCCCATGTTCTACACGGTTTGAATAAGTAAAATATTAAATAATAAGTAATGAAAAGTTATTAATTATAAAATGATATTTTGAAATTACGTATGAGTAAGGAATATAAATAATAAAACAATGGTATTATTTTCTTTGAACTTTTGTTTTAAATATTTTTACCTAAAAAATTTTAAAAATTCATTTTAAATCAAAACGTTTAAGAAATTGTAAATTTGTAAAAGATTCTATTATAACTTTGAATTTTAAATTTTTATGGTTCATAAAGAATTTAATTTCTAAAAACATTGATTTTAAATATTTTGTATTTTTAAAAAAGTTTGATATTTTAAAAAATTACTTATGTTATAGAAAAGATTGTTTCTTTAGAAAGTATATTTATAAAAATAACTCTTTTTTAATTTATTAATAACTATTTTAATCTCAAAAAAAATTTAAATAATATAATTAGGAGTTAGTGTAAACATTTAATATGAGAGAGAAACGAAAAAATTAAGCTTGTGAGGTTTAATATTATGACAAGTGACGACTTAAAACCTTTTTTTATTATAATAGATAGATGAAGATTATTTCATTTAATTTTAAAACGTTTACTAAGTGGGTGTTTGCTTCGTAAAATATGTTATAAATGAATCATAATCGGAGAAGAAATGAAATTAGAATGGAATATTTATAAAATTAATAGGATGTGTAGTTGGTAAACTTTTGAAAGGAACTGAAATGTTAAAAATAATAAAAAACAAATTTGCCCAACACAAAAAAAATCCCCTTTGCATCTTTTCAACCCTAGGTAGGCTATTCACGAGCCGAACCGAGCCGAGCCAGGTGTGCCCTCTCGTCTATTTGTTAGAATTGGTTGTTAATTCTGTTACCTCTTGTAAGTGGTTGTTTTGTCATTAATACAAACACGAGGGCTCTTTTGCAATTTTTTTAGTAATCTTGACCTATTGGCATTTAAAATTATTGTAACTTGTTTTATGTTAAATATAAATATATATATATATATATATATATATATATAATAATAATAATAATAATAATAACAATAAAAATGATAATAATAATAAGTGAAAACTTTTGAAATAAATAAAATTTTATAAGAATCTATTTATTTAAAAATTAGTAAAACTTGTAATTATTTATTTTGAACATAAAATAAAAAGTAAAACCCCAGGGACCAAACTGTAAATTTTAAAAGAACAAAAAAACCCAACTTTGGGCATTATTGCTAAAACACAAACCATAGGGACTAAAGTGTAAATTTAAAAAAAAAAAGGAAATCCCACCCGTTTTTCCGGTCGCCGGCCGGCAAGGGTCCGGCGTGGCGCCGGCCACCCTAAAAATTTCAAAAAACTCGAAATTTAAAACCGCAAATCGTCCCTAAACCCGTCGCGAACATGATTCGAACACATAGGCGTGTTTAATTTGACTTTAACTACGATTTAGAACTCGAAACCGAACCGCATCAAAACCAAATATGTTTCTGCACTTAAATCATATTATTGATGCAATTAATCGTGTATACACGTTCGTATAATCAACTAAAAATAAATGATATGATTAATTTCATTTGAAACAACAATTTACATAATCAAAATCGACATGTAACACCAAAGATCGAACTTAAAACCGTTGGACACCTAATCGGCCAAATTAAGGCTATAAATTAGAGGGCAATTGTTCGTGTTAGCTTCTTTTAACGTTTTGTAAGCTCAATTTCACCAAAACACACACACGCATAAAGATTGAAGCAAGACCCGTCGCGAGCCTAGTTTGAACTCGAAATCTGCCTATAATACTTCAATTCAGGTAATTCAACTGGGGATTTCATTCGGTTTTCCATGGGGAACAAAAGCCCCATGGTTAATTTCATTATCATAACCGGAACGAGGTACAATTGGATCGCATTGAATTCAGGGTTCTTGGTGATTTGGGCGTTTTTTATTTAAATGTTTTCCTAAAATGGAAACGGGTTTATGACAAGAAATGGGGCATGGCCCACTGGTTAAAGCTTGGGAGCAATAGGCAGAGGGCCCGGGTTCGAACCCGAGCCCCTGCACTATTTTGTTTTAATCTGTTTTTCCTAAAAATAAAAATTTCAAAAATCTTAATATATTATTAAATTTATATAAAAACCATCTTTTAATCAGAATCTAAATAAAATTAATTTCTTTTAATTTTCTAGAAAATTAACTTAATAAACCTTTATTTATATTTTGGAAATTATAAAAATTGATATAAAATGTATTTTCTTGTTAGTTTTAAATTGTAATTATTCTTTTTAAATTCTCAAGAATTTTGTTTTGATAAATCTTTCAATTCTTTTTTTTTTATAAACTATATTTATAAGTTTAAATTATATACTTGAAAGAAAATAAATATATATATATGTGCATATTTAAAATGTTTATAGATTCATTTTATTCATTTAAGACTATAGATTATTACTATATCAAATAACATTTAATAATTTTTGATAATAAAAGTTTAATTTCTTATTAATGAAATTATCACAAAAGTTCTTATTTGGTCATTTAAATTGTAAAATAATAAATTGTATCTAACCTATAATTTATAATAGTGGGTTAAACGATTTATAAAATCTCAAATAATATCGTTAAACTATCACCATTGATATCTAAAACCCCAAAAGAAACCGTATATTCCCAAGTAACCGTTTAAATTATATGATTTAACTTTAAATGACGTTCTCTAGGTTGAATTTTAACGAACCTTCGGCGTTTATACAAGACTCATATTTATTCATTCTTATAATTCATGTGAGTTTTTCATACCCCATTTTATTTTATTTCACACATTTGGGGTGAGACATGTTAACCTTATTAAAAGCACACTTGTAAATACGTTTATACTCTTGTAACACTCGTGCAAATCATTTTATATTTTGTCATGGTTATTTGGATTCTTGTAATTATTATGAGATTGACACTTGTAAAATACAATCATTAACTATTGCTAGCCTAGCGACGTCATAGATCTATGGGCCTGACAAGCCTATTTGGTGCTAAAGCCGAGGTTATTGCCGGCTCCTGGTAACGTATTCTTGATCACCATGGGAACCAAGTACACTTAGCTAATCGTATAAGTTCGCTATGGCCATATTTGTCAAGGTTTGATTGTTACATTTTTTTATTCATTTATATTTGCATTGTCTTTTAACCTATGACATTAATTGTCATCTTAATGTTTATATATATATGTATGTTCAATCTATGGAAACTCACCAACATTATATGTTAACCTTATTTTTAACATGTTTCAGGTAATGATCCCGCTTAGTATTACTCTTGAAGACATGTACAAATCTAGGATTGGACTTAGAGATTAATAAAAGGGCATATTTTGTTACTTGATGCCGAATTAAACTTATGTTATGTTGGTTGTTTTGAGACTAATGACTTATCATTTCGTATGTCATGAACTTGGTATTTAATGATATTTACACTTTAAATTAGCGTTGTGTGGCATGAACAATCTTAACCCTCACATCTTGACGTTTCCGCCGTTAAGGTTGGGGTGTGACAGATTGGTATCAGAGCCCATAACTATAGGGATTTAGGTTATTAGAAATGGTGGCCTAGACTATGGTTAATGTAGGGACCTTTTTCATGAATATTCGTTATGATCTTGTAAGTCCTATCACATGATGTTACATGTTGCATGATGAATCCCTTATGTGCTATTTGGTTTTACTTAGAAAATAGGGCCTTAGGTGTGTGACTTGAATCTTGTATACCCCAACTTTCTAACTCTCTTTATCTGCCCTTAAGTTCTATCACGTCTAATCTTTTCTAAAACTTATTCTCTACTACATGTGGAATCTTACGCATCATATCGAGTGGATAAAATTCTTTAGACACTATGTCTAAATCTTGAAAATCTCATCAACGTTTTAATTCTAATAGCCTATAGGGAAGTGTGTGACACATAAACACCTGTATTCTGGATTTCTAGCAAAAAGCCCTCGGGCTAAGGTAAGCATTTCGTATAAATCCCACTGCCGGACCTGTTATGCTTACCTGGAGATTTTCGGGATTAGTGATAAATTATGGTCAACATACACATGTTCCCCAAGGTAATTGGAATTAAGTTACCTCGACGTGTCAATGTTCCTATTGGCTGTGTGGTACCAAATAGAACCATCCGGTTTATATTTATAAATTTCAAAATTTATGATTATTTGAACTGGTTTATCACCAAAATTCTAATATCTTCTCTATTTTTATAGAATGTCTCGTCATCATAGAAAACATGCTAGCTCCGACCGAAAACTCGCCGAGATGATTGCCCGACAAATGGATGCTGTCCTTCCAACCATGATCGCTGAATTAAGTAGCACCTTAATAGCCAACAATAGTAACCATGCGAACGGGAATAATGGTGGTGATGGTAACAATGGCCAAGGGGAGAATAGCAACAATCAAGGGGGAAATAATTGAACATGTACCTTTAAACACTTCAATTCTTGCAAACCCACTAGTTTTAGTGGGAAGGAGGGAGCCACTGGACTTCTCGAGTGGTTCAAAAGCATGAAGAACACTTTCATTAATAGTGAGTGTCCCAAAGAGCTCAAGGTTTGCTATGCTGCGAGTGTCCTTCAACAACGGACACTTACTTGGTGGAATAGTGAAAAAAGAAACCGAGGTACGGAAGTGGCCTTGGCACTCACTTGGGAAGAATTCAAGAATGTCATGATCCAAAAGTTCTGTCCAAGGAGTGAACTGCAAAAGCTGGAGGAAGATTTTGGAACCTCAAACAAGATAGTGGCAACCATTTGGCATACTCCACCCAACATCATGAATTGAGTATGCTTTTACTGCATATGGTGGATACTGTACCCCGCAACATTGAGAAATTCATCAAAGGGGTACCATCACAAATTCACTGTTGTGGGAAGTAGGCCCACGACCTTGGAGGAAGCAATAAACATCACTGCGCAACTCACTGAGAATCACATAAGGGCTGGTACTTTGACGGTGAAGGGTATAAAATCAATAGCAAAGGCGACTCCCGAGACAACTAAGGAGGTGAAGACTGAACCTTCATTCAAGGGTAAGAAGCGTAAGTTCACACCTGCCCGTAATTTTGTTGTGACAGCACCTAATGCTCCACAAAAGCAAGCTGTCATTGCAAACCAAGCACCTGTGGCAAGAGCGTACATTGGCCCACATCCAATGTGCAACACTTGCAAGTATCATCATGCGGGAAATAATCCATGCCGAATTTGCTCTTTTTGTGGGAAATACGGGATCTGGTGGCTACGTGTCATCGTGCCCCAAACAACGCTGCTATGGTCGCTAATCGAGCCTGCTACAATTGTGGCGAAACTGGTCATTTCCGTCCACAATGCCCTCGTCTTGCGGGGAATGTTCCACCGGCTCGAGGATGGGCTTTCAACATCAATGCAAATCAAGCGCAAGCAAATAACGATGTGGTGAATGGTACGTCATTCTTTTCCGTTACTCGATCTTTTGTTGTATAAAATTCATACTTGCTTTCCATGTACCAATGATAGCTCTATATCTGAGCAGGTATGTATCTTGTAAATAATTGCTATGCGTCTGTACTATTTGATTCGGGAGCGGATAAGAGTTTTGTGTCCTTAGAGTTTAAACCTACCCTTGCTAAGTCGTGTTCTAAACTAGAAAAATCCTTTACGGTCGAAGTCGCTGATGGAAAATCTATCGTTGTTGACGTTGTCATTCGTGATTGCATCTTGAGCCTTAACGAGCACGAATTTCCTATTGACCTTATTCCTATGCAATTGGGGAGTTTCAACATCATTATTGGCATGAATTGGTTAGCTAAACACTACGCGGAGATTATCAGCTTCGAGAAGTGTATTCGCATTCCACTACCTTCGGGAGATACTCTAAAAGTATTTAGGGAGAGATCATCTAAAGGACTCAAACTTATGTCGTGTATCAAGGCCCGAAAGTGCTTGAGTAAGAATTACATAGCCTTTATGGCTTATGTAGTCAACACGAAAGCCAAGGGAAAGGAACTTAAGGATATTCCCGTTGTACGAGACTTTCCCGATGTGTTTCCCGAAGATCTTAGTGGGTTACCTCCCGTTCGGGAAGTTGAATTCAAGATTGATCTGATTCCTGGAGCAAACCCTATGGCAAAGTCACCTTATCTTCTTGCACCTTCAGAAATACAAGAACTAGCCAGTCAACTGCAAGAATTGACTGATAAAAGTTTCATTCGTCCTAGCTCTTCACCATGGGGCGCACCTGTGCTATTCGTGAAGAAGAAAGATGATTTGTTTCGCATGTGTATCGACTATCGGGAACTCAACAAACTCACCATCAAAAACCGATAACCCCTCCCTCGAATCGATGACCTCTTTGATCAACTCCAAGGAGCTACGCAATTCTCGAAGATCAATTTACGCTCTGGATATCATCAATTACGAGTCCATGACAATGATGTTCCAAAAACCGCTTTTCGTACTCGATATGGACATTATGAGTTCATGGTTATGCCCTTTGGCTTGACTAATGCACCTGCTGTCTTCATGGACCTCAACAATCGAGTATGTAAACCATATTTGGACAAATTCGTGATTATGTTCATCGATGATATTCTCATCTATTCCAAGACAAAAACCGATCACGAGTTGCATTTGCGACAAGTTCTCTAACTTTTGAAGAAGGAGCAACTGTACGCAAAGTTCTCTAAGTGTGAATTTTGGCTTGAAGAAGTTCAATTTCTAGGTCATGTGGTGAATAGTCAAAGAATTCACGTCGACCCTGCTAAAATAGAAGTCGTGAAAAACTGGTGTGTTCCCACGACCCCAACTGAAGTCCGTTCTTTTCTTGGTTTAGCGGGTTACTACCGTAGGTTCATTGGAAATTTCTCAAAGATTGCGAAACCACTTACGGCGCTAACCCAAAAGAATAGACTTTTTGAATGGGGACCTGAACAAGAAGAGGCTTTCGAGACACTGAAACGCAAGTTGTGTAACGCTCCTATTCTAACCCTCCCTGATGGAAATGACGATTTTACTGTGTACTAGTGATGCGTCTAATCAAGGCCTTGGTTGTGTGCTCATGCAACGAGGAAAGGTCATAGCATACGCATCGAGACAATTGAAGGTTCATGAAGTGAACTACACAACCCATGATCTTGAACTTGGTGCCGTGGTTTTTGCCTTAAAGATTTGGAGGCACTACCTTTATGGGACGCAATGTATAGTCTACACCGATCACAAGAGCCTTCAACACGTGTTCAATCAAAAGGATCTCAACATGAGGCAACGACGTTGGATTGAGTTGATTAGCCACTACAACTGTGACATTCGTTATCACCTGGAAAGGCGAATGTTGTAGCCGACGCTTTAAGTCGCAAGATCCACAATAAGACTGTCTCACTTCAAGAAATTCGAGATCGAAGACAATGGTTTGACACACTGGGAGAATTTGATACTAAGATTCACGTGGATGTCAACGAGGCTACTATCATGCTTCAAAATATAAGGATTGATAGTGACCTCGAGTTTTGCATCTGCGAGGCTCAACAAGCGGCGTTAACTGAAGAAAGTGAGAATGAAGAAATAGCATTTAACGTTCGGTCACAACTGGAAACAAAACCGAATGGCATGTTGTATTTCTTGAACCGACTTTGGATTCCAAATAGGGATAACCTTCGTAACTTCATTATGAACGAAGCTCATCAAACACGTTATTCTATTCACCCTGGGTCCGATAAGATGTATATGGATCTGCGTGGCCAATATTGGTGGCCAGGGATGAAGAAAGATATCGCTTCTTATGTAGCAAAATGCCTCACGTGTGCATGGGTCAAAGTGGAACATCAACGACCTAGTGGTTTACTTGAGCAACCTGAAATCCCTTTGTGGAATGGGAACACATATCCATAGATTTCATAACCAAGTTACCTCATACTCCTCGTGGTCATGATAGTATATGGGTGATTGTTGACTGTTTGACCAAAACAGCACATTTCATACAAATACGAGACACTTACAAAGTTTTAAAGTTGGCTCGTATTTACATTGATGAGATTGTGAGTCGTCACGGCGTGCCTTTACATATCATATCCGATCGAGATGCTTGTTTCACTTCACACTTTTGGTCTTCTATGCAAGAACACTTGGGTACTCAACTAGATTTAAGCACGGCTTACCATCCTCAAACGGACGGTCAAACCGAGCAAACTATTCAAACCCTTGAGGATTTGCTACGTCTTTGTGTTCTCGACTTTGGTGGTGACTGGGATACGCATTTACCATTAGCGGAATTCTCTTATAATAACAGTTACCACTCAAGTATCAAAATGGCTCCATTCGAAGCTCTATATGGTCGTAAATGTCGTTCTCCGATTTGCTGGACTGACATTGGTGAAAATTTCATTACTAGTCCAGAACTCATTCAAGAAACAACCGATAAAGTCTCCAAAATCTGTAATAACCTTGAGGTGGCTAGATGTCGACAAAAGAGTTACGCGGATAAAAGACGCAAGCCATTGGAGTTTCAAGTTAACGACGTGGTTCTTCTTAAGGTCTCACCATGGAAGGGCGTTGTTCGCTTTGGGAAGAAGGGCAAGTTAGCTCCACGGTTTGTAGGATCTTTTAAGATTCTGAAAAGAGTTGGGAAAGTGGCTTATAAACTGGAACTACCTTCTGAACTTAGCGGGGTTCATCCTGTCTTTCATGTCTCAAACTTGAGAAAATACTTGGCCGATGGAAATTTGCATGTTCCTTTGGAGGAGATTCAAATAGACGAGACCTTGCATTTTGTTGAGAAACCTGTAGAGATTATGGATCGAACACTAAAGAAGACCCGAACAACTACCACGCCAATCGTCAAGGTTCGTTGGGAAAATAAACGTGGAGCCGAGTTCACCTGGGAACGCGAGGATCATATGAAGAAGAAATATCCATATCTGTTCGTTTAGTCTCATCTTTAATTTCGGGACGAAATTTCTTAAAGTTGTGGAGACTGTGACCTCTCGTATATTTGTTAGAATTGGTTGTTAATTCTGTTACCTCTTGTAAGTGGTTGTTTTGTCACTAATACGAACACGAGGGCTCTTTTGCAATTTTTTTGTAATCTTGACCTATTGGCATTTAAAATTATTGTAACTTGTTTTATGTTAAATATAAAATATATATATATATATATATATATATATATATAATAATAAAAATAATAACAATAAAAATGATAATAATAATAAGTGAAAACTTTTGAATAAATAAATTTTTATAAGAATCTATTTATTTAAAAATTTAGTAAAAATTGTAATTATTTATTTTGGACATAAAATAATAAAAGTAAAACCCCAGGGACCAAACTGTAAATTTTAAAAGAACAAAAAAACCCAACTTTGGCCATTAGTGCTAAAACACAAATCACAGGGACTAAAGTGTAAATTAAAAAAAAAAAGGAAATCCCACCCGTTTTTCCGGTCGCCGGCCGGCGAGGGTCCGGCGCAGCGCCGGCCACCCTAAAAATTTCATAAAACTCGAAATTTAAAACCTCAAATCGTCCCTAAACCCGTCGCGAACATGATTCGAACACATAGGCATGTTTAATTTGACTTTAACTGCGATTTAGAACTCGAAACCGAACCGCATCAAAACCAAATCCGTTTCTGCACTTAAATCACATTATTGATGCAATTAATCGTGTATACACGTTCGTATAATCAACTAAAAATAAATGATATGATTAATTTCATTTGAAACAGCAATTTACATAATCAAAATCGACTTGTAACACCCAAGATCGAACTTAAAACCGTTGGACACCTAATCGGCCAAATTAAGGCTATAAATTAGAGGGCAATTGTTCGTGTTAGCTTCTTTTAACTTTTTTTAAGCTCAATTTCACCAAAACACACACACGCATAAAGATTGAAGCAAGAACCGTCGCGAGCCTAGTTCGAACTCGAAATCTGCCTATAATACTTCAATTCAGGTAATTCAACTGGGGATTTCATTCGGTTTTCCATGGAAAACAAAAGCCCCATGGTTAATTTCATTATCATAACCGGAACGAGGTTCAATTGGATCGAATTGAATTCTAGGGTTCTTGGTGATTTGGGCGGTTTTGATTTAAATGTTTTTCTAAAATGGAAACGGGTTTATGACAAGAAATGGGGCATGCCCACTGGTTAAAGCTTGAGAGCAATAGGCAGAGGGCCTGGGTTCGAACCCGAGCCCCTGCACTATTTTGTTTTAATCTCTTTTTGCTAAAAATAAAAATTTCAGAAATCTTAATATATTGTTAAATTTATATAAAACCATCTTTTAATCAGAGTCTAAATAAAATTAATTTCTTTTAATTTTCTAGAAAATTAATTTAATAAACCTTTTATTTGTATTTTGGAAATTATAAAAATTGATATAAAATGTATTTTCTTGTTAGTTTTGAATTGTAATTATTCTTTTTAAATTCTCAAGAATTTTGTTTTGATAAATATTTTAATTTTTTTTTATAAACTATATTTACAAGTTTAAATTATATATTTGAAAGAAAATAATATATATATATATATATATATATATATATATATATATATATGCATATTTAAAATGTTTATAGATTCATATTAATCATTTAAGACTATAGATTATTACTATATCAAATAACATTTAATAATTATTTGATAATAAAATTTAATTTTTTATTAATGAAATTATCACAAAAATTCTTATTTGATCATTTAAATTGTAAAATAATAAATTGTATCTAACCTATAATTTATAATAGTGGGTTAAACGATTTATAAAATCTCAAATAATATCGTTAAACTATCACCATTGATATCTAAAACCCCAAAAGAAACCGTATATTCCCGAGTAACCGTTTAAATTATAATAAATATGATTTAAATTTAAACGCCGTTCTCTAGGTTGAATTTTAACGAACCTTCGGCGTTTGTACAAGACTCCATATTTATTCATCCTTATAATTCATATGAGTTTTCCATACCCCATTTTATTTTATTTCACACATTTAGGGTGAGACATGTTAACCTTATTAAAAACACACTTGTAAAGACGTTTATACTCTTGTAACACTCGTGCAAATCATATTATATTTTGTCATGGTTATTTGGATTCTTGTAATTATTATGAGATTGACACTTGTAAAATACAATCATTAACTATTGCTAGCTTAGCGACGTCATAGATCTATGGGCCTAACAAACCTATTTGGTGCTAAAGCCGAGGTTATTGCCGGCTCCTGGTGACGTATTCTTGATCACCATGGGAACCAGTACATTTAGCTAATCGTATAAGTTTGTTGTGGTCATATTTATCAAGGTTTGATTGTTACATTTGTTTATCCATTTATATTTGCATTGTCCTTTAACCTATGACATGAATTGCCATTTTAATGTTTATATAGATGTATGTATGTTCAATCTATAGAAAACTCACCAACATTATATGTTGACCTTATTTTTAACATGTTTCAAGTAATGATTCCGCTTAGTATTACTCTTGAAGACATGTATACATCTAGGATTGAACCTATAGATTAATAAAATGTCATATTTTGTTACTTGATGCCGAATTACACTTATGTTATGTTGGTTGTTTTGAGACTTATGACTTATCATTTCGTATGTCATGAACTTGGTATTTAATGATATTTACACTTTAAATTAGCGTTGTGTGGCATGAACAATCTTAACCCTCACATCTCGACGTTTCTGCCGTTAAGGTTGGGGTGTGACACCAGGGCAAGCTCGAACTCGGCTCGAATTTAAACCGAGCCAACTCGGCTTGGTTCGGTTTTAAAATCGAGCTAGAAATCTGAGCTCGAGCTCGGCTCGGTTCGTTTTGGCTCGGTTTTAATTTCATAAAAAAATTAAAAAAATCAAATACAAAATAAATTTAAAATACTACATAACTCATTACCGGTTTATAACAAGTTTCACAAAATATGAATTAGTTTAAAGAAACTAAGTTCAACTTTAATAAAATACAAATAACTTCATCATTATCTAAATTGAAGGAATAAAACCCGTAACACACATACAACCAGTAGTATATTTTTAGTAAATAAATTAAAAGTATGTTTGAATAAATTATTTTAATATATAAAAATATATAAGCATCACATGAAACAATCCAAAACAAACATTATAGTTAATATTTTGATAAAAAAATTAGTTAAAAAATATATTATATTCTTAACAAATAAGTAAAATCAATGATATATGTTATATACATAAAAAACATATATATTACAAGTAAAACAATCCGAGCCATACCGAGCCGAGCTAACAAGCGAGCTAAACTGAGCCGGCTCAGCTCATTACGAACCGAGCCGAGTTCAGCTTGTTTTCATACCGAGTCGGCTCGGTTCTGTTTAGTTTAAAACCGAGCCATTTCGAGCGAGTTTTTTCCTGAGCGAGCTACGAGGCGCGAGCTATTTGGACGGCCCTAATCCTAGGGCATGAGGGGCCGGAATTTTTTAAATTAAAACTAATTATATATGCATGTATGTTTTCTATTAAATTTTTTTTAAATCATTAACAAACCTAATAACAATTTAATTATTATAGCTCATTAAACCTTAGAGCCCGCTAACCAAAATAAGAAAACGTGTCATGGTAATTTGGGCCGGACGTTAAACATATCAAATGGAAGAGGCTCAGTCCAACTGGATGAAAATTCACAAACATGAAACCACCATCGGGCTTTAGGGCGTTTTTAAGTCCCTATATAACACACACTGAACACCCTGTATCAACAAGATTCATTTAGACATGCCTCATTAGGGTTTTTCCACTCTCGCTTGCTACTGCTAGGGCTCTAAAATCACAACTGCGATGAAGAGAAACGAGGAAAACTGTTGATGATTGCGGATCGTTTTCGCAAGATGATTCACTATTTCTTATTTTGGTTCGTATTCACTGAGCAAATTCACCTCTCGTATGTATTTATAGTTTCTTTAATTTTTTCATTCGTTCGTTGAAAACGAAGGACCTATGGAGGGAGTGCTAATGCGCTTTCGGCCAAGTTTGCCTTCGAATATCAAAACAGTGGATCACAGATCGCTGTACCGGATTCACTCCACTTCTGGTGCGGTTATTATTTTTTGAGATCTGTTTGTTCACACATTTTGACCTTATTTTTTCCTTTCATTTGAGATTTAGATTTTCTTTGTCTAATATTAACACCTGATATTTACCTTCGAATATGTATGAATCTCGGTTTGGTCAATCTTCAACGAATTGAAGTTTACTATGTGTTTTTGTGATTTAATCATAATAAAAAGTTAATATTTTGTTATCTCCTAAAAATCTTTTTGCGCGAACGAAACTACGTGTTAAGGACGAAATACAAACGAAGGTCCCAGCAGAGAGGTTTATTTGCTCTGAACGAGTCCTCTCTAACACTTGTATTTACCTTCGAATATCTATTTGCCGAATCGTAGGATGCACCGATTAATTATGTTTTGTGTTATCTTGAAACCTCGGCTATATTTTATTTCTTGATTACTAGTAAAAGACTTCAGATTCAAGTCACAACTATGGATACCATTTTCACACCTTTGCTTGTTTCATGTGGCTGATTACTGGTTTTTATAACATACGATCTGTGTGAAATTTGTTGCATTTTTCATTTTGGGTTTTAATAATAAACCGTGTCCTTTGTTGAAGTGAGTGAAGTGTGTAAATTGCAGAAGTAGCCAAAGATGATTATAATAATATAATCCGCACCTCGTATGCAAGAATCTGAACTTTTTTATTTTGAACGGCAGTATAAACTTTTTTTGATCTTTTTACATCAAGTCTTCTCACTCTTAAATTATTTTGAATTAATTTTAATCATGCTTGGATTTGAATTTAAAATCTACCTTTGAGCTAGTTACACATTTACCTTCTTTTGATCAAGTACTAGAACTGTAGCCTTCCAAATTATTAACATAAATTTTATGTAAGCACTTTATTGTTGCTTATTAAACACTACACTTGCTAGCTAGAATTACCGTGCAATGTGTAATTTGAGAGTATGTATGTTCCGTCAATGGAGTGTTAAATAAAAAACTAAAACAAGCATCCCATTTTAAACAATGTTTAATGTGTTTGCACACTATTATCAAATCTTCATGCTCTTCAGGACATTTACAATTAGGCAAAACTTTATAAGATGCATAACAATTAACAGGGACATATGATCAAGCCATTGACGTGCAAACAATAATTCTGACTTACATTTAATAGTTTTATATTGCCTTTACGAAAATGTAATCTTACAACACCAAGCATGATCACTAGAATTCTAAATTACATTTAATAGTTTTATATTGCCTTTACGAAAATGTAATCTTACAACACCAAGCATGATCACTCAAACGTTTTTAGATGAGATTTTTAAAATTTAGTGTAAGAAACATTATTAGGAGAACTTTCTAGTGATTTAGTTCACTTTTCTTGGACACCACTTCATTGATTGTAAATATATATTGAAATGGTCTACAAAATATCAAAAGGATTGAAACGAGTTAAAAGAAAAGAACTTTAGAAAGTGTAACAAAATAAAAATAAAAAGTTAGGGTCATAAAGGATGCACCTTGTCATGATTCTTGTAAAACCTAACAGGGTTTGCACGTGAAGGCTTCCGTCAGTTTGAATAGTAGAGCTACAAGGGCTTATAACTAGGCTAGTGTTCATATTCTCTGATAGTTATAATTAGGGCTGCAAACGAACTGAACGTTCAGCGAACAGTTCATGAACTGTTCAGCGGAAAGTTCGTTTATGTTCGTTCGTTTAGTAAAGGAACGAACACGAACAAGAAAATTTTGTTCGTTTAATTAAACGAACGAACACGAACACAAGCCGTGTTTGTTCGTTTATGTTCGTGAACGTTCGATAATGTGTTCGTTTATGTTCGTTAATGTCCGTTCGTGAACGTTCGATAATGTGTTCATTTATGTTCGTTAATATGTTCGATTATATTTTTAATTTTTGTGTTAGTTATTTTTATGACAAGTATGTCAAATGTTTTTGGATATTTATGTTACATGTTTATTTATTTTTTGTAAATTTTGTGATGAATATGCTGATTTTATTTTTTAAATAAATATGTGATCATTTGTATTCATTTGTGTTCATGGACTTTTTTGTGTTCGTCATGTTCATGAACATTTAATTGTTTTCATTTAATTTTTTTTGTGTTCGTTTGCATTCGGCAAGTGTTCGTGAACAGTTCATGAACAGTTCATGAACATGTTCATTTCCTTAATGAACGAACACGAACAAGGAAACCCGTTTAGTAAGTGTTCGTGAACAGTTCATGAACATATTTATTTCTTAATGAACGAACATGAACAAGGCCTTGTTCGTGTTCGTTCGGTTCGTTTTCAGCCCTAGTTATAATGAGATGATTCTAAGAAAAAGTTGTGAGGTCAATCCACTTGCAATTGTATACGTAACACAGAACAACAGAAAAGATGGGTTCACTTGACCCCAATGCTATTAAAAATTGATGTAGTTTACTTTTGATGCTCATGTCCTCAATTTAGGTAGAGATTTTTGATCTTAGCAGGCTAGGCTAATGAATGATAAATATGCACTCAAGTGTTTATTTATGTAATGAATAGCATGTGTGTGATTTCTTAAAAACAATCACACGCTCCCTCCAAGCTACTCATCAAATAGCGTCTATTGCCATTGTGGAAGACATGAATCTGCGTTAATTTGAAGGAGATAAAAACCTCAAGCGTTGAATAGGTCATCGGCATGCTTGTGAATACGTATACAAAACTAATCAAATTAACAGATGGACTAATATTAAACCTAATATAATAGTAAGATACTGAAATGTAATAACATTACTAGAGGCATCACTTCATTCAAAGAATGATATGTAATTGATTTAAAGACAGCTACAACAAACAAGAATACATGCTTGAAAAAAAATAATTTTAATACAACTTTCTTATATATAAATGTAACTTACAACCTGGATTAATTCTTAGTATTTGACATGTACAAAGCATGTTTTTTTTCCAACTGGTCTAGTTTATTTTTAATTGTTTACACTCTCTAAGTATCCTTGTTTTTGTTGTTAGTTCAACCTTAATACAGTTCAAACACTTTTCTTGTTTTATGTATGTCTATGTAAAAAATGTCTCACAAATTGAAACAGATAAATAATCTAGATGATTGACAACATTGAGAGAAAAACACCAAAGAATTATGATACAAAAAGTATTGTCTTTTAAAATTGGTGTGCATAATGACGTCTAATCATTCACATATAATTACTTTCACTTAAGTGTCACTTTTAGTGTTAGATTTTAAAAAAGACTAACAATATTATTTTCAAGTTGAAGATGTTAGAATTTAATTTAAGTGGTAATAATATCTTACTTTGATCAAATTGTTTAAATATACTCATATGCTTATAACTGTAGCTGATAAGACGAGAATAACAACACGTCTTCGTAATAACACTAAAGTTAAAAGTAAACCTTCATCACGTAAAAAGTGTAAGAAAAAACAAATACCCAAATAAAAGTAAAGAATAACACTCGATGAAAAATCTAACCACCCACTAAGTTATTGATGCCTTAAATATCTAAACAATTTAAATAGTCATCATCACTTAAAAAAAGTTACAAGATTTGATCCGAAAAAAGGTGTGGGATTTTCCGAGACAGTAGATTTGGATTACACAAAATCAAACTCTAACATCAAAATCAAAATCAAAATCAACTTCTCACACACACACACACACACACAAACACACACTGCACGCACATCAAGAAGAACAAGGAGTCAGTCTAGTGATAGATAGTTAGATACACTGAAACACATGGTTTACTGGGGCATGTCGATTGCATCAATGGCGAAACCCTCGTTTGTACGAGCCGAACAACCTTCTGCTCACGATCTCTCCGCCGGAACCTCTCCCGGATCCTCCTCCTCTCGCCGCCGTGACCTCGTTTTCATCGTCAATCCCAGAGGTCACTATTTCTAATTTCTCACTAGCTCTTAATTAATTAATTAATCGTATAACATATCCATCAATGGGACTTGCAATTGATCTGTCAAAAGGTGCTAATGGTCGGACGGGAAGAGAGTGGAAGAAGCTGCTGCCCTATCTTAGGTTTCGCCTCGGTAGTGATTGTAATGTGAGACATTTATCACCTTCTGCTGCCGTATCTTAGGTTTGTTTTTAGTAGCTAGTTGTATCAGGGAGACGGTAAGTGGAAAATATTAGAATTTATGTTGAAAACTTCATCATATTCGGTACATATTAACATGCACTATACGAGTGTTATTGATATGTTTATATAAGGGCATGTCTATCACTTGTTCTTTTCAGGAAGATGTATCATGTATGTACTGTAAATGATAGATTAAAGGCTAAATGTTGCTGTTTGGCTGTTTACATTGCTTAAACTACCATATGACAATTAAATACAATGGGAGTTCCTATTTATTCCATTGTAATATATTTAAAGTTCATAAATTTTGATTGTTCATGTTCCCTTCTGATTTTGTATTATGGGGTTTTAGAACTTTGCTCTAAGGTTTTCGTGAGAAGAGTAGCAGGTGCCGGTAGCTTAATTAACAATGTGGCATTCTGGTTTTGTGTTCCTGTTTAACCATAATCTGCTAAACGAGCTGACTGTATGATCAGTTATAAAATGGAAATCATTTCTTCTCTCTGAACTTTAACCAACTCAGTTTGTGGTTATAGACAGTCAGAGTTCAGACTGTGTTACTTTTTGACATAAAAACAGTTTCAGTGAATGTGTTTTCTGGCAAAAGTTTTTTAAGATGGACAAACATAATTATGTTTTCATTTGCTAGGAAACTAAATATACAGGGCGAGAACTTGGTTAGAATATGTAGTCACGTTCAATATGTCTATTGTGTGTTAGGGCAGGCAATTAATTGGTATGCCTCGATGATGTCTTCTTTTGACTTCTCTTCATTTTTCAACAGATAAGCGAATCTTTGACTTCTGGCCCATCTCATGCCATAGACATAACAAGAGAGGTAGGCCTGTTGAGCCTTTATGTTTGCACTAAATTCATGTATTTCTAGTTATTCAGAATTACAAAGGATCAAATGATGGTAGGCCATACGTGAGGGTGCTGATGCAGTTGTGGCAGTTGGGGGTGATGGGACTCTTCATGAGGTAAACTCTTTTCAGTAGTTTTCATATATATCTTTGTGGACAGTTAAACATTGAATATTGTTCTGTAAGCACAAAAAACTTGTTGAAGAACATATATGGTTTTTACGTTTTATGAAAAAAAAAAACGTTTATCTCCTTTTTGTATATCATGATATTATTGACAAACAAACATATAGACACATACTCAAGTACTGCCATCTAATTTGTATTTGTTGTTAGTATATGTGAAGTTCAGGTAGGCAACTTGATAACTTCTTTTGATTGCTGATTAATTACTGTCCTTTATATAGCACATGCCGCAGTTATCAACCAAGTACAGTGTATTGTAAAATGATTTAGTTAGTTACCAAATTATTTCCTTCTCCCTTATGACTCTTTATAGCGTCCGCTAACATTGTTGTAATTAATGAGCATGCAATGTGCTTACAATGATTGAATCATATTTGCATCTTCTTTTTTTCATTTATGAACTATATGAAACATATAGACCACCAGTGCTACCAACAACTCACCACCTTTTCTTTATCTAGAAAGAGCAGGTGATGTAACACGCATTTTTTCTCCTCGCAATTAAACTCTCTCCTTAAGGAAAAGGAAAAGTAAGTGGTGGGTTTAGTGGATTTACTTTGAAATATTTTTACACATTGAGGCCCTTGAATGTCAGGTTGTTAATGGATTTTTCTGGGGTGGAAAACCAATTTCTAAACATGATTCAAAGGTTCCTGGTACAACAGCCCTTGGTGTAAGTGATAGTGCAAAACTCTTATCATAGTATGATTGTTTAAATATTATTAATTAATAGGAGGCATTTAAGTTCCTATGCATTTGTAGTTAATACCCTTGGGAACTGGGTCTGATTTCGCAAGAACTTTTGGCTGGTTAGTACTTCTTCCACTCGTTTTCAGTTGGTTGATATTTACATTTACGACCATATCCATATAAGATGTACCATTTTACTGTATTTAGTATTGTTAGCTTGGTTGTGACACCCGAGTTTCCTAAGCCATCATTCATGTTGGATTTAATATTCACTTAGAATATACAATTTACTAAATACAACGAAATAATAAACAATATTATTAGTAACCTTTAACACTTGTTTAAACTTTATATAAATAAGAGTTTAACTATAACGAAATACCATAAGGTTTATTAGAAAACACCATGCCAATTGAATTCTCTTAAAAACAGACATCCGTCGTAATAGAAGCAACATAACATTTGGAACTTCCTGTGATCTGCCAATTTATGGTCTGGTCTGGGGAGATACTTCCCTAACGTGTAACACATGTATTCTGTTAGCCCTTTTATTCGTACAGTTGATTCACTTTAATATTTTCCAAAATATGGTCCCAAAATTTTGAACTTCGAAGTACTTACGTAGCTGAAGTCTTTTATAAATAAACCAAAAACTTGTTACCCAAAATAGTAAATTATGATTTAAAATCAGTGGGTAAGTTGTGACCATGAATGTGGTCCAAGAGAAGCTCGTCAAGGACTTTAAATGAGTTTAAACATCTATATCGATTCATCCTGAGGCTATATCATTTCTTCTTTACTTTCTTGGGCAATTTACCCGAGTATACGCCACGCACACATTAGCAAAGCTAAATGAATAAACACATGATTTTAACCCCGGAAACATTTGGTGAATGCTATAAAGTGAATGCTGTAAAAGCAAGTGAGCAAGTGAGTGTTAGAATATTGGCCCAGAAAAAACAAAGATAAAACTCGGTATTTTGTGGGAACTAC
Organism: Flaveria sonorensis; assembly: GCA_025506505.1. Taxonomy (NCBI): domain Eukaryota; kingdom Viridiplantae; phylum Streptophyta; class Magnoliopsida; order Asterales; family Asteraceae; genus Flaveria; species Flaveria sonorensis. The sequence continues at coordinate 1,993,830 of CM046426.1, forward strand.
CACGACTCTTTTTATTAGTATGAAGAACAAAAGACCACACCTTAAACTCTATACAATGACCCTCTTTTATACTACTCCTAACCTTAATTACTATGAAATCACAGCTCAAACACAGCTGGATGACAACCCATTCACAGCCAAAATATTCAATACTTTCCTAATATTAACCTTGACTAACATATTCTATATGTTAACTAATTCCACCCTTATCTTTCTTGGTTCCCCCGTATACACCCTTGAACATCAAGATTAATTTCTAACATTCTCGCCCTTAATCTTGATGTTGTACCACCTTGGTCTTGATTTCCAGTCGCTGGAACCATGTTTCTTCCAAGTTTGATCAATCATCGATCTTCAAATCTACTTCACATAGCTTCTGTTCTGTCTCACACAGCTTCCGTTCTGTTTTCTTTCTTTCCTGCAGCCTTGCAAACCTGCTATCACAGCAGCCCAACAATCTCACTTCCTAGCAAATCACTTGCCAATTGTTTCCTTTGATTGCAAACAGCAACAAGCTCTTCTAGCCTTTTGCTTGTCTGAACTATTCTCCTCACAACCTGTGTCACACAGCTTGTCCCATATATGAATAATCCCTCACAGATTAAATCTTCTCAGTAGTGACCTGAATTGCTCAGGTTTTCTTCACTTCTAATCAGCTTCACACAACCTTACGTTCTGCCTCACATAGAACCCAATCTGTCTCGCACAGATTTTCTGCAATCTGAATCACTCAGATTTTTCCTTCTGCAGTTGGATCACACAACTGTTCTTCCCCTTGGATCTGCTCAATTGACTTGTTTGAACCTATCACAGGTTCGGGCTACGATTAATCTCTCACAGATTCAATCGGGTGGCCTCGTTCTTCTTCACAGCTTGATTATCTTTCTCCTCGTCTTCACATGCACATTCTGTCATCTTCTTTTGAACTACCTGATAACCTTTTTTTTCAAAAAAAAAACTCTTTTCTGCACAAACAGTTCCTGCAGCAGTAGCAAAAATCCTCTGATTCACAAACTTCAGTAGCAAATAAGCATAAACCAATCTGTTTCACACAGATACTGCAACAAAACGTAGTCTGTTTCACACAGATCAGTTTCCCGTTTCTTCGTAGAATCACCCGTTTTCCCACTTTGATCAATCACGGATTAGTTCTTCTCGAACCCACTTTCACAGCAAACTTGGTTCAATCCTTCACAGATTAAACATCTTCTCCACACTGGTATCACACCTTTGTAACTTGTATCACACAGGTTTCCTTCACCTCGTTCGTTGCTTCACACAGTCGCCTTCTCTCTAGGTTCGTCTTCCACGGATATAACCTGAATCACACAGGTCTTTTACTACTGCAGTTGTGTCACACAACCTGTCTTCAATTGATCTGTCACAGATCAGTACCCTGTTTTGATTGCTTCTCGCAACCGGTTTTCGCAGCCCTTTGATCTTTCAAAGGCAATAGAGCAAAAAACTTCACAGATCTAGTCTGATGTTTGATTGCTACCAAAAACACAGCCCTTTGATAAGAACCTCACGGCAACCTTAATATTCAATCAGCAGCCCTTCAATGGATCTATCACAGATAGTTTAAACCTGTCACAGGTTCTTCTTCGGTCAGTCTATCACAGAACTGATCGGGTGGCTTCGTTCTCCACGTCTTCGATTGTTACTTGATATCCCCTTTACCGCCACACAGGTCTCTTTGATCGTCTCGCTCTGATACCAATTGTTAGAATATTGGCCCAGAAAAAACAAAGATAAAACTCGGAATTTTGTGGGAACTACCACGACTCTTTATATTAGTATGAAGAACCACACCTTAAACTCTATACAATGACCCTCTTTTATACTACTCCTAACCTTAATTACTATGAAATCACAGCTCAAACACAGCTGGATGACAACCCATTCACAGCCAAAATATTCAATACTTTCCTAATATTAACCTTGACTAACATATTCTATATGTTAACTAATTCCACCCTTATCTTTCTTGGTTCCCCCGTATACACCCTTGAACATCAAGATTAATTTCTAACAGTGAGCAATTGAGCTAGAGAAGCATTGTAGCCTACGATGGTGGTACCGTAAGGCTAGTATGTCTCTACTTCATTTCCACCATATACGTACTTAAGGACTGGCATTAATCTGGCATAGGCATAGCACTATAAGGCTTTGTGTTCCACCATAAACCTCCGTGCTATGCAGCAACCTTGTACAACCTAAGATACATATACATATGCAAAAAAAAATTCCCAATTCATCAAGTTTTCACTATTATTCACCAAGCATTTCAAAGTGAGTGTATATCAACAAATCATACATATAATCATACCCAAGCTCACTATAAAAGCTTTAATTTAAGATATGGAAACCAAATTGTGCATAGTTTCATAATGACATATCTACCAAGCTACTTGCATACCCACATAAAACACACAATACTGACAAAATTATAAAGGGTTACACCCTATTGTTTTATTAGAAAGAATTACAGAAAAGCTTCTTTTCTTTTCATACCTGTGTTACACTTGCCCTATGGTAAAGATAAACCTTATGGTTTCTCTGTAGCTTGTATTATAAATATGATCTTTACTCAATAGTCAATATTCTTGAGCAACTTTTTTTCTTGCTTTTTTAGGTCAAATGATCCCGTTGATGCCATTGAACGCCTAGTTAAAGGTTGTGATTTCCAACATATAGCTTTTTGGAGGGTGTAACTTGTTGCTGTGATAAACATATTTTTTCCTGAATGTTAAAATGGAAGAGCTGTGCAGGGTCTAGGTCACGAATTGATTTAGGAGTAATCACTAAAGAAGGTGGAGATTTACATTATTTCATAAATGTTGCAGATATTCATCTGTAAGTGTATCACCTTTATAAATTCTCAGAACAAACCTCAGTATTAGAAGTGGAAGTTTTAACCCATATGCCTATAAATGGGACAACTTGGTTATGCCTTATCACTAATATGTTAAATGGGTTAACTAAAAAAAGAGTCAAATGGGTTGAAAGGGTTAGGTTGAAAGTCATGTGAAGTGTATTTAAATCTGTAAAACTCTCCTAAGTCACTCATCAGAAACGTATGCAAATGTGATGCTCCTTTTATTATAGAGTGTGGATTATTTATGCAATAATGTAGTTTCTCGTAATTTGTCACATTAATAATTTCTGAAGTCAAAGAACTGAATATAGAAGTGTTTGAAGTCATATCCAACCCGTCCTGACCCAATGTTTAGAAAGAAAGAACTGTGAAGAAGCTCTTTTTTAAATTATGTTGTTATGTTAACTTTCAGGAGTGCAAAAGCAGGCTATCATGCATCTAAATACAAAAGATTTGGGAACTTGTGTTATGTTATTGGTGCATTGCAAGCATTTTTGGGCATCATAACCATGATTTAAGGATCAGAGTCAGCACTTTTCTATACTTGAATTAATATTTATTCTTGTTCTTTCCTATAAACAAGCATGTTATAATTTATTTTAGGTTAATGACGGAGAGTGGGAACTATATCCCCAAGTAACTGCTCTGTGCATCGGAAATGCACAATTCTTTGGCGGTGGAATGAGGATCACTCCCAATGCCCATCCTTCAAGTGGAAACTTCGAGGTGCAATACAGAATTATTTCATTAACTTAAGAGATGGCAGAGTCAAAATGTGTTCTGTAGTTTGAGCCCTAAAGGTGTGGTTGGGTTGAGCTGACCGTTAAATGCTTCTTTGTTTGCATTTTATTGTTTTATAGATAACTGGTTTATTAATTGTGATTACCACAATGATAGAAATTTCAAATGAAATTATTTTGGAAATTGTGTGCATTAAAATAGATTTTGGGATTGGGTTGACCAGTTCAATCCATTTCACCTGTTCCCCATTCAGCTAAAATTTATAATTTGACCTGTTTAAGAAAGCACAACCCAACTTGATCCAGCCATTCATAAGTAAATGTGTCAAATTTGCCACCTCTAATATTTTTGAAAACTTTGCTCGTCAAATCTGGAATAAACCTTGACTCTGCAGTAAAATTTGCTTATCTTCCTCCTAGGTGGTGACACTTCAGGATTTCAAATGGTATGACTTTATCCTGAAGCTACATAGGCTGTACAATGGAACCCATTTGTCGGTTAATAATGTCCTGTCAAGGAGGTATCTACTCTTTTAATATCAAATCATCATTGATTGATCTTTTTGTTATTGTCTAAAATGCCCTTCCATAGAGATAAAATAAAGGAACATCGCTTTAGTATACTTGCAATGATAATAGGGTAATAGGGTTGCCAATTGACTCTATAGAGGGAAGCATAACCCAAATTAAAACATTCATAGAAAAATGGATATAAATTGGTGAAATTTATCAGAAGAAAGAAATTGTTGAAATTTTCATGGACATTTGAGAGAGAACTGTTGTGATTTCATGACATGGGTATAGTACATGATACAATTGGAGGGTTTATGTGTTTTATTTATTTAGTTAATTATTGTGATAGTTGCTTTTAATACTAACTTTTTTCTTGCAACTGTAGTGCCTATTCGATCGAAGTAGAGGAGGTTGTGAACACCAACAGCATTTTTGTTCAATCTGATGGAGAGCATCTGGGATTTCTTCCAAGAAAATTCTCAATTCTGCCTGGTGTTATCAGCATGATTTGCTGAAAACAAAATTTTGATTTGAGTCATTATCTTGCAGACAACATTCTAGGACTTTGTTGATTAGCAATTTCAACCGGCTGTTACCCAAATTGGTAAAAATCCTTCCTAAATGTAGAGGTAGAAGAATTGTAAACTTTTGTCTAATTTGTATTTTGAATTTGTGCACCTCATGTTTCATTTGTAGAAGGATCATTATATCTGTAAAAAAAACAAAAATAAATGCTCCAGCTGTTGAAGACTTAGCAACATGGGTGCTATTTTCTGAATCCTGAATGTTCATTTGGCACATCACATACAATTTTCTGAATCCAACAGCCCCAATAATATATCATTCAATCCCTATAATGAAATTTCTGGATATGTTGCTGTTTTGACATAATTGAGGTGTGAAGTATAATGAAAGTTGTGTGGGTCAACGAACTAATGATCAGTTTTGAGTGATCCGGAGGTGGAATACGTAAGATGCTCGCCTCCATTTCGTTAGAGCCCACAGGAGGCGACTCTGCTTATTGGAACACTTCCTTTAAAAGGTTCTTTTTATGTTTGTCATTGCTACGTCAATATAGAGTTTTTTTTTTTTTTTTATTGGAACAGCTAGAGTTTAGATAAGGTTGGATACGTAATTACCACCTATACAAAGTAGAGAAACTCTATTATATTCGGCAGATAGAGAGATCGGTGAGAGAGAGAGAGAGAGAGAGAGAGAGAGCCGTGCTACTGAGGGACGGGGCTGATAGCAGTGGTGGGTGTTGGCTTGCTGCCTTCATGACTGGCGGTAGTGATTGACCAAAGTTAGCGGCATCGGCATTGGGCCTTAACAGACGAGTTGGACACAAGTGAATCAGGTCGCACCGTCGCAGGTCAAGTACTCAGGTTGAAATGACCAGCAGTTTCGGATGGCCGTGAGTTTGTTAAGCAACTTTGGAAACAACTTATGATTAAAGGTGAACTTCAACGCAATGTTCCATATGTCGGGCTGTTTTTCGTGCAGCGACAGAGAGCAAACATAATAAAACATTTAACAATTCATGAGTCAAGTAAGGTTCTTCAAACTTTATATGTTAAATGTAAAAGTTTGTCATGACAATGTCTTGTGTGTGAAGTAAATGGTCTTGCTTTAAGTTTTTAGCATGCATTTCAATTCTATGTTCAAACGGCCCCCCTTTTTCAAAGTGGGGTTTGAAGCATCGACTTGTACTTCATGCAAAGGAAGTTGTATGTTCTAAATCCAGAAGCAACGATGAACCAACAAATGAGTGATGCACACAAGATTATCCAAAAAAATTGGCCACCCCTCTCCTTCCCCACAATTAAACTTGTACATTCTGCGTTCAGGGTTGTACGTTGCTCTAGCCCAAAATTAGAAGAAAGAAACCAACAAGTAATTGGCATTTATATTTGAGAACAGAAGCAGTGAGGGTATAGTAGGTCTTGCTTCTTTTTCTTCATATACCATGAGAATATTACGAGAAATGGATCCAGCAGGTTAAACAAACAAAGCATGAATAAACTTCAAAAAACAAATAATGCAAGAAAACCCAATATGCCCTTTGCGTTTATTTTGTATTTCTAAACTTGAAAGAACATAATAGGATTATGTTACAATCTCTAAGTTGTATACAACAACTACACACACATGCATACCTCTCAGTGAGTGGGGTCTGGGTTGAATTTAACAGACTCCCTCCAAATCAACTCTTTGATATGTTCTTCAGTGCATGATGGCTGCTCAAAGTCAAAATTAAAAGGCTGAGGGCATACCGGCTCCTCGTTGATTTCGTGTAGGGGTGCCAAGTACGGGTGACTCAGTGCCTCCTCAACTGCAGTTCACCCAAAAAAAAAACAAATTCATAATTAATATAATTCTACTATGAGTGGGATTATACTACGTACGTTTGTTTCATGAATCATGATTATGATAACTCTATGATATGTATATTATTCATGCATACAAAGATTAGGCCGGCGATCGAAACTGATAATCAGAAAGATGAATTCTTTGAGAGTAAAAAACATAGGACAAACTGCACAAAATAGAAAGACTTCACACTGTCCTGATTTTAGCAACCAACCACAAATTAGGCCCGAAACAGTAGTACACTGTAAGTTAATTTCTTTTTTAAGTTGGTTGCTTAATTCGGGAGAAAGTGTAAAGTTGGTTTCCAGTTCATGTGGCTTATAAATATTACATACATCTATCCAGATATAAATGCATGCATGCATATAAGAAATATGTCCACGAAGGGTGCTGATTATTTTGACATCAATGTTAAAGTTCAAAATAGTCTTTTTGATCTCAAAAGTCATAAGAAATAAATTTTAGGTTCGAAAATAACATGTATGCTTAAAACACGATACCTGTAATACGCCTATTTGGGTCAAATATGAGCATTTTCTCCAGTAAATCTACAGCTCCAGGAGATGTGTTAGGAAATCTAGCAGAAAATTGTTGCCTTGGATACTGAGGAAGCTGTCTAACATATCTTCGTGCGTTATCACTCCTGAGAAATCCAAGACTTGCATCGTCTGGTGAACCTATGAGCTAAACAAAGTCAAAGGAAAAAAGGATGGTCAAACCCCATCTCAATTAAAAAAATAAAGCTAACCAGTTTAGAAAACTTTGATTTTGATTAACTAGGGTCAAAATAATCAGATTTTGAGAAGCATGTAAAGTGTTGTGGTAAAAAAAACATATATTGAGGATAGATGTAAAACCATCTAACTATCCTTAATCAACTGATTATCTAATTCTGATTCTTTTGAGTCTCAAAAACTACTTTAAAAAAAGCAAATCCAAACACGTCGTAGTGTGTACTAAATAAACACAACAATTTTCTTCACCCATTAGTGATCATTGAACATATGAACAAAATGATTTTGGTGCACATGATTGTTCAATTTTGTCTCATTGATAGGTATCTTACATATCTCGCATACTGAGTTGAAGTTGCCCTTTTCTAGGATGGAGGGGGGCATGGAAGTTTATATTTTTCCTACAAACTCATCATCTCTCACATGAAGTTTTTCTAAGTCTGAATTTTCAGTCCAAATTTATTATTTTGCCCATGATTCGATTTTTAACTTTGCTGGATCAAACTCAGAGCTGATGGAACCAAAAACAAAACCACATCTTGTCGGTTCCCATGCAATTAGGTTTGTTAGTTTTGTCAGTTTGGATCAATTTGGGCACACCCCTAAATAAACCATGTTCTAATGCTAAAAAAAAACAAAAAACAGTTACCTCTGTGATAAGTCTTAGCTGATGAACATAATCTTTGCCTGGAAAAAGTGGTTGTCGAGTCATGATTTCACCAAGAATGCAACCAACTGACCAGATGTCAATAGCTGCCGTGTACTCTGAACAATTTAAGAGCAACTCAGGGGCTCGGTACCAGCGAGTAACAACATATTCAGTCATGAAGTCTGTTTCGGAAGTTGTTCTTGCAAGCCCAAAATCTCCAATTTTTAGGTCACAATTTGCGTTGAGAAGCAAGTTGCTTGGTTTTAGATCACGATGCAAGACGTGTGCCGAATGAACATATTTGAGTCCTCGTAGTATTTGGTAAAGAAAATACTGCATGGAATCAGGGACCCAATCATAGAAATTAAGTAATCGATGGTTTTCAAGTAGAAGTGGCAATTTTCATCCATTCACAGATTCACTTATTAACATGCGCGTTCTATTCTAACAGGTACAATAGAAAAATATTAGCTAAAAGAAAACGGTCAAATGGGTTGGAAATCATCAAATGTGCATATTTAAAGCATAAAGCCTCTAAGCCATTTCATTCATATAATTAGATTATTATAGAAATACTATAACATTTGTAATCATGCTGGCACATTAATTATTTAAAAAAAACTTCAAAATTGGATCAGAATCACGTGCTTTTGACATGTTACCCAAACCAAGATGATCTGCTTAATTTGTCACCTCTTTGTTGCAAAAAAACAAAAGAAACCCTACGTGATTTTTAAACAATCATATTTGTTTTTGTTTATCCAGTATCACTCAAATTTTCCTAACCGAAGCATGCATGCATGTGATTTTTCCTAGTATTTTCTCAAGAATGATTGTTTGTAACAAGAGGTCACGAATGTGAATAAGAAGAGTTTTGATTTCTGGAAAAAATTACACTGTTGAGACTATCTCAAACAATATGAGCATTGAGCAATTAAAATTAGGAGAATGGAGCCAAACCCGACAGTGATCATCAGCCAGAGGTTGGTTAGAGCGTATGATCTGATGAAGATCGGTGTCCATTAACTCATAAACGATGTAAACATCATTGAAGTTTTCCTTTTGTGGAGGGCGTATTATATCTTTGATTGCAATAACCTGCAAAAAATGAAGGTTAATTCCCAAACCAACCACAACACCATGTATATCCACCGTGCTTCAATATCATAATAATTTAGATGATCAAAGGCACAACTAACAACATAATAAACTATTACAAACTTTCTTTGAAGTATCAATCAACTAGCGACTGTTGAACAAGCCCTATGTTACATAAAAGCTGTAATGTATGACTGTTCAAATCTTAAACACCCGTAAACCAATATCACCACCATCAATAAAGCCGTCAACACGCAACCAATTCATTAACTTGAAAACTTATCAAAAAGGATGTTGCGCTTTTGAGATACATCCAGGAAAAGGAAAACGGCAAACATAACTTTCATAGGGTGGTGGAGTTTTAAGAAAATAAAAGAACTCAGTCACTCACTCATTTATATACACACATATATATGCATCTAAAAATCAGCTTGTAGAGTCAACATGTTAGATGGCACACTTTAGCATGATGGCATGATATATAAACAACCCACACCAACATATCTTTTAGTTTATTCTGGCACATCAAAATCTAACCATCACTAGGGTATGTCAAACTGGCAGATGGCCGGCATTACGTTTGTGTTATTCTAATTAGAAACCAGGGTCATGTTTTTAGATAGAGATAGGATGCTATTATCCGCACAAGAGAGTTCAGCCAAGATTTTATACAAAGCCAACTTGAAAAAATCATTAAAGGAACTCACATTTTCATGATCCATGTGTCTAAGAAGCTTAATCTCTCTTAGAGTCCTTTTGGCATCTATTCTGTTATCAAATGCATTCCCGATTTTCTTGATGGCAACTTCTTCACGTGTCTCCGCATTCGTTGCAGCACTAGAGCAAGTGAAAAAAAGTCAACTTTCTCTTCAAGTTTTGACCAAACAATAAGAATGAATAACATCGAAAAAAAAAACATGGGAATAGAATACATTAATAGCCTTAAATACTCTTTAGATGACAACAACCCCAGTGAATGCAAAGGGTTGGTCAATACGAATGGTAAACTACTAATAAGACAAGTCAATGGGCTGGGCGAACTATCAAACACATTTCATATCTTAATCAGCCAATAATAATTACAAACTCAAGGATAGTGAGGTCAGGATTCTAGTAAATATATGGGTGAACCGTAACATTTGAGACTGACGTACCAGATATATTAAGATCAGAACGCGATAAATTCTGGCTTTACCCGTCTCTAGATCACATATTAATTAACAAACCACCTTAAAGTCGTAATATTAGTTCTGATTGTTTGACAAAGAAACTGATCGTGATTACGGTTTGAAACTATTTAAGTTAAAATAATCAGAGTCTGAGTCTGAGAAGCAAATAAGCAGTAGTTCTAAGAAAACTAACTATTGAGATAAATGTAAGATAATAATTATAATAATCAACCACAAAGAATTATGATTCTAAGACTTTTCGAAATCTACATATGCCATCTGTGAACCATAGAATTCTCAAACATAACTCAAGGGTACATACTTTATACTTATGTGAAATTGGTTTCACAGGTATCTAACACAATGATACACAAAATTTCACCACAATTCAGGCCCTACTCAAATCTAGGCCATATCACATTTAACAAATTCACTGTAATTTAAAATAGTAAATTGAGCATTTCAGCCCAAACAAACACACACTACACAAAATCATCCCACTAGATCTCAACAATCATCATCAAAATGTGGCCAAATTAACACACCAAAGCAATCAGCACTCGAAAAGATTTAGGAGGTCAAGGTTTTCTCAATCAAGACGGACTAAACCCTAATGAGATCAATCATTGACTCTAGTTTCACAAACAACTTGTATGCACAATTATTAGAATCCAAAGCCTTCCCACCTTGCATCTCACTGGATCACAACCAGACGAATCAATCACCACCAAATCACAAAATTCACATTTCCCCCTAATAAAAACGGATCAAAATACCAACACCACCGACAGGAAAACTACAAGCCGACACATAATATCATTTCGAAATCAACGAAGAGACTTGAATTCTTACCAAACGATACCATAAGCTCCTCTACCAACTGGTCTGATCGGAGGAACATACTTGCGAGAAACTTCAAAAAGATTACCGTAGACATTGTACTGAACGTAACGACCACCGTGTGTAGGAACCCCTTTAATATTACCCTGATCCCCTGTATTTGACTCCACCGCAGACATAACTGCTACTTTCTTTCTCTCTCTCTGTAGATAAAACCTAAATTTGGGGGAAGAAGAAAGAAGAAAGAAGAAAGAAGAAAGAAGATCAAGATATGGTTTTTGTCATTTCTAAATTGAGGGTTTATGACTATCAAGAGAGAGAAAGAAAGACTTTTCAAGTGGAACGTGTGAAACCCGTGAAGAAAATTACCTTTTTTATTGTTCATCTTTTTCTTTTGTTGAATTATAAATGTGTATGGTGTAAATTTTCACACCTGTTAATCATTTGACCAACACCATGAACCAATTTTCATGGTCGGTGATTTTCTTGAATACTATCAGTCTTATTTTTTAGCTGGCGAACATCCGATTGAATGATTGATATAGTAAAAACACGATTGTCATATTGCTTTTACTATTATAACTCAAAGTTTCCTCAAATAACTCGTTTTTTAAAAGAAAAACACGCATCTTTTTCTATCGACGACTGCTCAAAACTCCCAAACCACATTTTTTCTACAAACCCACTTTTTACAAAGTAAACTATGTCAGCCAAATGTTTTGCACACCTTTTTAACCCCTTGGTTCCGCCATAGTAACGCAAGCCTATAAAATAGTTTTGTTTGAAGAATATAATATTTTTCACAAATCATTATTACAGCTTTTGAATGTGAGCTTAGGAGAAATTCAAATTTTCATATCGAAGTCAAATGATGGTTCAAATACGAAAAGCTTAGCTCATGTCATTCTAGATGTTGGAAAGGGCATGTAGTATTATTCTTAATTGAAGGTGTTTCAACTTTCTAAGAAATAGTCTTTATGTTAATTTAAGTAGAGTTGTTAGATTTCTCATATATTTAATCTAATGGTATTTCATCTATGTGATCTTTTCAGACTAAGTCTCAATTTAGTGAATATCATACGTGACATGTAGTTAAATTGTCGTCATCATGGAATAAATATTGATTTTCTTTGTTGACGTCTTCAATAATATTTGTCATATGTTATAATGTTAACATCCTAGTTTGTACTGATAAGAAATTGGTCTATGATAATTAGCCTTTGAACATCGACGTTACGTGTAAGTGAAAAGTGTATTATGTTAGAGTTTTTCAAATTATGAGGAATTCTCACCTTGTACAAGTGAAAGAGCAAAAGGAATTATAACGTAATAAAAGTAGCAACGAAGAATACTGATTTATATAAAAACTTATGATATTTAATGTATTATAAACTAGCATTACTAGAAGTAAGATGTAAATCGATGAGTCCTTCAACGCAAAGGTTATCAAGTGAGAGTGTAAAACTTTATAGTTTCTAGAAGAGTGAATTGTCATTTTTCTCTATATGGTTTTGTTATTTTCGTCCAAAAAAGTTTTTTTTTTCATTCGGCTCCCAAAGGTTTTAAAATATTGTCATTTCCATTAAAAAAGTTCACTTTGTTAATTTAAATTGTTAAACATGTAGGGAAGATTCAAATGATAACTCTATATTTTGTGAAAACTCTATAAATCATTCTCAGCCATGCGTTTAAACCTATGGAATATCGCATGCCCTTTCCGTCTTTTTTTAAAACGTTCATAAAATTTTTTCACGATATTATTTTTCAAGAAAATTTCACCATAAAATTCAACATATTTTTTATCCTTTTAATGCGTACTATATTGATATACTTTTAGAAAAACAATTGGCCACCCGTTATTTAACATACGTAAAGTAATCATACGCATGTGTAAATCCAATTTTACACATAGGTAAATCAGATATTACACATGTGTAAAATGAACTTTGTAAGAAAAACAATTTTTTTAATTTTTTTTATAAATTTCTTTTTTTATTTTTTTTATGAATGAGGGAAACATTTTTGTTATTTTTATGTTATTTTTCATTTTTTAAGTTTTTTTTTGTTTTTCTTATTTACCATTTTCCCATCGAAAACTTTTGGCTTATATTAGTTTTTAATTTTTTCACAAAAAAAAGGAGTTCTCATTTGAACCATCCCCTAAACATGTAAATTAACAAATTTATCCTTTAAACTACAAAACAGAATCCCTTTATTGCATAACCATAATCGATAGGGGTGTTCAAAGTCGTATATTCAAAATTTTGGATAGTAGAAATCAGTAACCGTATTTGTATCCAAAATTTTGAATATTCGAAATTTCGGATACGAATATCCGAAAAATTTTTTTTTTATTTTTTTAAATATTTAGATATATGATATTATAAAAATAATATAAAAAACCAATTCATATCACAAAGTCCTGATATACACTAAAATCTCAACCTAAAAAAAAAAGTGTTTAAAATTTTAAAAAATAAAAAACAAACATTTTTTAGTTTTCAGATAATCGGATATCCGAATATCCGAAACTTTTGAAAATCAGTATCCGAATCCGAATTTTTGAATATTTCGGATCGGATTCTCGTATTCGAATATTTTTAAACACCCCTATTATTCAAGTGGAACTGAATCACGATATAGGAGCGATGGCGACTAGAGGCGATGGTCTCTATTATATAATCTCTACGCAATGGGTTCCCGACTGCCACAACGAACAAGGTCCATTATCCTTCCCCTACCAATGAAGCCGACAATCTTGTGATTCAGTCACGATGAAGAGTTTAAAGATGAAATATTCGATTTAGGTTTTCATAAATTGAATAATAACACGCGAATGAAATTTTAACACCGATACATTAAAAAATAGGATTTTTGTCTTCATATGTAACATTACATAACTACCCTTTTTAATGATAGATGGTTTAACATTATAAATTAACGGAGTTAACTTTTTGAGATGTAATTGGTGTTTTTTAAAAACCTTGGGAGCCAAATGAAAAAAAAAGTTTTGTGAAAAAAAAGTTTTGAATGAAATTAACAAATGTGACAAAACACACGAGAAAAAACGACAATTCACTATATCTAGAATGAGTGACTTGCATAACTAGTAAGGTTAAGTATTGTATTTGAGCTTAACATATTTTATGTGTTAATCAGATCGACAAGTTAAGACAAGATAAAATTCATGTAAACAAGTTAAATACGTGTCAACAATTTACTACCATGTTAAGAAACAATACCCCCACCCTTAAAAGATCCCAACCACAACCATCGATCCTCACTCCCACACCCACCGACCATTGACCCCTGCAGCTCATCTTCACGGCCGGACCGCCGCCGCCTACTCGCCGTCCCCGCCTGCTACTCACCCCGTCGCCACCACCCCCTCTATTCTCCTATCGGGTTTTCTCTGCAGCAGCACCACCATTCGATTATAACTTACAGAAACCCTAATATCGGCTAAGAAATCAAAGCAATCAAGAAACAATTGAACGGCTGACGATTAAGGTTCTTCCGGTGAAGACTGTGGCATCAAAAGGTATCTAGAAAAACCTCTAATGGTGACAGGTACACTGATATATGTGAATGTTTGCGTTTATAGTTTGGTAAGAGTTGTTTTGCACTGTATGTGTATGACCTATTGAACACGTGTTAATTGTATATTCAATTGCTCAATGGAGCTTTGCTTTGTGTGCTTGCATAGAACCCTCTCTTTCCCACAGCTGCTCACAACTGACAATGACAAAGCCCATCGATTTTCATCCGCTCGATCAAACAACATCCACCCTGGAGACCACTGCGAATTCTAATCCATCGATCAAACACAATTGATTGCATTGGTAACCCTTTGATTTCTCTTACCTAAAATCTCCAATTTTTGAATCTGTATCAACACCAATAATTAAGGCTTTATAGTTTCTGATTCACTCAAGTGATGTTCTTTGTTGTTGTGTTTGATTTTGTTTGTTCAACTTAACATTCATTTGTTGAAATTACAAATCCTGAACACTTTAGCCAACACCTTTTCTTATATTTGATTGAGGTGATAGATACTCTGGTGTCTGTTCTAGTGGTTGGATTTCAGTTTAGACTTTAAAGATATCATTGCTGGTTGTCTGTTCTAGTATTATTTATTAATGTTGCCCTAAAACAAAGAAATAGTTGTATCAAAACTTTTCATTTCAAACACAATACCAAACACTTCCTGTGACTTTACTACCCTCTGGTATAAGACTATCACTCATCAAGGTGGCCTTGTTCCTTGTAATTTACAAGTATGTGTTTGTAAATTTGGATTTGTGTTTGGCAGAAACAATTACAGATTCAAATCATAGTATGTGCTTTAAATTTTACATGTAAGAAAGAGCTAATATACCAACATTATCCTTTTTGTATAACCCAAAAGCTTCAAGGATTCATGACTTCAAATTTACTTGAACCAATGAAAGAAACAAAAAATACGCCTTCTAACAGTATAAGCCTCCATCAGCTCTCATTGAGACTATCAGATTACTGCTATCGATTTCATGAAATCCATCTGGTTGTTTTTCAACTTGAACAGAAAAACACTTAAAGTTCACAAAAAATAGTTAATGGAGCACTTTCTAACAATTAGAGTGTCATTCTTTTTGGGGCAATATACACTGTTTTGTGAGCTTCACATGCCTGTTGTTATTGTTATATGAAGAAATGTCCAATTCTTTGAAATGTTTAGCATCCAGTTCCATCACAAATGTTAATTTGAAAGCACTATTAATCTATTATCTGCTAGCTTGTAAGAATCTTCATATTCACATGATCTTGTATAATCTTATAAAAGGAAAACTGTAGAACTGTTGCCATCCGCCTTGCAAGCTCAAGGCTGTCCTGTGCAAATCATTCATAGCATGATGTATTAGAGATTATTGTTCTGAATAGGGTTATCACCTATCATTGTCAAGTGGTTTAGTTACCTAGTTCTTAACCACCTAATAAAAGACTAATTGAATGCATAAATAGTTTGTTCTGATATAAAAATGTGACTATTTATGTTAATCTGAAAATAATGAGATGAAAACCGAAACACTTGGATCACTAATTCACCTTTCATGTGCTTCTTTTTATTTTTAGTTCCCAATGTGTTTGTACTTCCAAGTAAACATAATAATACTTGCTTCTCGTTAGATGTAGCTATTTTTACACTTCTGGTTTACAAATGGGTTGATTTGGGTTATGTCTTATCACTAACGCGTCATATAGGTTGAAGCTTAAGGATTTACTAAAAAGAAACACGTCAAATGGGTTGACATTCATCCAAAGTGTAGCTAAATTATTGAAAAGGTTACATTTTTTTTTTGTAATTAATAAAGCTTTTGTAATCTTATTTATTGGGGTATAAAATTTTAGAAGATGGATAAAATTTGTGTTTGTGGGATTGCCCAACATGTCCCAACCCATGTTGATCCACACTTAAGCATGTTTTGTCTTGCCATCTGTACTTATCATTAAGAAATTGGATTAATGGTGATCTGCTCTTGCTTATTTGTTATCTTTTCTTCGTGCTCTTCATAGTTGGCTGTATGGACATCCCTGACGACATATTTGGCGAGTCACTACATTTAGAAGACACCCACTTGAACGAAGGCTTTCAAGAAGGCTATGAAGCTGGTTTCGCCTCTGGAAAAGATGATGGACGGGATGTTGGATTAAAAACCGGGTTCGTAACTGGTGAGGAGTTAGGGTTTTACAGAGGCTGCATTGTTGTTTGGAACTCTATGATCCGAGTTGAACCAACTTGCTTCTCAACTAGAGTTCAAAAGAACATTAAAGAGATGGATGAGTTGGTGTCCAAGTATCCGATTTTGGAGCCAGAAAACGAGTCTGTAACGGATATTATGACATCATTAAGGTTAAAGTTTCGGGCTATTTGTGCGACACTGAATGTGAAGCTGGAGTACAATGGGTACCCAAAAGCCTCAGACCCTAATGAGATTCAGTTTTGACTGGAAGAGGTTACATTTTTTATGTATTAACATCTCATGAGGGATCAGAAAGTTTCTACTTTATTATTGTCTTAAGTTTTAATCAAGAATATACTTTTACTGAAATATGATTTTAGATAATAGTTGGTCAGTCATTGTAACTACTACTGTTTGTAGTATTTAGTTTGCTTAGAAGTAGTTGAGCTCATAGTCTATACATAAGACTCTAATTTATATTTCAGTGATGTATAAACACAAAGTAGCTAAACAATGTTTCTCTCTTGCTTTGTTGAACTTTTTCAAGAACTCGATGGAAGATGCCGGGTAGTAACACAATTGTGGAGGGCATAGAGACTATCAGTTGAGATCATTCATACGTTTAATAAAAGAAGAAATTACACATAACGTATCTTTACACACTTAAATATATTTTTATTAAATTTTAGCAGGTTAGAATGGTATCAAGTTATTTTAGAGAAGATAAATAAAAATTTTAAAAAAATTAAATTTTAATAATCTAAACTATCGTATAGGTTAAATTTTTTTTAAAATTTATTGAAGATATTAAACATTTGAGGCCCCGTAGAAGAAAGAGGCGGCCCCGTGTGTAATAAGTTGAAAAAGTCTAGTCTACAGAATATGCCAGTGAAGCAAAACTCAACCACGCGTTAACACCCCCAAATTTCTTTCTTCTTCTTCTTCTTCTTCTTCTTCATCATCATCTTCTCCATAATCTCAAATCTTGATTCACTTTCGTCCATCATCAAACCCTAACGATGCATACTCCAATCGCACACCTTCTTCTCCTTTCATTCGCACTTGCGATCTCCGCTTTCTCCCCCACCGATCACTACCTCATCGACTGCGGCACCCCCGCATCCACCGTGGTTGACCTTGACCACCGAACCTTCACCGGAGACGGATCCTCTCCCACTCTCTCAGCAACCAAATCATTAGCCTTCAAGAACTCCAACCCAGATCCCAATTTGTCCCCAATTTATCACACCACTAGGGTTTTCACGAAACCCTCACATTACAAGTTCAAAATCAAAGAAAAAGGCTCACACTTGGTACGTATTCATTTCTATAAATTCGATTTCAAGAATATTGGCAGCACGTGTCATGATCAATTTCATGTTTCTGCTAATGGATACGTGTTATTACATAATTTCTCTGCTGCTCCTAAAGGAAACCCTAGAATTAAGGATTTTTTGATCCCGGTTGATGACGATGAGCTTGTGATTAGGTTTATTCCTGTAGATAAAACTAGTTTTGCTTTTGTTAATGCAATTGAGGTGATTTCTGCTCCTAAAGATTTAATTGCTGATGAGAATGCGAGTTCTCATCAAAATATGAGACATGCGTATGAGACTGTTTATAGGGTTAGTGTTGGTGGTGTTAAAGTAACACCTTTCAATGATTCTTTGTGGAGAAATTGGGTTCCTGATGATGAGTTTTTAAAATTGGGTGATGGTTCCATGGAAAGCTACAAAAAACTTCACTTTGATGGTCGAATCAATTACCGGTTAGGTGGCGCTAGCCGTGAAGTGGGTCCAGATAACATGTTCAACAGTGCAAGATTGATTTCTAGTTTGAATGATTCAATCCCAAAACTGAATTTGACTTGGGTTCTCCCTGTACACAAGGGATTCAGCTATCTTGTAAGGCTGCATTTCTGTGATATTGCAAGTATTTCAATTGGCATGATATATTTCAATGTTTATCTGAATGGGAATTTGGTTTATGAGAATTTGGATCTCTCGAGTCTCACAAACTATATGCTAGCTTCACCGTTCTATGCTGATTTTGTGGTTGATCCTGAGACGTATTCTGATGTTATAAGAGTTGATATCGGTCCTTCAAAATTGAGCATGCCACATGCGGTTGATGGTATATTAAATGGGTTAGAGATATGGAAGATGAGTAATTCAATGAGTAGTCTTGATGGTGAAGTGTGTGTTGGCCAGTTGGAGTCCAAAAATCAAGCGGGTGGTCAGATGAACCGTTTACTATCATTGACAGCTGCAGTATGTTTACTGGCAATTGCGTTCCTGGTTATGAGAAGAAAGACTGAGGCCAAAGATTCAGCTGGATGGTCACGAGTACCTGTTGATGTATCTGAAATTGATCAAAAATCTAGTTACCCGAAGTCTGTTGGGGCAAATGTTTAGTTTGAAATATTCATTCACATGCACGAAGATGGAATTTGAAGAAAGGACACTCAAGTATGGATATAGCTATACCCCATAAGTTTATAAATTTTTAGAACAAATGTTTTTTCTGAACTATCATACTTGGCTTTCATCACAAACTAATTATTGCTCTTGTGAAAATAACAGACAAAATTATACATTATCATTGCAAGAATGAATGATGTTGGACAAACATGCCACTACTTGTCTAATATCATTACTGTATTTTCTCAAGAACGATGGTTTTTTTGTGATGAAATCCAATTACGGTACTCAAACTTCATATGCTTGTTTCGGAACTGGTTTGCCTGCACAGTTGTT
The DNA here is from genome assembly GCA_025506505.1 of Flaveria sonorensis. Taxonomy (NCBI): domain Eukaryota; kingdom Viridiplantae; phylum Streptophyta; class Magnoliopsida; order Asterales; family Asteraceae; genus Flaveria; species Flaveria sonorensis. The sequence goes on from CM046426.1 coordinate 2,013,297, forward strand.
AATGCAATATATAAGTTTTTGTTTTTTCAGATTTTTGAACCTATATATGTTGTGCTTGTAGAAATTCTCTAATTATGAACAAATAGACAATGTTTTATGTAATACTGTGTCGCATTTCCATCATTGCAGAACATTTACCCACTTTTAATACATAATGATGTCTATCGTCTACTATGGTGACTTTGTAACATCCCAACAAGTGTAGTGAAATTATTTGCTTTTACCAGCAGGCACACCCTGGCTCATGGTTTCTCAAAAACTAGAATTCAACTTTTTCTTATAAGCCATGGAATTTAAAACAATCCGTTGGAACTACTTTAGAAACTAAATTGTAAACAAAATATATTGCAACCCAATTTAAATCATAATAAATATACTTTATGTCATCTATTTTTGATTTATTTGGTTTAAATATAAAAAATTAACAGACTTAGGACTTTAATAAAACATGTATTTCTGATTAAAATATGAATGCTATTGGAGAAGATATTTTCCATAAGCTGTTTTGTTTTAAAACTATTTATTGAATTGGCGTGATTCAATCAGTTTCTACCGGATAGTTGTGGGTTCATTCATCATATATTTTTTATTTAATAATTTTTTTTCTTTTACAGTTCATTATATATACGCCCATCCAGTATACTTTAAACCTAGTCCGCTACTATTGGCTTTATATGATATGTGTAAAACTAATGTTAGTTAATCTATAATTTATAACATATAATAAAAGAAAGTTTTTTTAAAACACGTGTCATCATTCTAATATATCAAATGACACGTGTCATCATTGTAGCATATAAAAAAAAATCATTTTCCCTCCTCTCTTTCATATTAAATAAATACGAAAATTATAAAAACAATCAATTTGACTTTCATTTTTACTAAAATATGTTAAAACAAATATATTTATATTTATGTTTATTGTCTCTCTCATATTAAATAATAATTATTTTCAATAAGTAAACTAAACTATTAAACATCTAAAATATATATATTATTATTGTAATAACTTATTAATACATATTAAATTATATGATTTTAGACATATTTTATCTTCAAATATAGAGTAATAATTTTTAATTTCATTATCTGTTATAACTTTTAAATATTCATTATATTTTTATTTCACCAATGTTACAAAATGAACACCGAAGAACAAATCTATCGAAATCAAGAATTCACAAGAATCTCACGAATATTATTGAAATCAACATATAAATACAATCATATCACGCTCCTGATGAACAACTACTCCCTTTTAAAGACCTAAAAGTTAGTTAACCGAAATTAACAACCATACTAAGAAAAACACAATTACACCAAAACTAATTGATATAGTTATAATTAGTCCCTGAACTTGTAAACATAACCAAACTAAAGAAACCTTCGGAAGATATCAATGCTTCGGAAGATTTCAGTTGAGACTTCGAAAGACCCTTTGATCACACCTTGGAAGACTTCGGTTGACTTCACAATTCATAATCAACAATCTTCACCTTGAAGTCAACCTAAAAACCAATTCAACCAATACCCAAGAAATCAAGACAAAATTGAAACTTAGAACAGGGCAACACTTTGGTAAAAACATCAGCTGCATTCAAATCTGTATAAATATGAACCACTTCAGCCTCTCTTGAACCAATCACTTCCCTAATGAAATGATACTTGACTCGAATATGTTTTGTTCTTTCATAAAAAATATTATTCTTAGTCAACTGAACCGCTCCTTGATTGTCACAATATACAACATCACACGATTCAAAGTCAAAATCAGTGACAAATCTCTTCAACCATAAAGCCTTCTTAATAGCCTCAGTGAGAGTTATATATTTTGATTTTGTAGTGGACAATGCTATCACAGATTGCAGCCTAGCTTTCTAGCTCACTAGATTACCCAAGAACTGAAAAGCAAAACCAGTAATTGATCTTCCTTTGTCCAAGTCTTTAGCATAATCAGAGTAAACATATCCTACCACCTTTTGATCCTGGACTGTATTTAACCCATAGACTATCCCATACTCTTTAGTACCATTAAGATACCTTAATATCCATTTTACAGCATTCCAATGCATTTTCCCTGGACATCCCAAATATCTGCTAACCAGGCTAACACCATATCCAATATCAGGTCGACTACAAACCATTAAGTACATTAGACACCCAACTGTATTGGCATATGGAATTCTTGACATGAAACTTTCCTCCTCATCTGTCTGAGGATTATCAGCAGTTGATAACTTGAATTGTTGAGAAAGAGGACAAGCAACAGGCTTACTTTTATCCATACCAAAGTTCTTTAACACTTTCAACAAATAAGAGCTTTGACATATCTTCAATTGTCTTTTCCCTCTATCTCTTGTAAGTTCCATCCCAATAATCTTTCGAGCCTCACCAAGATTCTTCATCTCAAACTCAGACATCAGCAGACTCTTAGTAGCTTCTATTTCACCTTTATCTTTGCAAGCAATAAGCACATCATCCACGTATAGCAAAAGATATACAAATTGTTGATGGCCATACTCCTTTATATATAGACTATCATCATAAGAACTTCTTCTGAACCCATGACTTGTTACATAGTCATCAAACCGCTTATACCATTGCCTTGGTGATTGTTTCAAGCCATACAATGACTTCTTCAATAAACACACCTTGTCTTCATGTCCTTCTACTTTAAAACCCTTTGGCTGAGACATGTATATCTTTTCATCTAAGAAACCATGTAAAAAGGCAGTTTTTACATCCAATTGTTCTAGTTCCATATCTTCACTAGCAATAATTGAAAGCACAACCCTGATTGATGTGTGCAAACCACTGGTGAGGATATCTCAGTGTAATCCACACCAGCTTTCTGTGTAAAGCCTTTTGCTACCAGTCTTGCCTTATACCTAGGCTTCTCATCTGCACCAACTCCATCTTTCAACTTGAATAACCACTTGCAGGCTATCAACCTTTGATCTGATGGCCTATCTACAAGCTCCCGAAGCCATTTCATCCTCCATGGCAGCCAACCATTTATCATGGTCTTTGGACTTTAATGCATTTTTAAAGGTCAACGGCTCTAAGACTGCATCTCCTTCAGCTGTCATAAAAGCAACAGCCGAAATATCATACCCCTCTCTAAACCTTAAAGGTGGCTTCACTTGTCTTCTAGGCCTATCCCTTGCCAGGCTGTATTCAGGAGACTTGGTGGACACCCCATCACTGGTTTCTTTCTCTTGCAAACCATCATGAGGTTGCAACTCCACCTCCATTTGAACTCCTGTATGACCTGCCTACTGGGCACTCCTGCTCCCCTGATCTCTAATTAACTCCTTGTACATTACATTCTCATTAAATGTAAAATCTCAGCTGATAATTACCTTATAATTTTCCAGCTTCCACAATCTATAACCCTTTACTCCTTCAGAGAAACCTAAGAAGACACACTTCTGAGCTCTAGGCTCTAATTTCCCTTGGTTAACATGCGCATAAGCTAATGACCCAAAAACTTTTAAGTTGTTTTAGTTTACATTGACACCTGACCATACCTCCATTAGAGTTTCTTATCTAAAGCAGCACTTGGTGATCTATTGACTAGATAAGCTGCTGTGGACACAGCCTCAGCCTAAAATGACTTGGGTAGCCCTGAACTAGATAACATGCACCTCACTTTATCCAGAAGTGTCCTGTTCATTCTCTCCACAAGTCCATTTTGCTGTGGAGTGCCAGGCACTGTGAGATGCCTAGCTATGCCCTGATCTTTACGGTAACTATTGAATTCTCCACAACAAAACTCTATGCCATTATCGGTCCTTAGCTTTTTCACCTTCCTTTCTACTTGGTGTTCCACCAAAGCCTTTCACTCTTTGAGCTTTTGAAAAGCCTCATATTTCCTTTTCAAAGGATAAACCCACACTCTCAGTGAGTAATCATCAATTAGTGATAAGAAGTATTATGCTCCACCTAATAACATGTGCTGTGCAGGTCCCTAAAGATCCGAGTGAACATAATCCAACAGACCTTTAGTTCACTAAGTCCTATGGTTAAACTTCACCCTATGAGCCTTGCCAACAATGCAATGCTCACAGAAACCAATGTTACAATTTGAGACACCAAGAAGTACTCCTTGTCTACTCAATTTAACTAATCCTAGTTGACTGATATGACCTAGTCTCTTGTGCCCAGGGGTGGAACTAGGGTGTCGACAATGGGGTCAAGTGACCCCATTGATTTTTAAACCCCGTAGTGTAACGTATAATGTCGAATTTTTAGTGAACCCATAGTTTTACAGGAAGTGAACCCATTAGTATATTAAGTTTGACAATATAACACAAAATATCGCTAGTTCACTGATAAATGCGCGCCCTCCTCCAAAATGAGGTCACGAGTTCGAAACCCGCAGGTTGCAGTAGGCAGCAGCCTTTTTTTTTTTTAATTTTATCCCCTTTTTGTTTAAGTAAAATTACTAAACTACCCTTATTCTAAAAACACAAAATAAAACCCTAGCCCCCATTGTTCTTCCCCCAACCAGGCAACCATTCGAATTTTAACCTGCTGATGCTGCCTCACGCCCTCACTGCTGCTGCTCGTTCGACGTTCACTGCTGCTGCTCGTTCACTGCTGCTCGACGTTCACTACTGCTGCTCGTTCACTGCTGCTGCCTGTTGCTTGTTCACTGCTGCTGCTCGTTACCCGCTGCTGGCCTGCTGCTCGTTGGCTCGTTCACTGCTCGGCAGCCTCGGCTGCTCACCTAAACTACAAGTCTACAATTATTCTTGAAAAGGTTAGTTTTCTAAATTATTTATTCAAAGTTCAAACCCTTTAGCGTTTTCATTGTTAGATTTAACTTATTTTACATAATTTGTTTGTTAATTTGTGTATTTAGAATTTAAAAATCTAGAATTTATAATTTGTTTGTTAATTTAGGTGTTTAGAAATCTAGAATCTATATTTTGTTTGAGATAATTTGGGTATTACACTACATTAGTAATTTAGTTCATCACAATTAATAATATGTTATATGTGTGATGCATTGAATATTTTAGGAACATGGAATGATTTGTTGTGAAAAGAAAACCATCGAATATGGCTTCTTCATCTAGTAATAGTATTCCAGCAAGAATTGATTTAGATGATCTTCCATGAGATCCTTTTGAACGAAAGTCAATCTCATCATATCACCCTAATAAAAAAGATGAAATAGAAGAGCATACTTGCTTAGAGGTCCATGTCAACCTATTGGGCATGAGTTTCCACAACGAGATTTTAATGGAAAATCTAGACGATTTCGTCCCGAGTGGTTTAAACAATATGGAAACTGGCTAGAATATAGTGTGAAAACGGATAAAGCATATTGTTTGTTTTGTTATTTGTTTAAGGAAATTGGTCAAAAAGATGCATTTGTGAATGAAGGTTTTAATGGTTGGAACAAAACTAAAAGATTTACCAAACATATTGGTGATGTTAATAGTCTTCACAACAAAGCATGCAAAAAAGGTGAGGACTTGCTTAAACAAGAACAATCCATACATGTTGCATTTGAAAAACAAAGTGACAAACAAAAAAGAGAGTATAGAATCTGATTAAGTGCTTTTGTTCTTCTTGCAAAAACATTATTAAATGATGGGTTGTCTTTTCGTGATCATGATGAGTCTGAGAATTCACTTTATAGAGGACATTTTATTGAGTTTTAATGTTGTTTGGGCAATTAAATGAAGAAATTGGTAAAGTGATCTTAGGAAATGCTCCAGGAAATAGTCATTTGATTTCTTTTGATATTATATTTTTGTTAACATTTTCTATGCAATTTAGTCAGACAACCCGATAATTTTATATTATCTTGTTACAAAACGAATCACCGAAAAATAGTGACCCCACCGGAAAAAATTCCTGGTTCCGCCACTGCTTGTGCCATAAGGTGGCTTGCTCATTTACTGCAACTGACAATGATACATTCCCCACTATAGACTCACCATCCAAAGTGTATATATTATTTTCCCTTCTAGTACTGGACAACATAACCAAGGACCCTTGAATCACTTTAGCTTTCCTATTTTTAAGACTCACCACACATCCTGATTTTTCAAAAGTACCCATGGACAGCAAACTTCTTTTGAGATCAGGGACATACCTTACTTCATCCAGCTTCAGCTCAGTGCCATTATGAAGTCTGAACAACACTGATCCTCTGCCATGTATTTCACAATCCCTGTCATCAACCAGTTTAACTGTGCCTCCTTTCTTGATATTAAGTTCAGTGAACGAGTCTTTATTTGGTGTCATGTGGAAAGAACACCCAGAGTCTAGCACCCACCCCTCCCTTGTATTGGTATTGACTGCCATCAAAACATCAGCTCTTTCATACCCTTCAGAATCTTCATCGGCTTGGGTGTAATTTGTTGAACTCTTGGAGCTACTGGATTCATTCCTCTTCTTCTTTAACTCCGGGCAATCCTTTTTCAGATGCTTTTCTGAGTGACATAGAAAACACCTCTTCTTGAATCTTGACTTGGACTGGTTTCTATTCCCCCTTGAATACCTATAGTTTGATCTTCCCCTCGTGAAGAGGCCTTCTCCACCTTCTTCTTTCGGATCGAACCTTTTCTTTAATTCTCTTGAGTTTAGTGCAGCCAACACTTCCTCTATTAAGAGCGAATCTCTACCATACAGCAGAGTATCCACAAAGTGTTCATAGTGTTAGGGTAAAGAAGTCAAGAAGATAATTGCTTGATCCTCTTCATCCAACTCTATTTCGATATTTTCCAAATCCAAAATCAACTTATTGAAGTCATCGGTATGATCTTCAATCGACTTCCCTGAATTCATTTGGAACGTATAAAACGTCTTCTTGAGATATAGCCTATTCGCCAGGCTCTTTGTCATATACAGGGATTCCAATTTCGTCCATACTCCAGCCGCCGAGGTCTCTTTCGTTACTTCACGCAGAACCCGCTCACCGAGACTCAAGATGATTGCAATGTGAGCCTTAACTCCCATCTAGAGGTGTACAAACTGGTTTTTGGGGCCAAACCGGTTCGGTTTCAAACCGGTCCGGTTTCAACCGGTTTATTTTCAACCGGTTTGAACCCCAAACCGGTTCGGTTCCTAAACCGGTTTCAGGGCTAGGATATTCAACCTATCGAACCGGTCCGGGCCAGTTTGAAAATCGGTTCGGGCCCAAACCGGTTGGTTTTCATTTTTTTTTAATTTAAATTTTCAAACGCCCAAACCAGTCCAAAGAAGAAACGCCCAAACAGATGCGTCCGAACAGTGCTCATGCGCCCAAACAGTGCTCATGCACCCAAACAATGCTAATGCGCCCACAGTGCTCATGCGCCCAAACAGTTCTCATGCGCCCAAACAGTTCTCATGCGCCCACAGTTCTCATGCGCCCAAACAGTGCTCATGCGCCTGAACACTTGGCCAAATTTCTGAAGTTTTTTTCACACTTATCAAATTGTTCAAAACTTGTTTAATTGATTTAAAACATTATTTATTTTTATCAAAGATTACACAATTATATAAATTATTTATAAAAATTAAAACATAAAACATAAAACATTAAATAAAAATATAATTATGATTTATGATACATGAAAAATTAAATATGATTATTTATCTTTATCAAAGATTACACATTTATATAAATTTTTTATAAATATTAAAACATAAAACATTAAATAAAAATATAATTATGATTTCTGATACATGAAAAATTAAATATGATTATTTATTTTTATCAATGATTACATATTTATATAAATTATTTATAAATATTAAAACATCAAACATAAAATATTAAATAAAAGTATAATTATGATTTATGATACATGAAAAATTAAATATGATTATTTATTTTTATCAAAGATTACATAAAATGTAAAATAAAGATACTATTCAAAACATATAAACAATTCAAATGACGTAAACTTTATTCTTCGCCACCAGAACCTGAGGTATTACGAAGGAACTCGTCATATGCCGCTTCATCATCGGTCATTCCGGGTGTCAATCCATCGTCTACTTCGTCTTCATATATTTCGGCTTCATATTCTAATTCTCCTTCAAGTGAGCATTTGTCTTGTATTCTTTCAGCTGCATCCAATCCAAATAATCCTTCAAGCAAATACACATTTCAACTGCTTCAGGAGTGAGTCGGGTTCTTCGTATTGATATAATCATGCCACTAACAGAAAAAGCAGATTCCGAAGTTACCGTGGAAGCTTGGACGGTTAGTAAATCTCGGGCCATGGTGGATAGGATTGGAAATTGATCTTCCTTACCTTTCCACCAAGCCAACAAGTTAAAAATTTTAAAATCTTGTGGAGTCATGGTGGAGAAAAAGTTTGTTCCACTATACCTCCCGATTTCACTACTCGGAGTGTTACCACGTTGACGTTTATTGCATTCATCTCTTAAAGTATTATACAAAGCAAATATTGGATCACTTGAACCTTCGTCATGTGCCGCATGCCGCATAGACTCATGTATGTTTGATGTTTCACCATATTTTGCTAAATAAACATCAAACATTTGGCCTAAATATGTGTTAAAATTATTTTTTGCACTTTGAGCATAATATTGGTTTTCTTATTCTAAATCCAAATTAAAAGTAATTTTATCAAGTAAAGTTTCAACCCCCGACGTATTTAAACAAGGGTTTAAGGCAGCGGCACATGTAATAACCGGATGCATTTTTTTAAAATATTTTTTATTTTTTTCTTTTATTTATGGTATCATATCTAAATAAGGTCTACCCCTACACGACAACTCATTTAATTTTGAAGTCATTAAGTAAATTTGGTGAAGTACTAATGGACTCGTTGGATAATAAACTCCATAAAGACAAGTAGTTGCGGTTTTAAAAACATTAAACATTTTGGTTATTTCTTCAATAATAGCCGAACCCGATGGATGGTAAGTCGAAGTCCTTCCACGATTCACCAAAGCATTATGAAAGGCTATTAAACTTTTTTTTTGGTCAATAGCCTTTTCAAACATGTTACAAGTCGAATTCCATCTTGTAGGTACGTTCCAATTCGGACCTAATCATTTGGAATTTGCGTTTTTACAAAACTTGCGATACTTACTATATCTTTGGTTACTGCTAAAAATATCACGTAACATTCTTTTAAAACTATCTTTTACTGTTTCAATAGTTTTTAAACCGTCTTGAACGACTAAGTTTATGATGTGCGCAACACATCGACTATGAAAAAACACACCGTCACAAATTGGTTTATATTTTAATTTTAGATATTCTATCGCAAGCGTATTATTTAACGCGTTATCAAAAGATATAAAAAATATTTTGTTTCTAACTTATACATTTTAATAACTTTATCAATAAGATAAAAAATGTTTTGCCCAGTGTGAGGATAATCAAACAATTCAAACGTAATCGTACGTTTCATCATTTGCCATAAACCGGATTCAACCCAATGGGCGGTGACACAAATGTACGAGTCCGGTGAACCGTGCGGAGTTGACCAAACGTCACTAGTTAAGTTAACACCGGTTTGTAAATTTTCAAAATAAGATATTAATTCATTTTTAGCTTTTTTCGACATTTTTAAGCAATCTCTTCTAAGTGTAGCACGACTTACATGTGTGTATCGCGGTTGGAGAGTTCGTTGAATTAGCCAGTTCAAACGTTCATTGTCGAAATGTTTGAATGACAAACTTTCTTGAATTACAAAATGCGCCATTTGCTCACGAACCGCATCAACGTCATAAGCCCAAACATTCCCTTCGTTTGTTATCGAAGCTTGACCTTGAGACGGTTCACCTTTCAAAGCCTTACAATATTTATTCGCAATGTGATTTTTCAAAGTTGTATTTGCATCTTTTTTAAAAAACTTATGACAATACTTGCAACGAGCTTTGTTTGGACCGCTAGCCATTTGACATAAATCGTAATTGCACCATATTTCGGGGTTCCTATTCGTAGGAAGGATTGCTACCACCACGTTGCTTGAAGACGCATCACAACTAACGGATGATTGAGCACTTGATGAAGCCATTTTGAAATGAACGAGAGTATTGAGAGTTTTTTTTGAATTGAACGAAAGTATTAAGCGTATTTGAGAATAGAGAGCGTTTTTTGAGAATAGAGAGTGTTTTAACTTGTTATGGTTCAACCAAAACATCCAATACATATTTATACTAGCTTAATGGGGGTATAATGGTAAAAAAACACAAAAAACGGTCATAAACGGCTATATAATGGCTACTTTTTAAAAACCGGTTTGAAAACCGGTTTGATGAACCAGTTTGGGAACCGGTTTGGGAACCGATTTGAAAACCGGACCGGTTTTGAAACCAGTTTCAACACATGAAACCTCAAACCTATTGAGGAACCGGCGGTTCAAACCGGGTCGGGACCGGTTTGGGCCAAACCGGTTTGGGCCAGAAACCGGTTCCGGTTTTTTTGCCCAAACCGGTTCCCGAACTGGTTTTTTTGCCCACCTCTACTCCCATCTCCTTCCACCTTTCGGTAATCTCTTTTCTTTCTTTCTCGGAAGTTCCATCAGGGATCTTTGCATCACCACCAGCCAAGGCATCCGTCAATCCCTGATGCACAAGTAGTGCTCTCATCTTCACCCTCCACAGACTGAAGTCATTCTTGCCATCAAATTTCTCGATTTCAAACTTTGTCGACACCATTTCTAACTGATCAATCACAGAGTGTATAATACACTCTGTGATTGATCACTTTGTAGATTCGTCTTCTTCGTTCTTGTTGTTGTTAAATTACGCATTCTTGTACTCAGTTGGTATAACAACCAATAACTTTCTAAAAAATAAAATATTTATAAACTAATGGTTTTGATATGTTATTTTTATTCCACCCATGTAATAGATGGGCTCTAACCTAGTTTGATATAAAGAGATATATCTTAAGGTATGTTGGAGTGGATAAAGGGATATATCGTGGGGAATGAGGTGGTATTTGGTGGTTTTTTCTCCATGGACGGGAACACGACCCCCCGAGTCCGATGACTAAAAGATCCTCTGGACCAGTACTTACAGGATTGATATTGCGAGTGAGAAGATGGTATTTCAAACTAGGAAGACGCCCTTAAAATCAGAGAAAATATAAGAAAAACTTAAAAGAATAACTGATGAAATTGTTTATATGTTTAAAAAAAACTAAAGAAAACAAACCAACCCCTCTTAGGACCCTTCAGTCAAGCTTCTCCTTTCCCTAATTGATACATCGATTTCACTTTTGTAGATACCATTTTAATCTCACATTTTTAGTTTTAAATTCTGATTTTAGTATCAATTCCTTTCTTTTCCTCAATAAATAAGGGGGTCCCAGTTGTGTGCATGCATTCACGTGCTCCTGCTATCTCTTTGCCGTTTATTACACCATCATATGATCAATCCAAGGCCCCCTGCCCTCCTATCTACATAGGATTCTTAAACACACACACTACCATGAGAACACACACAGGCCCACGTGTGTGGTCACCTGCACGTGCCCTCCACTAATTGGATCACTCGCCTACCTCATATATATTCATTCAATTAGTACTTATATCATATGAAAGAGAAACCATCTATGCCCTACTCTTTCTCTCTCTACTGTCATACAAGACAAATGTCTTTGATGAATCCATAATGATAAGATAGAGAGACTGCAAGAGAGAGGACTTTACACACACTCATCTCTTATAATTAAAACACACTGAGCTAGCTAAGTGTGTTTTTTGTTTGAGTTCAGCAGCTTCTTCTCCAACTCTTCTACTTATCTAAGCTTGCTTACACACAGTTGATATAAGTGTGTTTCAGTTTACTGAAGGTGAGTTCATCAGTCATGAGCTAGTGAGAAAAGGTTTTAGATTTCAAAAAATCTTTAACACCCTCGATCAGTGTGGTTGTTTGAGTGTCAAAGTTAGCTAGTGATCACATAAAAGGAATTTTCTTATGTTTTTCTTCAGCATCAATCACTTCTTTAACACACGGTAAGCCTGTTTGTTTGTGTCGGTCTGTGTGTTAAAAGAATAGTGAGCCATTGAAAAAGACAAGGTCTTTCTGTGTTTTTCAGGATCGACCATTTCTTTTACACATAGTAATATAAGTGTGTTACTATGTGCTTAAAGTAAGTGGTTTGCAATTAGAAAAACAAATTATCTTGTGTTTCCCAATATCATTTCTTTTCAAGAAAGCAATTCAAGAAAGGACTTTCAAGATTATTGCTTTTACACACAGTAAAAGTGTCTTTTGTGTGTTGAGAGTACACCAAATCAATTTAGAATTTAAGACTATGTATGATGGAGTCCCAGTTGAGCATTTTCACAGGTTCATCTCTACACCCACTTCAACAATTCCTTCAAATTCTCCTGTGATCCAAACATCACCAATTTCAACTTCAACAAACTTAAATTTTCTAGCTTTTGATCCACTCTTATTCCCTCCTCTTCAAGTTCAAACTCATCATCCTCAAACTCTTTTTCAACCTGATCACTTTGTACGAACACCGACACACGATCACTACAATGATACTGAGGGCAAAGCAGATCAAGAAAACGAACTTGGTGTCGATGTCAACGAGTCATGGTCTAACGATGAAGTTATTCAACTTTTGAGGATCAAATCTAGTTCCGAGAATTGGTATAAAGATTTCACGAATTGGGACCATGTTTCCAGGTAATCATAATCATTAATATATTATTCTTCTGACGTTAAATTGCTTAATTAAATGCTCTCTTTAATGTGGTAATTAGTCAGCTGTTTCGCGCGTTGGTCGATGATGTTAGAAGTAGAGTAGAGAGTGTGTGTAAAGACGAAGTTCATTTCAATTCCAAAAAATTAAATATGTAGAAGTGTAACAATCATATAGATTTGAACTTTGATGATGCAATTAAGATCACCTGTTTAGGATGTGAAATCAAATCAAAATGTTTCTTAAGCTATCCTTTAACCAAAATACCAGATTATACTTTGATAACTTCTGTTTTGAAATGTTTATATAACCATGTTGCTATATATATGTAAGGAATGTTGTATAGCAAAATATGGAATATAATTCCTTTGATTTCTATTAATTATTACCTCCTACTTTATATGTGAAACTTCTATGTATGTTTAAATTGATAAAATTATGATTTTGTTTAATGAAACTAATATATTCACATACATTTCAAACTTAAAGTAGGAGAACCTTTGAAGAAACATTTATGCTTAGAAGGGCATTTAATATCTGTTGATATTTGGTTATATATAGTACTGTTACAGCTTGTATACCAGTTGGTCTTACAGAAAATGTAATAATACTTTAGAACCTTGAAGATAGATAAGGATTATAAGATGCAGACAAAATATTATTTAGATGTTTGTTAACTTTGTATAATGGTTGTTGGAGCTACAGAAAGCTAGCAGAGATGGGGTACAAAAGAAGTTCAGAGAAATGCAAAGAGAAGTATGAAGAAGAAACTTGCAGGAGTTTCAGTAGTACTACCATAGGGTGCAACAAGAGCAGCAGCAGGTACTTGATTAGTGAAGAACTTGATGAACATGATCTCTGCAATAACTCAGACCAAAACACCCACCACCATGTCCCCATTGATCAATCTACTGAAAATGTCAATCACCAAGAACAAACACAACCACAGGAAATTAAAGAGGGAGAACAAAATCTTGAGGCCCCGGGGCAACAAGGTCATTTGAAAAGAACCCAATTGAGATAAGGGCACAACCAACTGATCAAGATGATGCACAAGTGACAAAGAGCAAGAAGAGAAAGAGAAAACACAAGAAATTCAAGATGGTCAAAGGGTTGTGCGTTGACTTGGTGAACAGGATGATGGCTCAACAAGAAGAAATGCATAAAAAGCTACTCGAAGACATGGCGAATCGCGAAGAAGAGAAGATGAAGAGGGAGGAAGCTTGGAGGAAGGAAGAAATGGAAAGGTTGCAAATGGAAATTCACATCAGGGAACAGGAACAAGAGATGGCAAGAGATAGGCAGTCTACCATCACTCAGTTCCTCAACAAGATCACATCTTTTGATGAAAAGATTCAAATCCCTTTTAATATTAACTTAGAAGATCTTCAAGCTATTGTAACAAACATTGACAGGCCCATGTCCCTGAGTGAAATTTCCAAAACACCCACTTCAGACAATATCACCAAAAACAACCCTTATAATCAAGATCAGCTGATAGCAAATGATGACATTGGGAAAAGATGGCCAAGAGAAGAAGTTTTGGCATTGATAAGCATAAGGAGCAATGTGAGCAATGGCATTAATGGTGGTAATAGTGAGGAACATGGCGGGCGTGGCGGTGGAGGTTCTTTATGGGAGAGGATATCACAAGGCATGTTAGAGTTGGGATACAAGAGAAGTGCAAAGAGGTGCAAGGAGAAGTGGGAGAATATAAACAAGTATTTTAGGAAAACAAAAGATGCAAACAAGAAGAGATCTTTGGAGTCAAGAACATGTCCTTATTACCATGAGTTAAGTAAATTATACAACCAAGAGATTAAGGTAGCATCATTCTCCAACTCCACTGGAATATCCTCCCAGGAGCTACTCACAACCAAGGAAAACTGATGATGTTGGTCAGATCAATATTTGGTGTATGCATGGGATCAACTCATTAAATGGTTTAAATTAAAGAGGGTAATAATTAGACTTCCAATGTTGGTTTGTCTTTTTTACTTTTATAATTTAGTATCCTTCTTCCATAATGATACATTGGGTAGCATGTTTTTGTTTAGATAATTTAATTATATATGCAGCATATGTTTCCTTACGATCAAGATGCATTGTGGATTTAATAAGTAACTTTCTTTCTCGCGGCATGACAAAAAACTTGGATATATATAACAAAACTAAAGCGTATATTTACGTAAGAGGAGCTTTATCTTTGTAGATATTGTCCGAATATGAGAAAACACGTAAATGGACAACAAGAATAAGTATTTAGGTATATCATATACGCATAATGAGATATATGTTCTGTAAATGTAATAACAATAATGTTTTTTTTCATATCAACAGACCATTATCTAAAAACACACGAATTTTTTAGGCATACCAAATAGGATCATTAGATTTTAGTTTTAGTTTAAGAAAATGATGCAATATGGTTTCGTGGTGTAGTTGGTTATCACGTCAGTCTAACACACTGAAGGTCTCCGGTTCGAACCCGGGCGAAGCCAAAATTCTCTTTTTTTTTTATTTCATTTCAGCTACAAGCTAACGGGTTTAAAAGTCAAAACCGGCCCAAACCACCATATATGTGTAATGTGTCGTTTGCTATTTATGTTGGGCCTTTGCCTGCTTTACCCACAAATCAAAACCGGCCCAAAGTCCAAATTACCGTATATATCTTTAATCTCTAGTAATTTATTTTCGGCCTTTTTGCTACATTAAGCCTTTTAAGTCCTTTAACCGGAGAAGCCATTATTCAAATTGATTTTTGTTCTTTTAGGCAAGAAGCTAACGGCTTTAGATAGGGATGGTAATGAAACCAATATAATAAAATGGGGAATTTACTGTATATCTTTACAAATTTAGAAATATATATATATATATTATTAAAACTTAAAATATTATATATACATATAAAAACTTGTTAAAATATCATATTTATGCAATTCATTTAAAACAATTCAAGAAACGACCATTTTACCCGTATTTTCCTTAAAACTTAAAAGTTTTATATTTATTAAGCCTCACTCATATTAATAGACATATATACGTAGTTCACCATTTAAGCAGATAAATTATCAATCAGTAGAGAATTCAACGCTAGAAAACAATTACGATGTAAATACTTAATTGTAAAATCGTGTTCTATATTTTCAAGAAACGATCACTTATCACCCATAGGGTGTTGGATATACACGTGCATATTCGTTATATCTTTTATGTTGACAGGATTTGATACATTTCTTGTTATTTTTTAACTTTATATAATTCACATAAAGAATATAAAATATAAAAACTAAAAAGTTGATAACTATTACCAAGAGAAAAGAAGAATAAAAACAAAAAGATGTTTACAGGTGTGATTTGGGAAATCATGTGTCTATGTTTTAGCTAATCAAAGTAGGTGTCACTTGATACGATGCTTATAAAAGGTTTTAAAAGTGAATCTCATACCCGAGTAACTGCCCGAGATTTTCAGGTTTCAAGTTTACCTTGGTTTGTGTAACTTGAAACGGGCATTGTATAATAACATATGTTTTGTTATTCGTTTTGGCCGCCTGTGGGCAAAGCAGCCAGGCACAAGGACCCACCATAGTACTTTCATCACAACACATTCAACGACATCCTCCCTTAAGCATGCCTATCAAATTCCCTCTTTTTGACTCTTATGTTCTTCTTTCTCACCCCTTTTTTCCCCACCCAAATTCCATATTCCTTTTATTTAAAACTAATCGATTCTAAATCATTAACAGACAATTACCCTTCACCCTTCATCGTTTCACTGCTCTCTTCATCGCTCTTGAACAACTGCTATAAGGTAATCAAGAGTTTCTGTTTATGTAACTTCTAATTCTTCTGTTAAAATTGTACTTGGGTTTTGAAAGTATCACTGAAATATGATCTGGGTGTGTTTCAATTTCGAGTTTTGATGATATAAGATTGACTTTCGAATAATATATATATGTTTGATTACGGGGCAGGCATGTGCTGTTCTTATGTTTATTTGTTTTTAGATGATTTACCATTTTGATGTAAAGTGTTCAATTCCGGACATATGAATTCTACTAAAATGCTTATAAATTTTACAGTACTAGTCGCACATCCTGTAGTTTGTATTAACCGAGATATTTTGATATTATTGTATTTTATTTGTATATTCTAGTTGCTCTTGATATTTTGTAAATCGTTTGTGTGTCTGTGTTCTAACTTGTTTGGGTGTATTTTGAACTAATTTGTGTAATAATTATGTTCTCGTATGTTTGATTCTCGGGAAAAAAAATAATTTCTTTTAGGCCAATCTTATTCGTCTCTACGTGTTCACATGTTTGTTTTAAGTTGCTTTCTGATGAAATATAATGATTTCTGCAGTGACATTTTGATAGGTTCTGAAACAGTCAATTCAGTAAAAAAGAAATGTGTTTTACACTTTAATTCCTATCTATTTAAAACACTTCATTTTATTATTGTCGTGCTTTCAAGTTGGGCATAATGTACATATATGCTTGTCATTAAATTAGTTTAGTTAACTTAGAATGTTCTTCATCGCTGGGCATTGTAGGACACTTGCTTAAATTGGCTCATGTTGAATAGCATCAGAGGTTCTACAAAACTATAAACAAAAACAAAACCAATAATGGGAGGTTGCTGCTCTTCATCTCAAAATTTTCAGCTCCATGGAACTCCTGTATATAACTATGTACGTAATTTTTTTCTCATTACACTACCGGTTACAAGTATCAGCCAATGTAGTTTGACCTTTGAAGTCAAACTGACTGGTTTGCGACATGTTTGATATGAATTTGGTCATTGCTCAAGAAACAAATGGTCTCCATACTTGAACATGCAATTACTAAAATAAAATATGATGACACAAACTATTACTAATATAATGATCCCTTCCAATTGATTGAATAATGCAATTTGGAGGTTGTAAACACTTGAACATGCTTTTCGCCAGTTTTAATAAGCGTGTGACCTTTTCCTTTTCAACTAATTTTTTAGACCTTACAAGTAACGACTCATTAGGAAGAAAACATAACTCAGATAAGTTTTACTAAGCGTGTGACCTTTTCCTTTTCAACTAATTTTTGAGACCTTACGAGTAACGACCCATTAGAAAGAAAACATAACTCAGATTGACCCTTTTCAGTGAATTTGCTACACTAACTAATCTTTTATAAGTCCATTTGCAGTGTCCTAGAGCTTTGGAGGAACGTGAACTGACAACTCCCCGCGAGAGTTCATTTTCCACAAGATTACTAATTGACGTAAATCTTGACACATCAATACCTGACACTTATAGATCTCCTCCAACCCCTATTCCATTTGATGTGGTTTTAGGAACCCCACAATCAACAAACATGGGCTCGAATGATCTTGCTCACCAAAAACCAACTCTTGTGAAAGTCAAGATATTTGACCATGTATCTAAGAGTAACACCCCTATTCTCGAGTCTCCAAAGAAGATTGAGGTTGGATTTCAGACATCGAAAAGTCTTGATTGTTCAACGACCGAGGAAGAGGACATTTGTCCCACTTGTTTTGAAGGTAATTCGATTTCTAGATATGTACTTTTGACATATTAGATTATACCAGTCTAGTTTTGATTTTGAGAGTCCAATTTGTATGTTGTAGATTCCATTTCACTTCTATTTTCATCTGCTAAAGAAATATTGATCTCGAAGTCGAAACTTACAACTTGCACTTGCAAGGATTTGAACCCACACCATTTTTATAGGTGCAAACTTCATGTTTAATCGATGGATTTGATCTCAAACATTGATCACATGCAGAGTATGATGCTGAGAATCCAAGAATTGTAACAAAATGTAACCATCAATTTCACCTTTCATGCATTCTCGAGTGGATGGAACGAAGCAACACTTGTCCAATTTGCAGTCAGGTATTTCTATATCCTTATATGTATGGGGATACCCACTCCCAAGTCCCCCATCCCTCATGGTTCCGACAACCAATATGATGGTAAATTGCGTAAACCGACACAAGGACGTGGGGCCAGGGTTTGATTCATTGACCTCCGCTTTATGTTGTTTTCTTGCTCTAAGAAAATCAGAATCAATTTTTTGATAACAAAGAAAAAAAATGTTGCACATTCAATTGGCACATTCTAACACACCCTAATCGCTCTTCGCAAAAGAGCTAAGTATAGAGAATAAAGATTTGACCCACAAAATTTTGTTCCATTTAATTTGACCAACCTCCAGATTTTTCCTAGAATCGACTCAATTATTTTGAACGGATTAGATGTTATGGTAAAGTCTTTAACTATATATAAAACGGATTTGCTTGGTCAAACGGGTTGGAAATCATCATGTAAAAAACCACTTCTGTCTGTGTATTAACGTTCTCTCTCTTCTTAAAGGAGTGGAGTGAGTTGATGATTTATTTTCCGACAATATGTGACTGGAAGCTTAGGGGCCCAAACGCATCTCTATTGTGTCAAACTTCTTTAAATTTTAGAATATTAATTTCCTTAATCTTTACAAAATTGGTTGTCAGTTCCGCCAAAGTATTTAGCACAATAACTTAAACTCAAAAAAAGGTGGATATATACGAGTTGTACCACCTGTTTCGACCCTCACTAAATTATCACCCAATTTGCAACGCACTCGTTTTAACAACTAACCCATCCATTTTGCCACCACTAGTTTAATTATGATAACACAATTGTGCGAGTCAAAAAGCTATAGATAAAGTACATTACAACATCAAACATGATCTAATGAAAACACTGTCATTTTTTACAGGAAATGCACTTTGAAGCTCTATGATCAACTCTTCTAGACATAAACTATCGAAGCGGGTTCTTCTTAGAAGTTGAGGTTGCTAGCATGAACCATCACAGTTCTGCCTTGGGGCTGAAGTGGATCCTTGTGTAGCTTATCATAGTTGTTTATACCATTTGGCAGAGATCATAGGGGTGTTTGTTATTGCTTCTTAATGGCTTATTGCGTTTTGATGCACCTACAAACTGTGTTGAAATGTTTGAGATTGCTTATCTCACTTTTATATATTCATTTTTAACTGTCAAATATCACCCAATATAAAGCTCCTGTATGCAAGGGGTTCAATAGGGTGTCAACCATCAGGCCAACTTGTGCCTAATGTAAGTAGCCTTACCATGTATTCATGTCTCAAATCTTGAAACTAATTTAAGAATCGATAGTAAAGAATTATAACTATAATATTAATAGTCATAATAATTAATGTAAACCATTTTATAAAACTCCCTTTTACGACTCATTCTTCAAGGTAAAGTCGCTTTTTTTTGTTTGCTAGTTTAAAACTTCACTGTTAAAAAATTTCAACAATAACATATCAGAAATAATCAAAAAACCACTAACATGAGTTATTCTTGACATTAAACTTAAGCATTAATCTTAGAAACAAAAATAACTACAAATTTGTAAAATCTAGTCAACAAATTATCACAATAACACAAATCAATTAATTAATGACATTTGTTATTTCCTCTTCTTCTCATTAATCCGTTTCTTCACCAAAGGAAGACATCTGAGCAGCAATTGAATCACGGTGATGAACTAATAATGATGACTGTTGGAGATGCGTCGGTGATGAATTGATGATGAAGTGTGCAGTATGATGAACATAAGAAAAATGAGACAATTTTGTTGCGGTGGAGATTAGAGACATGGAGTTGAGCAGTATACTAAAGTTGGAAAAAATTGAGAAGTACATACTCTTGGGTATGAAGACTGATTAAGGGGGGCCGAGCCTAGAGTTTTTTTTGACCCCAAGGCAGCTGACCCCTAGCATATATATAGAAAGAATTATAATTGATTGCGAATCAGTTAATTTAGACAGGAAGTTCAATTGCCTACTTTTATTCGTCATCCTCATATTATAGATAGACATATGCTATCTAATTGTAATTATCATCTCCAAAGTATTAAATTAACTCGCTGGTTGTAGTCATGGATGTTTATTAGTTTAGACTGAACCACGTAAATCTCATGTCTCTTTTCTGTTCTTTGTTTCTCTTAAGTGCATTTCTGACCAGTTTGTGTGTCTAGTTCCAACAGATCAACAACCTTCTTCACAGATCAGTAACTGTCGGTCATAGTAGTAGCAGAACGTTGCTATCCTCCACTCGTACAACCGCCAGATTTAGCCTTCGTTGTTGTTACAACTTTTTTTGGCAGTTTTCGTTGATCCAGATTTGGGTGCACACAGGGTCAATCTTTGAGATTGAGGGGACCCTTGTTGCTGCCCCGGTACTAGAGTCAGCTTCGTGCACCAGTTTGGGGTCTATTTGTAGACCTCGGCCCAGTACCAGTTTTGTGCGCAATATCGGGGGCATAGCACCTTGGTCAGGATTAAGTGAAAGATTAAAATAATGGTTCGAATGAACGATGATGGAAATGGTAAAAATAAGATAATGGATGTTATCTTAACTGTACGTATGATGTGTGACCGCGTATGAAAGGAAAGTATATTATTTTAAAAGGGTATTTTCATATACAAATCTTTCAAGGTATTTTAATGTTTTAAAACTAGAACTCACTCAGCAAAGCTGACTTTTATGCATTTTCAGTTGGCAGGTAATTTGCTGAGGATGGCACTCGGGGAGGCTACTCGTCGGGGCTAGACTGGCATCCGTTCACGCTTACTAATATTTTTTTTTGTAATGCAATGAATATGATCTTTTGTAACTATTAACAATTACGATGTATTGCTTAGCAACAGTATTTATTAATGAAGTGAATGGCTTTTGGTATTAATTCCGCTACACTAATTTATAATTTATGAAATGTTTTACATATTTAATGCTATGATTGACCAACTGTGAGGTCTCCGGGAACGGGGCCTTGCAAGTTGGTATCAGAGCCAAAGTTTAAGAGAAATAGGTAAATATTTTCAAAACCTAAACTTAAACTAAGAATGGGACGAATGGAGGGATGCCAGCCCGAGTAGCTACGTGCCATCCGGTAATTCTTTTCTTAGTGTTAACCGGTATTATGTGCGTGTGCTATTTGATTTATGTGCCTTTAGTAGATTTGAATACTGATGTAGTCGGGATAGGAAATGCTCGGGGATGAAGAGTAAAGTAAGTGGCTAATCATAACTGGCCACTGTAATTAGAGACTTACTATACTTGACATAAACTGAGCTATTACCTTGAATGACCGTGTTGATGTTTGAATCTTATAGTGTTTAGAGGATGGCTGGTGGAAGATCATCTAAGGCTTATCGAGGTGGAACACGGGGTGGTCGTGCTGGTAGGCCATGGGCCGTGAAGAACAAGACGAGGACTGCAGAGACGGCTCCTGGTGAGCCTGGGCTTCATCACCCGGAGGGCGGTGATGAGAGTGCAAATCTGAGGGCCTCAGTTAAAGAGGCAGTGGTGGAGGAGGTTCACCAAGTCATGCGGACGATCCTACCGTCTGTCATGACTGAAGTTATCCGGGCTGTTAGAGAAGATGAAAGGAAAGAGAAGGAGGAAGAGAGGAGGACGACTGCTGGTAGGAGGGGTAACGTGAGGAATCACAATGACGATGAGGAGGAGCTGAATGCTGAAAGGGGAGCCTCCAGTGATGAAGAAGAGGTGGTGGTACGGGAAACCACGAGGGGATGCAGCTGCGGGGCATTCCAACGGTGTAAACCCCTTACTTTTGATGGTAATGGCAATGCTGCAGCTGTCCACCGCTGGATAAGGGAGATGGAGGTAGTATTGAAGATCAGTGAGTGTCGGGAGAACCAGAAAGTAAAGTTCGCCACTCACTCGTTTGTCGACTCGGCACTATGTTGGTGGGACAATCTTGTCCAAGCCTAGGGTGACAGGGCCATCAAGAGAATGAGATGGGGAGAGCTGAAGAAGTTGGTGATTGAGGAATTTTGTCCTCACCGAGAACTCAACAAGATCGAAAGAGAGTTCTTACAGCCGGAGGAGGGAACTATGACCCACCAGCAATACACCGCCAAGTTTAACGAAATGGCGAGGTTGGTGCCGGATCAGGTTAAGCCGGTATCAAGGAAGATCAATCGGTACGTTCAGGGACTACCGCGCCGACATCCGCAGACACTTAATCGCTGCCCAACCGAGCACTTTTAGGTCGGCTGTGGATTTGGCGGGAATGTTGTATGATGAAAGGGAAGTAGCGGTGGTTGAGGTGAAGAATGCAGACGACGATGATAAGAACTGGAGAGGTAAGCGGTTTGGGCGTGGCGGTTACACCCCAAACAACAAGAGGAGGAGGACGGATGACCGGCGGGTGTTGTCATCAGGCCCGGGATTGAGGAAGTGCGACCGATGTGGTTGGGAGCACACTGGTGATT
Organism: Flaveria sonorensis; assembly: GCA_025506505.1. Lineage (NCBI taxonomy): Eukaryota > Viridiplantae > Streptophyta > Magnoliopsida > Asterales > Asteraceae > Flaveria > Flaveria sonorensis. Next base: position 2,036,260 of record CM046426.1, read on the forward strand.
GTATGACGGGAGTGAATGTGTGCTTCAAGTGTGGGAAGCCCGATCATATAGCAAAAGATTGTGGAATGTAGAAATGCTTCAACTGTGGCGGGACTGGCCACAGGAGCTATGAGTGCAAGAAGCCGAGAGCTGAGAGCTATGGGGCCAAGAAGGGGACCGAAGAAGGAGGACAGAGGGCAAGTGCTAGAGCCTTCACGATGTCCCGAGAAGAGGCCCGGGTAGACCCAGACGTCGTGTCGGGTATGTTTCTAGTAAACCAAACTTGTGCCTCTGTATTGTTTGATTCTGGTGCTAGTAGGAGTTTCATTTTTGATGCTTTCTGTGTTAAGCTGCCTGTTAGTAGTAGAAGAATTGATGAGCCATTTGATGTAGAAACTGCTATTGGTAAGTCTACCGGAATTTCTGATATGATTGAGGATTGTGGCATAGAGTTAGAAGGCCATAGGTTCTCTTTGTGATGCCCCTAAGAGGATTTGATGTAGTTCTGGGGATAGATTGGTTAGCAGCCTATGAGGCAAACATCGTGTGTCGCAAAAAGATGATTCGACTGACAGCGCCCGATGGAAGTTCGGTAACGGTTTACGGTGACCGAGTTACTACAGTTCCGAAGGTGATTTCGATGGTGATGACCAAGAAGTGCATGAAACGTGGATGTAGTGCCTACCTGGCTTATGTGAAGGATGTGGACGCGTCAGTACCACAATTGTCCGACGTACCAGTTGTGTGTGATTTTCCAGACGTGTTCCCAGAAGATTTACCAGGCGTGCCACCGGACCGTGAGATCGAGTTTCAGATCGATTTGATACCGGTGCACAGCCCGTAGCCAAGGCACCGTATCGATTAGCTCCGACATAGATAAAGGAACTTATGGTTCAACTACAGGAGTTGATGGACAAGGGATTCATCTGACCGATCATCTCTCCCTGGGGTGCTCCGGTCTTGTTTGTAAAGAAGAAAGACGGTAGTATGAGGATGTGCATAGACTACCGGGAGCTAAACAAGTTGACGGTGAAAAATCGATATCCCCTACCGAGAATAGATGACTTGTTTGATCAACTCCAAGGTGCCAGTTGGTTCTTAAGGATAGATCTCCGATCTGGCTACCATCAATTGAAGGTTAAGCAGCAAGATATTCCTAAGACAGCTTTTCGCACACGTTATGGACACTACGAGTTCCTCGTTATGTCTTTCGGTCTGACTAACGCGCCAGCTGCCTTTATGGATTTGATGAATCGAGTGTGTCGGCCGATGTTAGATAAATCAGTGATTGTGTTTATTGATGATATCCTGATTTATTCAAAGAGTAAAGAAGAACATGCCGGCCACATACGTGAAGTATTGGAGACGCTTAGCAGGGTGAAGCTTTATGCTAAATTCTCTAAGTGTGCTTTTTGGTTACGTGAGGTTCAATTTTTGGGTCCCGTGGTGAATTCTGAAGGAATTATGGTGGACCCGGTAAAGGTTGAGGCGGTGATGCAATGGAAGTCTCCAAAGACGCCATCCGAGATTCGAAGTTTCTTGGGATTGGCGGGCTACTACAGGAGATTCATTCAAGACTTGTCAAAGATAGCCTCACCTTTGACCAAATTGACTCGTAAAGACGTAAGGTTTGTGTGGGGTCGGGAACAGGAAGATGCTTTTGAGGAGTTAAAGGCAAGATTAACTCAAGCTCCTGTTTTGACATTACCCGAAGAAAGTGAAGACTTAGTGGTGTATTCGGATGCCTCCTATTCGGGACTGGGTTGTGTGTTAATGCAACGTGGGAGAGTAATAGCCTACGCGTCCCGACAGATGAAAACCCACGAAGTCAATTATCCTACGCATGATTTGGAGCTCGCAGTTGTGGTCTTCGCCTTAAAGATTTGGAGGCATTACCTGTACGGGGTGAAATGCACAATCTGCACGGACCACAAGAGCCTAAAGTATTTCTTTGAGCAGAAAGATCTCAACATGAGGCAGAGGAGGTGGTTAGAGTTGATTAAGGATTATGATTGTGAAATCCACTACCATCCGGGTAAAGCCAATGTAGTGGCTGATGCCCTTAGCCGAAAGGAGAGACTCGAGCCAATAAGGGTGAAAGCCTATCAATTAGTGATGACCTCAGAAGTGATGACGTAGGTTAAGGAATTTTAGGATGAGGCATTGAAAGAAGATCGCCTTAACTCTGAAAGGATGAGAGGTCTAGTCGCAGAGTTGGGAGAAAACACTCACGGAGTTAGAACCCGCTTCGGGCGGATGTGGATTCCCCGTTATGGAGACTTACGGGGGCGGATCATGGATGAAGCTCATAAGACTCGATACTCCATTCATCCCGGCGCTACCAAGATGTACCAAGATATGAAGAAGGATTACTGGTGGCCGGGAATGAAGCGTGATGTAGTGGAGTATGTGAGTAAGTGCCTTACTTGCTTACAAGTGAAGGCAGAGCATCAAAAGCCATACGGGAAGATTCGACCGTTAGATATACCCGAGTGGAAGTGGGAGCACATCACCATGGATTTCATCACGAAGTTACCATGTGCGGCAAGGGGTATGATGCAATTTGGGTAATAGTTGATCGTTTGACAAAGAGTGCTCACTTCCTACCGATCCGCGAGACGTATTCATCCGAGAGGTTGGCGGATCTGTTAATCAAAGAGATTGTAGCTCGTCATGGTGTGCCGGTGTCTATCGTGTCAGACCGTGACACTCGGTTCACATTGAAGTTTTGGAAGAGATTCCATGATGCGATGGGGACGAGGCTACACATCAGTACGGCTTACCATCCTCAGACAGATGGTCAGTCTGAAAGGACGATTCAAATGCTCGAGGATATGCTCCGAGCTTGTGTGATCGATTTTGGAGGAAGTTGGGATGATCACCTACCGTTAGCAGAGTTCTCATACAACAACAGCTATCATGCCAGCATTGGCATGCCACCTTACAAGATGCTATATGGTAGAAGGTGTAGAACGCCCGTATGTTGGGGAGACATTGGGCAGAAAGAGTTGGGAAGCATGGAGGTAATCGAGACTACGATTGAGAAGCTAGAAAAGATCAAAGCCTTTATGAAGGCAGCCAAGGATAGACAGAAGTCGTATGCCGATAAGAGGCGTAGACAGATCGAGTTCAACGTGGGTGATAAAGTCATGTTAAAGGTCTCGCCCTGGAAGGGGATCATCCGGTTCCGGAAGAGAGGCAAGCTGATTCCGAGATACATAGGGCCTTTCCGAATCGTTGCACGAGTAGGGGAGGTGGCCTATCGACTAGAATTGCTTGATGAGTTAAGTGGAATTCACCCGACGTTCCATGTATCTCATCTGAGAAAATTCTTAGCCGATGAAGATATGATTGTGCCACTGGAGGATGTCGAAGTGGATGAAAGGCTCAATTATGTAGAGCAACCAGTGGCAATCATCGACAGGAAGGAGAAGAGATTGAGAAATAAAGTGGTTCCACTCGTACGTGTGCAGTGGAAACACCGAAAGGGTTCTGAGTCTACGTGGGAGACTGAAGAAGAAATGAGACAGCATTACCTATTATTATTCGAGGAGTGACAGGTTTCGGGGACGAAACCTCTTTAAGGGGGGTAAACTTGTAACACCCGAAATCTTATCAAAATAAAAGAAAATAAAAGTATCTTGAAATAATGGAGAAAGAAGCCAAAGATGAGGGGTGTTTTGTGTAAAAGTACACAAAAGTCAAAAAGTGCACTTTATATGGGCATGGCCGCCCATATCACCCCTGCTGCTGTTGTGTTCTACTGAAGAAGAAGAAAAAGAAGCTGAATTCGATTTCTCTCGGTTTCAAGGAGAAGAAGAGGTTGATTCTCGCTTGTGGTGAGTGTTCTTTGTATTTTTGGTACGGTTTGTGGGTTTTCGACCTTAGGACCGATTTATATGTGTTTTATATGTTCGGTTGTTTGTTTTTGCTTGTTTTAGGTGTTTGAACTCTTGTGCACACGAGTTTGGAGGAGTTTTACTTGTTGGCTGCACAGGTGAGTTCTAGAGCCGGTTTTTATGTGTTTTAAACTTCTTGGGGCTGAAAATGCATGTTTAAAAGGTTTTACAGATGTTTTATGTTTTACCGTATGTATATGGGTGATTATGTGTGTGCTTTATGGTGGTTTATGTCCTGTTGATGCTTAGGATGTTGAGTATAAGCTTTGAACAGATGGATAAGCATGATTGGTTAGGAATTGTTGGTGTTTTCGTGGTTGTATGCCTGCTCTAGATGTTAAGCATGTTAGATCTATGATAAGGATGTGTTAGATCGAGGATTGGGGACTGAATAATTGCATAAGTGCATTTGCAGGTTGGTTAGTTCATCCGCATTTAAGAGCTAAACATACACTTAAGTACTTTGCTCATGCGCATTTGTTGTATGTTCATCCGCATTTGTAGTTGCTCATGCGCCCAAGTGTTCTTCCGCATTTCTTTTGTTCATGCGCATTTGCTACAGTTTTCATGCGCATTTGTTTCAGTCATTCGCATTTGTTCTACCAACATTTAGTTGGACACTTGGAATAATCTCTGAAGACTTTCATCCGTATTAGTTATTGTTCATCCGCATTAGTTATTGTTCATCCGCGTTAGTCTCTGTTCATCCGCATTAGTCTCTGTTCATCCGCATTTGTCTAAGGACTTAGGATTTTTCTGAAGCTTGGGAAGTAGAATGTAATGGGTAAGTCCTGGAATGTTTTGCTGGTTCATGTCTGTTGTGGTGATACATGCTGTGGGCTGTTATTGATGCTTTTTACTATGTATAATGTGACTTTACGTGATACGATTTATCCGTATACCTAAAGTATTATCATTAAAGAAAGTGGAAAGATTAATGATAATGAGAAGTGGAACATAAAGAATGAAAGAAAGTCTTGCAAGCAAATTCACACGAGGTTCACAACCACTAGGTTGTTAGCTCAACTATGTGCGGTTTAGCTAACCCGTTGGATGCACACAGGGTCAATCTTTGAGATTGAGGGGACCCTTGTTGCTGCCCCGGTACTGGAGTCAGCTTTGTGCACCAGTTTGGGGTCTATTTGTAGACCCCAGCCCAGTACCAGTTTTGTGCGCAATATCGGGGGCATAGCACATTGGTCCGGATTAAGTGAAAGATTAAAATAATGGTTCGAATGAACGATGATGGAAATGGTAAAAATAAGATAATGAATGTTATCTTAACTATACGTATGATGTGTGACCGCGTACGATAGGAAAGTATATTATTTTAAAAGGGTATTTTCATATACAAATCTTTCAAGGTATTTTAATGTTTTAAAACTAGAACTCACTCAGCAACGCTGACTTTTATGCATTTTCAGTTGGCAGGTAATTTGCTGAGGATGGCACTCGGGGAGGCTACTCGTCGGGGCTAGACTGGCATCCGTTCACGCTTACTGATATTATTGTTTTGTAATGCAATGAATATGATCTTTTGTAACTATTAACAATTACGATGTATTGCTTAGCAACGGTATTTATTAATGAAGTGAATGGCTTTTAGTATTAATTTCGCTGCACTAATTTATAATTTATGAAATGTTTTACATATTTAATGTTATGATTGACCAACTGTGAGGTCTCCGGAAACGGGGCCTTACACTTTAATTCGAATCTAAATACGGTTTTAATGACATTCGAACCTGAAACCGACCCCTATCACTAACCAATTCCGTTTCTGTAATGAATCATGATATTAATTCAATTAATTAAGCGTACACGTTCGCATAATCATTTAGAAATCATTGATGAGTTTAATTTCACCTGAAACCGCAAGTTACAACTCGAAATCCAACAGAAACCCCCGAACATAACTCGAACTCGATGAACATAAAACGACCCTAATCTGAGCGATTACATAGAGGGGAAAGTCTGGGTTTAGCCTCTTTCAACCTCCTGAACTTTCAATTGCTCAAAAAACACACACAAACACCACTTTCTATTGACACCACAGCCACGACGAGTTCGAGCCTGCATCACTTGATTCTACATCGAATTAGGTAATTTAAACATATGGTTACACTCGATTAACCATGGGGAATCAAAGCCCTATGGTTAATTTCAGTATCATGATCGAATTGATGCTTAATTGGTTCGATTATGATTCTAGGGTTCTTGAGGAAATTGGGGATCTTTTCAGATATAGTTTATAATAATTGTTTTGCGTCTTAAGACAATAATTGAGGCTTTGGCCCACCGGTTAAAGCACATGGGTGATGGGCAGGAGGTCCCGGATTCGAACCCGGGCACCTGCAATTGTTTTTAAAACAATGATTTTTAACTATTTTTAATTCCAGAAAAAATCTAAAATATTATTAACATCATATAAAAATCATTTTTAAAACTCATACTAAATTAGGATTTAATTAGGAATATTTTATTTAAATTCTTAAAAATTATAATTTAAATTCTTCCTTTTATTTTGAAAGTGGTAACTAAAAAAAATATATTTACAAGTTTTAAATCTTATATAAAAGAAAATAAATATATATATATATTTAAAATGTTTCATCTATTGTATTTAATAATTCATTTTAATACAATATCATTTATACTACAAATTATTTACTATATCAAATAGTATTCCAATAAATTCTTTAAGTATAAAATTCTAAATTCTTACTAATGAAATTATTACCAAATTTCTTACTTAGTTATTTAAATTTTAAAATAATTATTTATTGTGTCTATTTCATAATTTATAATCATTGGCTAAACGATTTAAAAGTTTTCAAATAAAATCGTTATATTATCACGTTGTTATCTAAAACCCCAAATTCCAAAAGAAACCGTAGATACCCGAGTAGCCGTTAAAACTATAATAATTATGGGTTAACTTTGAACGCCGTTCTTTAGATTGAAACTTAACAAACCCTTGATGTTTAAGTTCAAGTCTCCATATCTGTTCATCGTTATCATCCAAGTGAGTTTTTCATACTCCATTTTTTATTATTTCACACATTTGGGGTGAATATGTTAACCTTATTAAAAGCACACTTGTAAATACGTTTATACTCTTGTAACACTCGTGTAATTAATTTTATATTTTGTCATGGTTATTTGGATTCTTGTAACTATTATGTGATTAACACTTGTAAAATACAATCATTAACTATTGCTAGCCTAGTGACGTCATAGATCTATGGGTCTGACAAGCCTATTTGGTGCTAAAGCTGAGGTTATTGCCAGCTCCTGGTGACGTATTCTTGATCACCATGGGAACCAAGTATACTTAGCTAATCGTATAATTTTATTGTGGCCATATTTGTCAAGGTTTGATTGTTACATTTGTTTATCCATTCATACTTACATATTCCTTTAACCTATGACATGAATTGTCATCTTAATGTTTATATATTTATGTATGTTCAACCTATGAAAACTCACCAACATTATATGTTGACCGTATTTTTAACATGTTTCAGGTAATGATCCCGCTTAGTATTACTCTTGAAGACTTATAAACATCTAGGATTGGACCTAGAGAATAATAAAAGGGCATATTTTGCTACTTGATGCCAAATTAAACTTATGTTATGTTGGTTGTTTTGAGACTTATGATTTATATTATGTATGTCATGAATTTGGTATTTAATAATATTTACACTTTGAATTAGTGTTGTGTGGCACGAACAATTTTAACCCTCACATCTCAACATTTCCGCCGTTAAGGTTGGGGTGTGACAATCATTCTGTATATTTTAGACACCAGCAAGGCCGAAAGGTTATTACGGTTGTTTGTGGATGACATCATAATCATATGGGATGACAAGGTAAGGATTACCAAGCTTAAACAGTTTCTTTACTCTTAGCTTCAAATTAGCAACCTAGGCCCACTTTGATGCTTTCTCGGTCCACAAGGAATACTTCTTTCTCAAAAAAAGTATGTCCTTGATATGTGTGGATTATGTAAATAGCCTAATGCTTCCTACTAAAAAGCTTCTTCCGGAGGACGGAAGCCTGACGAAGGACCTAAAAAGCTTCTGATGGTTACTTAACCGAATATTTCATATGTTGTAAGCGTTCTAAGCCAGTTCATGGTCACACCATAAACTCCCACTGGGATGCCACTCTTCATGTATTGAGATATCTTAAGATCATACCTGGTTTAGGGATCTTGTGTTCTGACCAAGGCCATTGTCATGTGGGTGCTTTTACGAAGGAGGACGGACAGATATCAAGTTTCTTAGATCTGATTGGGCAGATTGTCCCATTTCATGACGGTCTACGACTGGTTATTGTGTGTTTGTTGAAGGAAATCTTATGTCGTGGAAGGGTAAGAAGCAACACACAATATCTCGATCTAGTGTTGATACAGAGTATGGAGCCATGGCGGATGTCACAACAGAGATGCTATTGGTTCGTCGTCTTCTAAAGAACTTAGGGTTGTGTCTTATTACTTGATGTGGTTATATTATGATAGCCAATCGGCGATACATATGGAAGAAAATCAAATATTTCATGAGAGGTCAAAACATGTTTAGGTTGATTGTCATTTGATTAGAGATCGAGTGGTAGGCACTCAAGCAGATCCTCCCTCTATTCAACTGATTTACATCAAGACAGACTTTCAACTTGCAGACATATCCTCACCAAACCTCTCTGAAAAGCTCCATTAGCTTTTATCTGTACAAGTTGAGCGTGATTAACATCTTGCTCCAACTTAAAGAGGAGTGTTAGTTGTAAATATTAGTTATTATGCTTTGTTTATGGCCCATGGGCCAAAGCCCATCTAGATTTGGGGTTTGTGTATTCTTGTATATATAGGGAGTTTCCTTCTTCTCTAATTTAATAGACATTTTATCCAAGGATGTTAGGTTGTGTTTGGGAATGGTAAATGGAAGGTGGTTAAAGGAAACTTGGCTATTGCATGCGGTAAGAAGAAGGGGGCTCTATTAGGGGTGTTTACGGTTTGGTTTCAAACCACGAAATCGCCCAAATCGATCACCGGTTTGGTTTCGCGATCCGGTTTTTTCTAAACATTCGGTACTTTTGCAACCGTAGTGAATGGTTTGGTTTACGATTTATACCAAAAACCGGATGTAAAAAACCAGACCGGACCTTATATGAATAAAACTACATATATGGATGGTCGGGCATTTAGATTTTAGGGGACTTCTCCGAAAAATCAAAACTATGAATGCGCGTTCTGAAAATTTTCAACCCAACCGCTTATATTTTCTATATTACTTTCTCTAATAAACAATTTGACTACCCTTTTTCTCCTCAAATGTTGTAACCCTAGCTTGCCTCTTCCTCTTGTCGAGCCCTCTTTCAATTGAAACATAATAGGAGAATCAATCTGTGATAGTAGCATCAGTTGGTGATGGCAATGTTAGGTTTGTGGAGTCTTGATTTGGGCTCGGGTTAAAGACAACTCAGTGGCAGATTAATTAAATTAAAGACTTGGCCTTTTTTATTTAATTTTAGCCTATTAAGGTTTTCTTGGGGATTAAGTTGTAAACCCTAATTTTCTCTATTTATATTGTATCATTGTACTTGTAATTCCACACGAGTGAGGCAGAAAGCAATAAAAGAGTATCCTGGTTGCAGCCCGTGGACGTAGGTGAATAATCAAGTGAATTACTGAATGTTGGCAGAGGAAGAAAGAATAACAGAGGTAGTGGGAGCAAGAACAGGAAAAGGAGTCAGTCTAAGGCTCGAAATGATATGACTTGTTAGAACTGTAAACAGGTAAGACACTTCAGGAATTAGTGTCCAAATGATCAAAAATAAGTCAACACTACAGCAGACTACTCAGACGATGATGCTTTAATCTGTAGCGTGGAGAGCAGTGTGGATTCCTGGGTCATGGATTCTGGAGCTTCGTTTCATGCTACCCATAGCAGCGAAGCATTGCAGAATCTAAAAGAAGGTGATTTTGGTAAGGTAACACTGGCGAACAATGATGTTCTTGATGTTACGAGTATGGGTGACATGGATTTAGTTACTTCAACTGGTTCATGGACTTTGAAAGATGTCAGGGTGATTCCTGATTTGAAGAAACAATTGATTTCTATTGGTTAGTTGGATGAACAGGAACATGAGGTTAAGTTCAGGAATAAGCAGTGGAAAGTTGTTAAAGGGAATCTTGTCATTGCTTGTGGAAAGAAAATGGGTCCATTGTATATGGTCAGTTCGAAGGAAGTGACGTTCCAGTTCAGAAGAAGACTAAAATCCAGTTCACAGAATCTCGTGGTCAGAAGAAGGTTTGCTTTGCAAGTAAGAAATCTAGAGCCACAGGAAAGATTCAAAGTGAATATGCATGGAAGAGTTCAGGAAAACCAGTTAAAGGATTTCGTGTTAGTGGGAGCACAGGTTGTGCTTTAGTCATAGATTCTAGACGACAGTGGGTTAAAGAACTAATATTCCATCTAATAAATCTCTCCAGATGATTACTTGCTGAATATGGAGAGTGTTTGTTCACAGGGTGTTCCAGGATCTGGCAGTTTGTTTCAGTGGGAGCCGGTAGGGACGGAGAACAGGTTAGAGGCAGATACAGTCATGACTGATATGTTGAAGCTTGGAGCTTCAACGGGCCTTAACCTGATGAGAAGGCCGCTGCAACCAGGAAGACGAGGAAGATTACAAGAGGTACAAGTGTTCACATCGGAAGGTAGTTTGAAGATGATCAAGCCTCCAAGCGGGAGATTGTTGGGTTTATGGAGTCTTGATTTGGGCTCAGGTTAAAGACAACTCAGTGACAGATTAATCAAATTAAAGACCTGGCCCGTTTTTATTTAATTTTAGTCCATTAAGGTTTTCTTGGGGATTAAGTTGTAAATCCTAATTTTCTCTATTTATATTGTATTATTGTACTTGTAATTCCTCACGAGTGAGGCAGAAAGCAATAAAAGAGTATCCTGGTTGCAGCCCGTGGATGTAGGTCATATCGACCGAACCACGTTAAATCTCGCGTGTTCATCTTTGTTATTATTTTCTCTCGCGTGCATGGTTTTAAAAAACGGTTGAGGCGAGGCGCCAGAAAACGAGTCTGAGGCGGCGCCTGAGGGGTTTATTTTGTATGTGCGCTCATATGGCTGAGGCGGTGAGAAAGGCCGCGCCTCATGTGCGCCTCAAGGCGCCTCGGGGGTTTTACACTTTGTTTTCGATGTTTTAGACTTTTGTGTCAGTTTCAAACGTTCCATGTATTTTTAATGTGTGTTTTTTAATGTTTTTGATGAAACTTATGATGAACTTAGTTTGTATTTTATTTTTATAAGATATATAATTTTATTTATTTTTTAATTCCGCTCGGGCTTACGCCTCGGTTCGCCTCGAGGCTTACGCCTCATGAGGCGAAGGGAAAAACGCCTTGAGGCTCGATTCCGTACTTTTAAACCTTGCTCGCGTGTTTCTGCTTGTGTGTTTGTGCGCGGTTTGATCCTAACAGGCAACATCGATCGATAATATCAGAGCAGGTTCGTTTAGTTTCCAGCTTCTTCCTATACCTCTTTTAATCAATGATAGCAGTATCTCCAGGTTTGGATTTATTCATCCGTTTGGATTTGCCCAGCTTCATCACTTGATTTATGATTTATTCACCAATTTTTTCATGAATGTTCACTTTGATCATCAGGAGTATGGATATTAAAGATATCAATGGTGAAATTAGTCAAAAAAATCAGTTATTTTGGAGCACTTTAACAAACCAAACTCAATTCCAACCGGAGGTGCACGTACCACTTGTAAGCATTGTAATACAAGCTTTATTTATGAGCCAACTAGGATTGGTGTAAGTTCTTTGTTGAATCATCTAAGAAGATGTCTTAAAAGAAATTAAAGAGTTGGAATATTTGGATGTTTTGGACTACTTATGTAGAGCATTTGGACTGTTAGTTTAATTTGTATTTTATTGAATCAAGTTTTTTAAACAGGAGTAGGTTGAATGTTTAGAACTTAATGGTTGTGGTTGGATTTTTAGTGCATTTTGTACGTTGTTGAATCAAGTTTGACTAATGGTTTTTTCTAAAAACGATTCAATCTAGAAAATTATTTTGGGTATGTTTATGGTTGTATTTTAGCAGGTTTTTGGGCTGCATTTTTGCAAATTTTCGGACTACTTTGGTTGTTTTTTGCAACTCGTGTACTTGGCCTAATTGGACCTAAAAAGCTTAAACCACGAAACCAAAAAAATTTAGTGGGTCAGAAGATCCAGTAGAATAACCCTCTGATTCAGTGGGAGCATAGAAGTTGAAGTTGTACCCCTCTGATTCTAGCTCCAGCGTTACATCAAGTTAGGAGATCCAACAAAGGTTAGAAGGTCATGTGATCCAATAAAGTTTAGTGGGTCAGAAGATCCGGTGCCGAAGAACCCCAATGTTGTTCAGTAGCCAACAAAGTATGAGATTTATTACAATGCAAAGAAAGAAAAGGCAAGGTCAAAGGTAAAGAGTAGAATTGTGGTCCTAGTAGAGTCACCAGTAGATACGTTAACTAAGGCCACGACACATGATAAGTTGAAGCTCGAAGTAGCTTAAACTGGCATTCGAGGTTACTTGAAGTGAACGATCTGTAGCTAATAGACAATGCTTAGTTGATGTAATCAACCTCCAACTAGGAGATTGTTAGGTGTGAAGACTGATTAAAGGCAACCAACCCTAGAGTTTTTTTGGCCGAGGTAGTCGGCCCTAACATATACAGAGTAAGGATTTAATTGATTGCAAATCATTTATTATAAGCAGAAAGATAAACAAACAAACAAACATACCCAATGAGTCCCACTCATATAGTAGGGTCTGGGAGGGTGGAATGAGGGCAAACATTACCTATATCTCATAAGACATAGAGGCTACTCCCAAGGAGACCCTCTGCTCAACAAAACATCCTTCTTTGTGTTCTTGCTGCTATTGTTTCTGTTTTATTATTTTTTGGTATCGTGCAAGTAACGTGTCCAAAGCTATATGATAGCTTAAATCATTAGCAATAAAAGTTAGTAAGGTAAAAGTAACACCACACAAAACAAAACCACGTTAGACATATAAAACTATAACACTAGGAAACAAAAGGATTAACACAAAGTCTATAGGTCTAAGGCACCTTAAAATTATTAAAAAAAGGCTAAAAGCAAACCTAGAGAGTGTTCTGGGTCCCTACTACTATAGAACCTAAGGTGTGACGCCCCAAGCTTAGTTCTACTCTACACGTGTCCCTAGCATCTATCCTACGTCTCCAAGAGTTCCTATCACCGATCATGTCCTCCGAGAGGTGCACGTATAGGAGTTCCTATCTAATCTTCTCCTCCCATGTCATCTTGGGTCTGCCTCAGCTCCTCTTCCCCTCCCTTGTTAGGGTCTCCACACCCCTTATATGGCGGTCAGTTGTCTCCTACGCACATAGACGAACCATCTCAACCTCCCCTTAAAACTTCATTCCTTATCATGTCCATCCTTGTGTTCCACACATCCATCTCAGCATCCGCATCTCAGCTACCTCCAACTACCAGGCCTGAGTCTTCTTGATAAGCTAGCAATTGGTTCCATATAACATGGCTGGTCAATTGCGACCCTATAAAACTTTCCTTTCAGTCTATCCGAGAACCTCTTGCACCAACTTGCTTGCACACCATAAGCTACATCACAGTCAATGTCTCCATTGTTCTGGACAAATGAACCCAAGTACTTAAACTTGGTAGTTTGTATTACAGCTTGGCCTCCAATAGTGATGTGATCGTTCTCCTCTCTATTGTCCCCACTAATGTTGCAATGCAAGTACTCGGTTTTATATCCACTAATCGCAAGCCTTAAATAAGCAGGAACATCAATTATCTAATTATATTCTTTATCCTTACATTATATATAGACATCTACTATGTAATTATAATTATCACCTATAAAGTAATAAAATTAATCTACTAGTTGTAGCCATGGACTTAGGTCTATTTAGACCCGTTTTGTTTTTTATTCTTCATTTTAGTTTTAGTGTGTTTCTACGTAATTTGTGCTTCTAATTACAACATATCAGAAACCTTCTTCACAGATGAGCTAGTCAGACACTTGACCTTAAATATTTATTTGAATGTCTTCGTTGTTGGTACCACTAGCTAGTGAACCCTTGCACTATGAGTGTAGTTTACATAACATGAAATTCTACAGAATAAAATAAAGTCAATGCAATAATAAAACTACGAATTATACCTTCTTAGCAAATAATCATCGTGATTACAAACAACCTAAGAAGTCCATTACGCTATACCACCCATCAATAATATCCATTATTTAAATCATTAAAAGTAATTTAAAATACAAGTAAACCAGATAATGATTAAGGTATTTAAACACCCGAACTCTACAAGACGGCCTCTTCCTTCAACCCTTAGCATCAATTTTTTAGTCTTTCTTGCAAAAGGTTTTGAATCATCTATAAATGTCCAAGCTCCTCCAAGAAAAGATAATTAGAGCGGAGTATTACCTTTAACATGTTACAAGAAAACCTCCAACTAAATCAAAAGAAGTCAACCTTGTTTAGAAAAATAAGTGTGGCATGAATATTCATAATAAGAATGTGATAACGCCGTAAACTCACGATTGCGTTAATGAAGTGTGATTGTGAATTGACCTTAAGTGTGTGTCCTGGCAGCCCTCATCAGACATGTTTCTTTGCTATGCTCGTAATGAAGACCAAAGGGTGGAATTAAGGTGGCTCCTTATTAACCAATAAACTATTTACAAATGTTGATTCTGAACCGACTAATGGGGAAGAACATTCTTCAAATCTAGGTGGAATCCATCAAGATCAAATAGAGAATGGTGAGAAGCTCAGATAGTTCGTATGGAGATTATAATGACATCCAAGTTAGCATAACTAATAACCAAGAAAATGCATCTTAACAAGTTAGCAAGGAACCCTTATGCAAGATGTTTCTCAAAATCAAAAACTTGAATTGATTGGGTTTTGATTATGATTCAAATCAGAGATTACATCCAAATATATAGAGAAACTAATTACACTTTAGTACCCTAAACAGTATTAAATATGCTAAGTACAAGACCGACATAGTCTAACATTCCCCCTCAAGTTTAGGGCGGGGAGCGACTGCTACTTGGATCTTAAAAACTCGAATTTTTGAGAGGATAAAGGCTTCGTAAAGATATCAGTTATTTGATCGTCTGTGGAGATGAACTTGACATTTAGTTTCCCTTAAGTAACTTGTTCACGAACAAAGTGATAATCAACTTCAACATGCTTTGTGCGAGCATGAAATACAGGATTAGTTGTGAGATAGGTTGCGCCAAGATTATCACACCAAAGCGTTGGTGCCTTGCTATCGAGTCCGAGTTCAAGAAGGAGAGACTTCAACCAAATCAATTCTGCCACAATGTCAGCAATAGCCTTATACTCAGACTCTGTTGAAGATCGAGATACAGTTTGTTGTTTGCGGTCAGACCATGAAATAAGATTCGAGCCTAAGTAGATAGCATATGCCCCCGTGGATCGACGATCGATTGGGACAACCGGCCCAGCAGAGTCTGAGAATGCCCGAAGATTGGGAGCCCAATGAGAATCAGAGAAGGCTTGAAGCCAGTAGCCCGTGTTGTGACGAATCCATAGCCCGTGATTGATTGTGCCCTGTAGGTATCAAAGGATACGTTTGACACCAGACCAATGGTTTTCAGTGGGAGCATGCATGAACTGGCAAACCTTGTTAACAGCAAAGGCAATATCAGGACGAAAAAGAGTAGCATACTGAAGAGCACCAACTGTCTGCCTATACCGAGAGGGATCATCAAGTAACGGGTTGTCATCTGGTAGGAGCACATGAGAGGTGCTCATGGGGGTAGATATAGGTTTGCAATCAGCAAGACCAGCTCGATGCAAGATATCACGAATATATTTCCGTTGCAAAAGGACCAAGTCAGAACCATGCTGAACGACTTCAATCCCCAAAAAATAGTGTAACTGGCCCAAATCCTTAAGAGCAAAAAGAGAATTGAGACGGTCAATAATCGTAGATATAGCATTAGAGTCGTTACCAGTGATGATGATGTCGTCAACATACACGAGGAGATAGATAAGCGAGCCCGAGGAGTTTAGAATAAAAATTGATGGGTCCGTTTAGACCCATAAAAGCCCATTTGATGAAGAGCAGTTGATAGTTTTGTAAACCAGGTACAAGGAGCTTGCTTGAGCCCATACAGAGACTTGTTCAAAAGGCACACATAATCTCTTCTGGTCGGATCAACGAAGCCTGGTGGTTGACGCATATAAACAGTTTCATCAAGGTTACCGTGTAAAAAGGCGGTCTGGATATCCAGTTGCCTAAGAGGCCATTTGTTTGAGACAGCCAGAGATAAAACAGTACGAATAGTAGCAGGTTTAATAACCGGGCTGAAGGTCTCATGATAGTCAATTCCATGTTGATGGAAGCCCTTAGCCACAAGCCGAGCTTTGTACCTGCTAATCTTGTTATTTTCATCCGTTTTTAACCTGTAAACCCATTTACAATCAACCACATTAGTATTAGGGACCGGGGGCACTAATGTCCAAATGCCACACAAGCATCCATTTCATGATAATTTCTGCTAGAGCTTCTTATCACTAATAACAGCAACACATACGAGCTGTTTTGTTATACCAAGAATGTATGGGCACAAAAATGCATAAATTGTTATAGTTCTATTTATTAATTTGGTATAAAAGTATCAAAAGATACATATATGTTAAGATGGGCACTTCCATCACAAATCTCCACGAGTATACAAGTTAATTCATGTCAATACCTCGGTGTTGAAGGTATATAATTCCATTGGGGACATTCACTTCAGTCATAGGCGGTAGTTTCAATTCAACACACAAAAACATGAAAAGGGGTGTGACAAGTGACTATATGAAGATAATCAGCAAGCAAATATGATTCTATTTTATAACTCAATATACTTACTGCTCAGATGCAGCTTGTAATACGCCACCCACATAGAAGAGTACCCCAGACCAATGTTGCAGCATTTAGTATAAACTAAAATAAATGAAGAAATATGAGATTTTTTATATAAATGACTGAAAAAAAGAGCTTACCAGGGAAAAAGAAACATATTGTTTCCCTCATTACCATGACCACTCCTGCACCAATGAAAATAAATAGGCGTTTGAAGAAGACTAGACAAAAATGTGTTTGAAGTTAAATTGTTCAATTGTAACAGCTTGAAGCAAACAACTAGCAGGTTCTCAAATTGTAAAAGTAAAATCTTAATTCTTACAATATAGAAGAAAAGCCGAGGCCTCCATTTGCAAACACAAGATTATCTTCCACAACTGAAAATGCTTCTTCACTAGCGCATTCAGCTGTAAGTCTGTAACAAAATTAAAAATATACATAAGAACCCATATGTGCATGCCATGATGTTAGTATGCTACCAAGCATGTAATTGCTTGAGCGATTTCACATTAAGAATATTGTTGGTCTTGTTGAAGTTGACCTTGCAGTTAGAGTGTAGTTAAACAACATGAAATTCTACAAAATAGAGCAAAATCAGTTAATAATTGAACTATAAAGTATACCTCCTTTGAAAATAACCCTCCAACCGCAAACAATACAATGAATACAGTAGAAAAATAATATCCAGCATTTAATCAATAAATAGTAATTTCAATATAAGACACCAGACAACGATTAAGGTACTTAATTACACCACTTCTATATTTTGACCATTTGCCGCCAACGGCCAATCTCTTTAGTGTTTCTTGAAAACGGCTTTGCATCATCTATATTTCCACACTCCAAGAAACAAATAATGGATTACTGCCTCCAATATGTAACTAGAAATCCTATAATTTTGATCAAAAAAATCAGCTTTAATTAGAAAAAGAGTAAGCATGAATCTACACAATAGGATTGTGGTAACACCCTATATTCATTATTACTTTGATCAAGTGAATTGTGAATTGGCCTCATGTGTGTCCTAGCTGTCCACCTATCACATATGCTAGCGACTTTGCTATGTTCATAATGAAGAACCAAACGATTTCAAATAGAAAGAAAGAATCCTAATATATAGAAACAAAATCCTAACCATTTGAGCTACCTATTTATTAACAAGTCATGCCTAACTGTTTCTATTGAAAGAAGCCTGTGCACAATTAAGAAAAATTAACAGCCAACTATTGCATCTAATATCTTCCCAACGACCCACTAATTTAACCAAAACAGATCCATTTTGATTAGAAAAAGGAAGTGTAGCATGAAACGTATCTATGATATTCCTGATGGGCATAGCAAGACCCATCTTGAATCCAAGTAGACCTTCATCTGAACCTGATAAAAGATCAAGAGAAAAAGATATTTTATCACTATAAAAACGCTATAACTACAAATATATATCCTTACGCGTCTACCGTCTAGCACTACAGAGAAAAAAAAAGCCTGTGTAAGAGTAATGAAGACTGACAGAATAAGAAAGATAACAAACTAGAATGGAAATAAAAGGAAAAGGTAGAACTCACAGATACACAGCCTTGAGACCTCATGTGCTCACACAGGTATTCATGTGCCTCTAAACAACACGGCCTATACAACCAATATTTTCAAAACAGTCAGCAAATAATCAATATAGAAAAACTAAATCAAGATGGAAACAAGAATGTTAAAGAGATTAAATGAGCATATAAAAGAAGCATCCAGGATATGGGCATCTGTCTCGTACGTTCCCTCTAAAAGCAACGCAACCAAGCCCAATAATAAAGTAGAAACCCACACAAAATGCATATCTAGTCGCTCTTGAAAGCAGGGATACCATATTCAAAAAGAATACAACATTAAGTAAAGAATAGAATGACAGGAAACATTAAGTAAGGAGTGGTCAAGTAAATATATCTCACCCAAACGTACGTACCTTTGGAAAAAGCCACATGTAGCAGAGCATCCAGTCATAGAGATAACCTGGTAACCTCTTCAATTCTTCATGAATAATGTGGTAACCTGTTCAAGGTCGGAATACAAAAACATGAAGCAATCAGTTGTCTAATTCCAAAAGTAAAATCCTACAAAAATAGCTAGGTTTTCGTAAAGAGAGTAGTCGCCGGATGGAATTAGTATTACTCCGTTTCAAATACACATGAAACAAGTATGTACGTGTGATGTATAAAACATAAATTAATATGATTTTTACCTGAGAATGGCTCGAACCGTTGGAACGGCGACTGTACGTTGCGCGTCCGTCATCGTTGTATTGTGGTACAGATGCAGAGGAGCGGACTCGTGACTAATGGTTATTGGAGGCTGCCGGAATAGTAAATGACGATAGGGCAGATGAAGTGGTCGGAAGTTAGGGTTTAGGTGGAGACGATTTGGGGGTGTTTTAGCTTGGGCAAGAAGCCACTGTCGCCGGAGGAGACATCCTTTGATTTGTACAGGCGAAGATTGTGATTCATTTAATATTTATAGAGGTGAGGGTACAGAGAGACGTTACACAGTCGGAAATCCGTTGTCGAACCAATCACAAAATCTTTTTTCTGATTCGGTCATAAAACAGGGACGCGGCTTGTAAGTTGTAACGTTCCCACTTTCCACGAATTCTTTTAATTTAACTTTTTTTATTTAAAATGGTATAACACTCTAGCGTCATGATGATAATACTGTTGGAAACGGTCTGCCCAAGACACATATTAAATTGATGCGACTAGTACGTTACGATTCAAGTCGGGTCATACCTAATAACAAGCTAGACAAACACCTACAATATTTATTTTAACAGTAACAAGTTTTGAATCCTTATTCCGCTGTGTTTTTTCATTTTATTTAGATAAAATGGATCTGATAAACTTGTTCAAAACCTAACAATGGCATCAAGAGCCGGTTATATGGATACATGCTTTATCTGGACTGAAATCTCGGTTTCTTGTTGTTTATTCACCAACAAACCGAGAGTTCTGATCAATGTTTCCCCTGATTTTTCAAGATTCTACTTTACATGCATACTGTAATCTTGAAAAATTTAATCATTTGAAAGATTTAGTTGTTTGGACAAGAATCATGATATTCGGTTTGTTTATACTTTAACCGAAAATCAGTGGTTCAAAGGGGATGCTCTCGGGTTTCTGCTTACATATTTGGATATGTATTTTAATGTTAATAACCTAGCAGAGACCTTGTGTTTGGATATGTTGTGATTTGTATTTGATTATTCAAAAGGGTTGTAATAATTAAATGTATTTGTTCTTCCTTTTGGGTATGTAATTTATTTATTTTTCATTTGTAATGTAAAATAAATAGGTTAGTTGCATTTTACTTTTACTAGAAAAATGTATTTAGAATATATTTTGTAAAAGAAGATGCAACAAAGTTGTTTTTTGGTTTGGGCCAATTTTGAGCCCAAAGGGCTTTATAGCTCTTAATGGGATTTAAGCCCAATAATCGAAAATATATTTTGAAGGCCTAAAAGAGTTTGGTGCAGAAATTTAAGCCCATTTGGAAGCCCAAATCGAATAGAAGAATCACAACACAAAATGGACGCTTGAAGCATTTGGATACGGGATCAAGTGAGAGTTCACCGACACAAGTGTTGTGTCAATTTTACCCTTAGGAAAGACCTAATTAACTCATTTGTTTCGGTCAACAAGTGATGTTAAATTAGTTGGCTATGGTTATGAACTTGTTATTGTGTGTGATGCTTGTGTGGTTGATTTGATTTTATTGTTTATGTGATATTTGGATATGCATTGTTAAATAATTTAAAATCAACAACAAGCTTAAAAAGGTTCTTTTGAAAACATTAACATGAGTAATAAAATAGTTTTATTAAAAGTTAATGTTTTAGCAATAAAATTGGGTATTATTGAAAGATCCTTGAGAGTTGGTTTTACTCAAGTATCACGTATTTATATGCATGCAAATGTAAGGTACAAAATGTTTTCAAAACTAGAATTAATGGAAACAAAAATCCCTTTTAAACAAGTTTAACACATCTTTTTATACAACACTCAAATCACTTGGGAACTCTTTGGGGGATAAAATTCACCTAACCACATTTAGGGACTTGTGTGTTTGAGGTGGGGTTAACATATTTATGGGATAAAGGTCACCTAACCACTTGTATATGTAAACTTACACGTGTGTGTAAGTAGGACGACTTGAGTTGGAAACCATGTGAATAGTGTCACCGAAGCATGGCGTACAATGGTGTTGATGGTATTAAACATGTCAACTAAACATAAAGATGTTTAACCGATCCCATAAAACTAGAAGTTGCAAAGGGTTGCAATTGTCAAATGTTGACTACCTTGTTAATTTAAATAATAGGATAAAGGTCACCTAACCAATATTTAAATGTAACATTGGATTCTAGTTTTTAATTATTAATTGTCTATGAGACATGAAAGGGTATTAATAATTAAAATTTCATTATCATAAATAATTGAACTTTGTTAAGATTATAGAAATGGCAGCAAACAACAACGCTACCACTCCAACCGTCCATAACCTATCATTAAGAACTATCCTGGAAAGGGATCGTCTCAACCATAATAATTTCATGGTATTCCCGATGAACCCAACCTTAATGATGTTGATGCCTACAACGATTGGGTTAAGCATACTGCGGATTCAGTGCAAGTTTCCTGCCTCATGTTGGGAACCATGATTCCCGAGCTTCAAAAGGATTTTGTACATCATGGGGCATACGACATGATTACCCAATTGAAGGAAATGTTCCTTCAACAAGCAAGGGTAGAGCGCTTCGAAACGGTTCGAGCGCTTCTTGCATATCGAATGGAAGAAACCCAATCGGTGTCATCTTATGTGCTAAAGATGAAAAGCCACATTGATCGCCTCGAAAGGCTGAACTGTCCTGTCTCAAAAGAGTTGGCCACGGATTTGATCTTTAATGGTCTAACCAAGAAGTTTGAGACGTTTATCATGAATTATAACATGAATGGATGGGACAAGAGCATTGGGGAACTTCATGCAATGCTAAAACAGCCAAAGCGGGGATGGGTAAAAGGGTTTTACCGGTTCTCACGATCAATGAGGGTGGCAACAAGAAAAGGCATCACCCCGAACCCAAGGCAAATGTTGCCAAAGGCAAGGAATACGTCATAGGGAAAGGCTAAAGCGGAACCACCA
This sequence comes from Flaveria sonorensis, assembly GCA_025506505.1. Taxonomy (NCBI): domain Eukaryota; kingdom Viridiplantae; phylum Streptophyta; class Magnoliopsida; order Asterales; family Asteraceae; genus Flaveria; species Flaveria sonorensis. The sequence continues at coordinate 2,058,295 of CM046426.1, forward strand.
AAACCGAAGCTTAAGAAGCCAAAGGTTACGGAGAATGATCCATGCTTTGAGTGTGGTGAGATAGGACATTGGAAGAGGAATTGTCCAACCTATCTCAAAGAGTTGAGAAACAAGAGGGATGCTGGGCAGACCTCAGGTACAACTTTCATGATCCATATTGAACTTAATGTTATTTCTTCAAACACATGGGTATTGGATACCGGATGTGGAACTCATATCTGCAATTCGTTGCAGGGGTTCAAAAGAAATAAACATTTTAAGAAGGGAGATACTAGTATCTACATGGGCAACGGAGCAAAAGTTGATGTCAAAGCCCAAGGATACTATATCTTGAAGCTTCCAAGTGGTTTGGAAGTTATTTTAAAGAACATTTTGTATGCTCCTAGTTTGACTAGGAATATTATCTTAGTTTCCCTTCTAAGACAATATGGTTATGTATTAAAGTTTGTAAACGATGGTATTTGTGTTTTTATGGATGATATGCCTTATTTTAAGGCTATGCCTTTTAATAGTATTTATGAATTGGTTCATGATGACACATCCTTTAATAACTCGTTATACCAATCAAGCACCAAGAAACTTAAAATGGGTTTAAGTAAATCATATCTTTGGTATTGTCGTCTTGGTCACATAAACAAGAATCGCATTCAAACACTTCAAAAGAAGGGTCTTTTGGAAGCAAATGAAGACGGTTCATTTGATAAGTGTGAATCTTGTTTACAAGGAAATATGACCAAGGAACCCTTTAGTGGCACTAACGAAAGGGCAAAAGATTTATTAGGAATCATACATTCGGATGTATGTGATCCTTTTAAAGCAATGACAAGGAATGGTGAAAGATACTTCATTACCTTCATCGACGATTATTGTCGTTATGGTTATGTGTACTTGTTAAGACACAAAGATGAAGCTTTTGAAATGTTCAAAATCTTCAAAATGAAGTAGAAAATCAACTCAACAAAACAATCAAAGTTCTTCGTTCGAATAGAGGAGGTGAATACCTTATTGATGCCTTTCAAGATCATCTCAGGAGTTGTGGGATTGTCTCACAGTTTGCTTCACCCGAAACACCACAACATAATGGTGTGTCTGAAAGGAGAAACCAAACCCTATTGGATATGGTTCGATCTATGATGGCTAGAAGCACACTGCCTCTATCATTTTGGGGTTTCGCATTGCTCTCCACGGCCCGTATTCTGAATATAGCCCCAACCAAGAAATTGGATAAGACACCTTTTGAAATATGGCATGAAAGAGTTCCATCGTTATCATATTTAAAAGTATGGGGTTGTGAAGCTTATGTTAAGCAGAACACCCTAAACAAATTAAAAGGCCGATCCACTAAGTGTATCTTTGTAGGATATCCCAAAGACTCCATGGGATATTACTTCTACAATCCAACAGAGCAAAGGGTATTTATTGCTCAAAAGGCTGAGTTCTTGGAAACTAAGTTCCTTATGGAAGGAACTACCAATAGAAAAGTGGAACTTGATGAGGATCAAGAACCACAAGCTGATACACGTTTGGTTGATATTAGCAATCAACAAGAGGTTGTTGATAATGATCAAGTGGTTGATCAATACGCACAAAACGTTCGTAGATCTGGTAGAACTAGCTATCCACCCAAAAGATATGGATTTTTCATGAATGGATGCTATGTAGTTGACTCAGATGAACCAACAACGTACCATGATGCAATGTATAATTCCGATTGTGACAAGTGGCTTGAAGCCATGAATGTAGAGATGCAATCCATGTATGACAAACAAGTATGGAAATTGGTTGTGCCACAGCTTGACTCCAAACCGGTTGGATGTAATTGGGTTTTCAATAAGAAAACCGATATGCATGGAAACTTGGATACTTATAAAGCAAGACTTGTAGCAAAAGGTTTCACTCAAACTCAAGGGGTTGATTATGATGAAACCTTCTCGCCTGTGGTAATGCTAAAGTCAATTAGGATATTATTTGTCATAGCTGCATATTATGACTATCAGATTTGGCAAATGGATGTCAAAACTGCTTTCCTTAATGGACATCTCGAAGAGAATGTCTATATGGTTCAGCCCGATGGTTTTGTCGATCGACGACATCCTATTAAAGTATGCAAGTTAATGAAATCAATCTATGGATTGAAACAAGCATCGAGAAGTTGGAATCAACGTTTTGATGAAGTGATCAAGAAATTTGGATTCATCAAGAACGCTGATGAAGCTTGTGTGTATAAGAAAGCTAGTGGGAGCATCATCACATTCTTAGTATTGTATGTTGATGATATACTACTGTTTGGAAATGACATTCCATCAAAGATCTTAGTGAAGCCGCCTACATTTTTGGAATAAAGATCTATAGGGATAGATCAAGGCGGTTGATAGGTTTAAACCAAAGTGCATACATTGATAAAATCATAAAAAGGTTCAAGATGGAGAACTCTAAGAAAGGTCTGGTACCTATTCAAAGAGGGACAATATTGAGTGCATCTCAATGTCCAAGCTTAAAGGATGAGCAAGAAAGGATGAAGGAAGTCCCATATGCATTTGCTATAGGATCCATCATGTATACAATGATATGCACTAGACCGGACGTGTCATGCGCTTTAAGCATAACGAGTAGATATCAGCAGAATCCAGGAAATATCCATTGGATGGCTGTTAGGAGTATATTAAAATACCTTAGGAGGACTAAGGATATGTTTCTGATATACGGATCTGGTGAAGAGGAACTCGTTGTAAAGGGTTACACGGATGCGAGTTTCCAAACTGATCGAGATGATTCTCGATCACAATCGGGGTATGTCTTCATTATGAATGGAGGGGCAGTGTCCTGGAAGAGCTCAAAACAGGATGTTGTAGCATTGTCCACTACAAAATCGAAATACATCGCCGCTTCATTGGCAGTACAAGAAGCTGCATGGTTAAAGAAATTCATTGCCGATCTAGGGGTAGTCTCTACCATTCAAGATCCCCTAGAGATCTTTTGTGACAACGAGGGTGCAATTGCTTAAATTAAGGAACCCCGTGCACATCAAAAGACAAGGCACATTGAGCGAAGATTCAACTACATAAGGGATGAAGTTGAAAAAGGAAATATATGTATTCCCAAAGTTCACACCGATCAAAATATTGCGGATCCACTCACAAAGCTCCTTGAAAGGCCAAAGCATGAGAGTCATACTTATGCCTTAGGACTTCGATATTCTAGTGACTGGATTTGATCTATTTAGTATTTAAACAACGAAACAATTGTTATTTTGACTCATTTATATAATTATGATACTATGAGTTATGTTCCATTTTAGCATGTTTAGATCCATGAATATGTTTATTATTCTAAATGTCCGTAGTTGGTCATATTGTAGGAACAAATATGAAGGTAAGACTATTATGAACTTGGATTGGTGGATATTCATAAGGTATGAATATAGAGCAAAAGGTTGCTACCAAAGTTCATAGATATTTGTGGGATACAAATATTGGACTGACCCGCTCTCAAATGTTACCGGATGGAATTATGTAATTGATCATAAGTAAATTTGAGTAAAGGCAAATATCATAGTATCCTCCGACCTGAGATACATATTGGGTTTTGATATTCACCAAATATTATACTTTGACCTAGTTCTTCCCTGTTCTGAAATATGGACAGTAAGCAAGGCTAGGTTCAGGTGTGATACAAGGTGATTGTAAGAAATGTATGTAGTCAAGATGGGATTTGTTCCACTTATTCGTTGAGAGTAAGATGTCTAAGGCCTGATAAAATTAAATCAACAGGGAATGATCATTCCGTGTCTCTGGATTTAACATGACATCTGTAACAAAAGGATAAATGATAGATTCACCTAAATCATTTTCAAGTAAGGGACTTGAAGAAGATGATGTTATTGAATGGCACTTCGTCATGTGAATTAGGGGTAGTAAAACCGTTGTTAGGCGGTATTTGTACTTGCATCAATCCTCTATGTATCTTGTGCAAGTGGGAGATTGTTGGAAACGGTCTGCCCAAGACACATATTGAATTGATGTGGCTAGTACATTATAATTCAAGTCGGGTCATGCCCAATAACAAGCTAGACAAACACCTACAATATTTATTTTATGATATGATCATATAAATAAATATTAACACTTAGAGTATTTAGAAATTAGGTTTCTAAATATTTACACTTGTGTTGTAAATAAATTATATGGATAATTTATTTTAGAGAGAGTATTCTATATTGTTATTCAAATGGTTAAACAACAATATAGTCTTTTGTCCGTATTTCTTAATTACTCATCCACATTTACTAATGCGGATGTGCTTTTGAGGAAATGCGGATGAAGATTACTCATCCGCATTTACTAATGCGGATGAAGATTACTTATCCGTATTTACTAATAAGGAAATGTGGATGTGCATTTGTGGAAATGCTGATGGAAGCTGTTCATCCGCATTTACTAATACGGATGAGCATTTGAGGAAATGCTGATGAAACTACTCATCCGCATTTACTAATGCGGATGTACATTTGGGAAATACGAAAGGAAACCATTCATCCGCATTTACTAATGCGGGTGAATGTTTGAGAAATGCGGATGGGACAAGGGGCTGGGCCCCGCCCATTTTTCTCTTTCCTCGTCTGAAATTTCAGTTTCCTATGACATGTAATATAATTGCAATCCACCACTCTCTCTGACATATCCAACTAGACACTCAAAGTGCATTTATCTTCTGCTTCTGGGTTTTCTCTATATCGGTCGAGAACAAAAACGAAGACAGAGGTTCGTTCAAGTGTAAAATTCCTAGCAACCGTGGTATTTGTTGGAGGCTTGAGGGTAGAATAGCTTGAGGCGTCCTTTTTTGGAAGCTGCCATTCTACTATCATCTTCCTTGAATTCCTTACGAGAGGTAGTCTACTAAACACCCTATGGTTGTTTGTAAGTATGTTTTTCATATATCGATCCATAACGGGTTTTAACAGATATATAAAATAGTTTATATATATTAACTGTAACAAGTTTTGAATCCTTATTCCGTTGCTTTTTTCATTTTGTTTGGATAAAATGAACCTGATAAAATTGTTCAAAACCCAACAAATACAAAACCATTAATCATAAGTTTTGTAAATAAAATAGCTGATATTTGATTTAAACATGAAGAAGATGAACATCAATCTAAACACACATGTATTTGACTACTATTTGACCATAACATATGAGATGATATAATCATTGGCTGCAAATATTAACAATGGTGGATGCTTTCGCATAAACTATGCGTTGATTTCTTTAATACACACATCAAGAACAATTAGCATGAAATATTAAGAAAAGACAACTCTAAAACAAAAGTCCAATCTATTTATGATCAACCATGGCTTTTTTTTTAGGAGAAATTTCTTATTCACCTTTAGCAACCTTAGTCGATCCTTTTTCCAGCAAATCATCCTTAAACCTTCAATTATGCCATATGATCACAAGCTCACAACAGATCAATAGAAAAATATCATAAATTAATAAACGCTCGCATCTTTATCATTTCAATATTAACATTGTTTGGATTTTCCAAAGCCCTTTGATGCTTCTATTTAAATCCAGCAATCAAGTTTGCAAATTATTAAAATTTTAACACAAGTCAGAAAGATAAACCTCTAATTGAACATTATATAAAACAAAATTGAGAAACTTTACAGTTCAATTCATCTATAATGCAAAAACCCTTAACCGTAAGTAATGAGACAATGCCTTTTTATCTTCTAGTTGTTTTCTTTCTATAAATTGAACTATAATTACATAAAATTTGTGAATGAGATAGCTGATATATGATCTTAACACGAAGAAGATGAACATCAATCAAAAGTCATGTATTTGACTACTATTTGACCACAACTTATGAGATATGAGCATTGGCAACAAAATATGAGAAATGGTGGATGCTTCCACATAAACTATGTGTTAATTTATGCTAAAACCAACATCACACATCAAGAACAATTAACATCAGAAGTTAAAAAAAGATAACCCTAAAACAAAAGTCCAATTTATTTATCATCAACCACCGCTTCCTTTTGTGGAGAACTTTCTATAATAAGAATATTTTATATATTTTGATATATTTATACTAACTTATAATATATTTGAGAAGTATATGATTGTTTGTTTACATTAAATTTTAATTGTGTAATAGGGGAAAATTGTCTCGCAATTGTTGAATTTTGAACCAACTTTTCCTATAATTTCTAGTTAGCTTAGTTTTTGTTTCATAATTAATAATTTTTTAAGAAGCGATAATTATATTCTCTGTAATTTGAGTATAATATTGTTATAATTTTTCCTAATTTAAAAATAAAAATACATGTTGTGTTGTCCGACACATCGCGCGGACAACCATGTGTATAAAATAAGGAAGGGGGATGCATGCACGCTAGCGAGCTCATTTGTTGTTAGTGATTTTCGTGTTGGACATATATGCTCAAGTACAAACATACAATAACATCATCATTGTTGTATGAACATAAAGAATTACACCATGAGCAACCATTTTTTATCAATATGTATAGACACATTGAATGTGAAATATAACTGTAACATTAATAATTTTAAGAAAACTTATAATTAAATGTATATTATTTGTTAATATCTGAGAAATGATAGCTAGATGATAATATAACAATTATTAATATTTATCTAGAATTATATAGATCATATATTAGTATGTGATTTTATAAATATGTATATATTTTCAATTTATGTGTATAAATATAACTCATCTCATATTTTTTTAGAACATGCCACGAAATATTCCATTTATTACAAGGTTAAGGGCGTGATTTTCTGATATGATCCGAAAACAAAACACAACCTAACATGAAATTCACAAGTTTAGGTTTACTATAAATGAGTTTAGGTTAGGTTTGGGTCGAACTCGTGAACCCGCTAGCTAGACATGTCGGGTTTGGGTTCAACTTAATGGGTTCACGGGTTGACCTGTTTAAACTTATTTTTATTTATTTTATATATTTTGTGTCATAAATTTAATTTATTGTGTGTTTTATATTAAAATTTAGACCTTAAAATAGAAATTAGCAAATGTTTTTATAACTAAAATATAATTGTTTTATATTAATTTTATCTTTTGTTGTAAAATAGTAATTTTAAAGTTTTCATATGCGAAAAAAATATTAAAAAATTATAAATTCGGGTCAATAGGGTCGTGTTCGCTTAAACATGTGAAATTTCATCGTGTTTGGTTGACACTTCAGACGTAATTTTCAGGTTCGTGTAACATTTCGAGTTTGTGTCGGGTTGGACCCAACGAAAGGACTTGTGTAGCAGCTCTATACGAGTTATATATACAAAACTAGTACACAAATTATAACTAATAAGAAATTAAGAAAACCCTAGTTGCCGCCACCATAATAGTCGTTGCCTCCTCTCACTCTTAGAGACGTCTATGAGGAGCAACAAAGAAGCCAACATTTCTCATTTTGCGTGATATTTAGTGATTCATGTACCGGTTAGCCCGTTTTGAATAACAATGGTGAAGTTATCCACCAACAGTAACAAGATCAAAGGTAAGTAATTAAAGTGTTTTCGTTAATGTTTTCAGAACCGGATCGAATGACGAATCGGTCACTTAACTAATCAACTGGTAGGCCCGAATTTAAGAATCATATGATGTCATAATTATATATATATGTATATATGTATGTAGTTATATATATATAATTCAATATTAGTTTTTATATATGTATTTTTATATTTATATGTAAAACTCAACAATAATATTACGTCTAACACTTCAATCCATTGTTTGACCCACCTGTTAAACCCTCAACAAGACAAATAAATAATTAAAAAAACTAAATATAAAAAATATGGTCCGTTCGGTTCTAATCCGACAACTGAACCGCCCGATTTTTTACCTACAAAATGAGTTCGGGTAAATTGGATGGTGCCCCCTCTAAATCCTAGTCTAGCTGGTAGAAAACACTTGTTTTAGTTATTATACTTCTACTCCACTTCTTATGTTCTTGCAACTAGACTACTGATGAAACCATGTTGTTTTGATCAAAACACGCATTGCGTTTTTATTTTTTCCCCTACCTAAACTTTGATTCTAAAGCTACCACGATATAACGGCGTGCTTGCTCATTCTTCAACCATAGACAAACCAACAATATACAATGATATCCAGGGCTCATCTTCTGTCACCCCCCATAAAAAGAAACCAATTAGCTTGTAGCCCTATGATATCTGTGTATACAAAATGACATGTGCCTCTTAAGGCTATAATTCGAATATCATAATAGATAATTATGTAAATGCAACGGTAGAATCAGATTGATGCATGTACTTTTTATTCTAAAAAATACACGATATAAAAGCACAATACCCCTTCATAAATTGATTATTATGGTTAATCATATTAGATTTAGAATTATACAATCACTAAAAATAAAGAAATATAATACCCCTTCTTGAAGTGAGTATTATCATCTATCATATTGAGATTTAGAATCATATGGTCAAGTATTTTGATGTATTTACAACCTCTCCTCACATACCATCTATGTTGCAAATACAACATGTGAATTTACCTAAACACCCTCCATCTTAGTCAACAAAGAACATGGTTAGATTCATCATCCGCTCTACAAATAAACATTACTTGTGCCCAATTCACAAAAAAAACCTAGTTTTCCATCACCCCTCATTCTCAAATCAACCCCTCTTTTCATAAATAAAATCCAAGGGGCTAAAGAGAAGGAAGTACAGAAACACGAGGCCCCTACCACACCACAAAATACTGGTAACAACGTTTCTTCCCTTGGAAAATTCGTCACAAATCTTGAAAATTTCTTTTTTTTCTTCGTATCTTTCTCTGTTCATTTGAAATGTCTCTTCCACCCTTCTCTCTCTCATCCCCTGTGTTTCTTGAGAGAGAAAGAGCGGGGAGTTCAAAAGGGTTTCAAAATTTTCTCCCTCGTTCCTCTCACACCCTAAAAATAGCAAGTAAACCTTTAGATTTGTAGATGAACTCATACGGGTCACTCTATTTTTTATGTTTTACGGTTTGATTTTTGTAAAATTTTCATCATTATTTTTGTAATCGTGTTTAATTCTTATATGATCTATTGCATGTTCGTGTTAGATTGCTCAATTTTGAGTTCGATTTCTGTTATCTGCAGAATCTTGTTGGTTTATTTTTATACGATCTATCACTGTATTTGTTTAGGGTTTGAAAATATTGATGATAATAAATGGCAGGGTGGTCGAAGGTTGCAGAAGGGTCTGCATTGGATTGTTTTAGAACCCTAGAAGAGATTCACAATCACGGGGTTTCTTTAAAATGTGGAGAGGTTGATAATAAGTTTGGGAAAGTGTTCAATCAAATTGTTTCTAGGTTTTTGAAAGAATTTTGTAAGAATAATTGTTTTAGGGCTTTTCCTCCAATGCTTGGAGATGGTAAGCCGATTAATTTGTTGAGGCTTTATTTGTGTGTGCGTGAAAAAGGGGGGTATGAGAGTGTTTCAAGAAACAGGAGTTGGGATTCGGTTGCTAGGGAAATTGGCTGCGATTCAAAGTCTTCTGCAAGCTTGAAGGTGGTTTATGTCAAGTATTTAGAGTTATTAGATGAATGGTTTTATAAAACTGTTAAAGATAAAGATTTATTAAGCGACTCCTCGTGTTGCGAAGATGTTGAGATGAAGGCTCTTGATTCTAGAAATTTGTTTTTGGATGTGGAGATGAAAGATTACAAGGAGTTTATGGAGGGAGATTTGGATGTTAAAGATTCACAGAGTTGTGCTGGGTCTGTTGAAGGATCAGATGCTAAAGATGGTGTGGTTATTGAATCCGGTTTAGATGCCAAAGAAGAAAGCGAGTCAAGTCGAAAGAGAAAACGAGAACGCTACTTGCCAATGTTAGATTGGGTTAAAAGAGTGTCAAAAGATCCGTGTGATCTTGCCATTGGGTCATTGCCCGATAGGTCTAAATGGAAGATTTACGGAGGTGAATATGTATGGAAGCAGGTTCTTTCGGCTCGAGAGTCAAGGCTTTTGAAGACTAATGTTGACCCGAAAGCCAAACATATCTGGCAGGTATATTCAGTCATTAAACATTCTGTTGTTTCAATATCTTATATACAAATATTGCTATTTGAATTACTGAAACCTTACTGTTTTATGCAATTAGGTATATCAATATGTATTCCCTCTGTTCCCTTGAGGGTATATTTCAAAATTTTTAGGTCATCTGACTTTTAGTACCACCAAGTTTCAATTTATACCTACATTGGGGTGTCAACATACGTGTTTTAAAAGTGGCTAACTGGTTATGTTATATTATATTGTATAATCAAAACTAGATAGTAAGTTGTAAATAAAATATGGTGTTTGGATGTGTTTTTGTTGATTGAAATGTTATAATCGCTATCGATGGTCTTGCGTGATTGGAAAATTCTGACTATTATAGAAGTAACAGATAACATAAGAGTTAAAATAAAGGCTTCCAAGTATTTTGCAATATCAGTTGATAATCATTTTGTTGCAGATGATATGAAATTAGTTATGTTGGTTTCGTAGGCCTAGAGAGTAGAGAGGAGGGATGCAGGTCGCCAGCCCTAAGCCCAGCCCGTTTAGTGATTTCTAGATCACGAAGTTATTAACCCTAGATTAGTCTATATATATGCCATGTATATGTAATAAAAGTTATTAGTCAATAAAGAATTACATAGTTGCCACCCGTGGACGTAGGTCAGTTTAGACCGAACTATGTTAAATCCTTGTGTCATTTTATTGCTTTTGTGTTTGGTTGGTGTGTATATAATATTTTAATCCTAACAAATTATTCTAAATTAATTATTTGAGCTCTACAAAATGAGACTATCACTAGGATAACGGTTTCCTAAAACGCTAGAAAGTAGAAATCAATTAGAGTCACAATAATTAGATAACAGTATAACACACTCAAAAACACACATGTAAACAACTCCATAAAGGTATCAGTTTTGGTATATAAAGTCTTTATACTTAGTTAACATCAAACCATGTGGAAAGTCATGTTGATCATCATGCTTGTATATTATTTCTCGATATGTACTTGCATTTAGTTTGGATTTTATATGATTAAATTGTCTAGTCGTTGTATGCTTACATGAGACTTTTCATTTTTTATGTTTGTACTTTCTAACAGTATTTGCATCCCCATTAAATGCTGAAAATGATAGCTAAACTAACATGCAAGAGATATTTTATGTCATAGAGAATTTAAAGTTCAAGAAAACAAAGATGGAAGTCATTGCCCGTTCAAAATGGGATATGCAGTACTTATCAAAATGGGAAGGATCTGTGTGTCAAAGCAATATGTTTACAAAATAGTCTATTTTTTCAGTTAAACTGTTTAAGAGGCTTTAGGAACTTTTTATACTTTGGTGACTCTCGACCTGTTTCCTTTTTTCTTTTTCAGTTTTTAACCATTTGATAAGCAAGAAAATGTAACCAAGCTTGATCCCCTTTTAGGTAGGTAAATGGACTGAAACTGGTGCTTCTAATCGTTACTTGAAACGTTAAAGATGTGTATCTGGGGATGTAAGAAGTAAAATGTGGTAATTTTTGTAAAATGAGATGAAAAGTCACAAGTCACTGGCTTAGATGTTGATGCTAAAAATCTGAAGTAAAACTGTCTCATGTTAAGGATGCTTATGTGTCTGGAAAAAGCAATCTCCAAGGTGTGTTTGCAAGCAAAACTGGTATATGTTTCATCTAGGGACATTGTAGTTTGACATAAACTGAATAAATGAATCGACTTTTAAACTGAACAATTTGCCTTTAAGTGGCTCTGTTTGGTCTGCTGGTTTCAAATTTTGAAACTGATTCGGTTTGGCCAATGGTAGATATTGAGAAACCAATCTTTTTGGCTGAACCAAACTGCATATACTAAATATTATATTAAAATTATTAATAGATATTGTTATATGGTCTTGATAATCAGTTTTCTTTTATGAATTACGACAAAACCTTTCTTGCTTCTTAAAATCTCATTATTAGCCTCGAGTAATTCGAAAATCTCAATCTGTTGTACTCAAACACTTATAAACAGATTGTTATGACTAACTTTAGATGCACAGCCAAACATCCCATGGTTTAATAAAATGTTCTTCTGATTGTTACTGAATTTTGTGAAATGCCCTTTTGCAGAAGAATTTTAGGATGCATCCAGCAATGTACGATGATCTGACCGAGAAATCAACATCAAGATGCAGCCAGAGGCTCATTTCTGCTAAAGTGACTCAAGTCACGCATCCTTCAAGAAAACCCCAGCCTCAAGATTCCTCAGAGTCATCATCCAACGGGAGCCCAAGTGATAGAGAAGATGAAGATTCTTTCTGGGGTTATAAGTTTAAGCGTAAACGGATGCCATTGGGGCGGAATTTTCAAGCCAAAGTACCTGAGTGGACTGAACAGACTTATGAGCCTGACACTAAATGGCTTGGGACTCCAATTTGGCCTTTAGAAAAAACTGAATTTAGAAGTAGTCTAATTGAGCTTGAAAGAATCGGGAAAGGAAGACAAGATTCATGTGGCTGCCAGTTCCCGGGTTCATTAGAATGTGTTAGGTTTCATACCTCTGAGAAACGAAACAGGGTCAAACATGAACTGGGGTCTGCTTTCATTAAATGGAAGTTTGATGATATGGGTGAGACTGTTGCACTTAAGTGGACTCCTTATGAAGAAAAAATGTTTGAGCATATAATAAAGTCAAACCCTCCGTCTGCAGGCATAACCTTTTGGGATGACCTAACAAGCCATTTCAAGTACAAAACCAAGACGGTGTTGGTTAGTTACTATTTCAATGTGTATCTTAATAGGCGTAGGGCCCACCAGAACCGATCTGATCCAAGCAACATTGATAGTGATGACGACGAGCTTGAGAAAATTGGAAAAGATGCAAGCAACAATGATCCTGCATCCATCTTTTGTTCCCCAAAGAAGGTGCATTTAAATGGTAGATGATGTTTCAAGTTTGTTTCATGTATGTTGCCTGTTTTTTCTTGGTTATATGTGGTTTTCTTAAAGAGATTGTTGACTCGAGGTTTGACTGGAAACGTGGATAAAATTTAGGGTTAAGTGTTTGAAGTTTTATTGTTATGAATGTACATGGAGAAGATTATGGTGGTTTTGTTGCTTTTGGTTACTTTGATAATTAACCAGTTTAACAACAATTGAAAATGGGTTAAACCTTTTAGTTGAATTTTTGCGACCCAAAAAACTTATGTATTCTAAGCGGGCTATAGTAGATATTTTTGTGGTACTAAGCCTGACTAAAAGGTTTTGATTGGATGGGGTAAATGGTTTGTGTCAAACATGTTCTGAGCAAAATGGGTTTGTGTCAAAATAAATTGTTTTAAATGGTTTTATTTTAGTTTAGGTGAAAACATGTTTTTATCAAAATTGATTGATACGAACCCAGTGCTGGGTCCAACTGGGTCGGAGCAGACTCATTTGTTGTTGAATACATGAAAACGGGTTGAAGGGAGATTAATTGAAGGGAAAGCATTTGAAATTTTGAATGTGAAGGGCAGCCCATGAAATCAGAAGGTGGGGCAACACCTTCTAACTGTTCCCACCAAATCTTAGTTTAAATATTGTTGTTTTCCTGTATTTTGTTCTTGTCTAGTAAAACAATTATCTAAGTTACTCTTGTAATCAAAGACTAGCCCTTTCGAATCGGGCCAACTATCCTATTTGTTCTTATATTAATCTCATCAGAAAGTTCTAGTTCCTAACATTGACTCGTGTTGAAATAACTTGTTTAAGAAAATAAAAATAGGTTTGCCGACTACATGGTGGCATGGAGGTGATGGTGACGAAGGTGGTGGTGATAGTGTTGGTAATGATGATGGTGGTGGTGATGACGATTATGAGGCTGCGTTGGCGGTGGTGGAGGTGATGATTGATAGTGATGGAAGCAACATGGTGGTGGAAGAGGTGCGGTGGGTGGGGTAGTGAAGGTGGTGGCGTCAATTGAGGTGATGACAATGTTGGTGATGGTGGTGGTAGTGGTGTCGATGATGAGTTGGTGGTGTTGAGGAACAATGGTAGGTTCTACCGATCTCATTTGAACCCGATTTAAGTTGGAAAAGTTTATTTGAGTAACCCGTTGTATAATATATAGAACTAAATTAGCACACATAATTTGAATTGACGTAGATAGGCCCGAAATTATTTTTTTCTTATGCATATAATTCTATACTTTAAAGAATGAGTTTTAGTTGTCAGGCGTTGTACGACGTTAGAAGTCACTATGACAGGGTTTATGGTAATTTTGTGCCTACACTTTGCCCTTTTTCTTTATGAAATTTAATTTATACTATTAATTTTGTACATTTTCATATTTATTATTAGATCGATAATGTTTCAGTTTCTTGTATAACATATATTTTGTAACATCTTAGTTAAATCCTATATTTACTACAAGAGACGTTGGTTTTACTAGAATGTTTGCCCTTAAGAATTATTAAGCATTTTGAGATATTGAATGTAGATAAAAAAGTAACTAAATGGACACGTAACAGCTTCAGTTTCTTGTACAACTTATATTTTGTAACATCTTAGTTAAATCTTATATTTACTACAAGTGATGTTGGTTTTACTAGAACGTTTGCCCTTAAGAATTATTAAGCTTTTTGAGAGATTGAATGTAAATAAAAAAGTAAATAAATGGACACGTAACATCATCATATTCTTTCTCATCAAAACTTTTTCGCTTCTTTCTCCTATTAAATAACTACCTTAATTACTAATAATATTATGTAATTCTTTTTTAGATTACATATATAATTTTTAAATTGATTAAAAAGGAGATCTATTTAATAATATTATTTGTAAAAGAAACAATTTTTTATAAGAAATAAATTTTATAAAACATTAAACTTTGTTAAAAATACTAATATTTTAAAAATAGTGTTTTTAAAAAAGTAAAATATTTATAAAAAAAATAATTAAAATTGGAAGTTATAATAAGTAAGTTTTTGAAAATGACACTCTATAAAAACAGTTTGTTTTAAAACAAAATATTTATTTTTTAGAGAAACTATAAAAAATTAATAATAAAAGTTTAAAAAGTTGATATAATTATTTTATTACTTATAATCTTTACTCGTACGTAATTTCAATCAAATCTTATCTTAAAATATTGTTTTATAATATAAACAACTAAACACTATATTATTCATCCCGGTTTCAAGTTAGTGTATTAAAACTGCAAACTAATTTATTTGGTTAGTTTATTGAAAATCCGTTTTGGTTTAACTAACCCCCAAAGCGTCAAAGCCAAATATTATAGACATACACGCATTTTTTATATTCGAGGTGTGAATGTGTATATGCTATAAATTTATGTATGCATATGTATACATACTACATATGGATACTTTCAACACATACATGATACATACTTGATTCAATACTTGGCATATCTTTTTCTTTTTACATTTTGGCAATCGAAATATTAAGATCTTTTGTTCTTAGAATTTGATTTATATTTAATTGATAGAATAAATATCTAAGTATTTTGACAAGAATCTTTTTTATTGAAATTAAACGATTTAAATTCGAACGTGTTAAATACGAGTCTTGAATTCGAGTGATGTTATAATATCATATCTTATTGTCTTAAATCACGATTTTAATAAGAATACGATACGCATAACATGGCGAGGAAGACGATAAAATATTAACTATAAATAATAATAATTTTCTTTTAAGTGTAAGATATGTAGCATTTAAGTTTTAAAAATATCATAAATTTATTTTTAAAAACCAAAATACAAAATTTGACATGCTTAAGTACAAAAATTTTCAAAACATTACGAAGTTCAAACTTTGGAATTATGTGTCACGACCATGAAAATGCAACTCTTAAAAGAGTTGCTCTATGAAAATATGTTTTTTCTATTTTTTCTTATCATTAGTAAAAATTACTTGGGAATTTGAAATTGCATTACATTTAGGGATAAATACATTATAATAACATACATTAACTTGATACATTTAATATACTTTAATTTTTGTTTTCCGTATAACCAAATTATCAAACTTAATGTATAAGGCTCCCGTATGTACGTGGTATTTGACTATTTTTCAATATTTTTTTTGTGAAAATAAAAAATATAACAACATTTTTCAGACTTTTAACTTATTAATATCATCCTCATTGCCACCTTAAAATAATTTTCTTTCTGAATTTTTTGTTGTCCTATATGTTTTTAAATAGAAAACAAATTTTTATAAAAAGAATTAAAACTAAAAATTTTAAAGTAAAAAAAATAGTTTGCATAAAATCCTAAGGTCCACTTTTTTATTTTTTATTTTTTGTATTCGTTCCCATTAACTTCAATGCCTATATATATCCCCTGCTACTCGTGTCTTAAACCAACGCATTTCTCCCTCTAACAAACTCAAGAACCCTCTCAAAGATCATCATGTCTTCTTCAAGCAAACGCAAAGAGACCGATTTCATGAAACTGTTAGTTCTCTGCTTCAATTTCATCTCTTTCATTCACCACTGCATGTAGTTTGTTGCATCTGTGTACCCTGTTTACGTTTGATTTTGTCCATTATTTGCTTGAATTCTTGTTCTTCTACTGATTGGGGATTTCAACTTCAGGATGATGCAAGATTACAAGGTGGAAACGATCAATGACAGTGTGAAAGAGTTTTTTGTGTATCTGAATGGACCTCCTGACAGTAAATTCTCTTAAACCCCAAATCAATCCTCTGTTTCTTGTTTGATTTCAATTGTTTATGCTTCTCATGGTGTTAGGTTATGGGTTTATTTCACAAATAGTAATCATCTGTCTAAATGTGCATCCAAAGACCCCACTAATGGCCATTATGGTGTATTAATGAACAAAAAATTAGTTGGATTTCGTTTCTTTGGTTGATCATTCTGAGTTTGGATCTTGCACAATTTTGTTGTTTCTTTTAGGTATGCTTATTGATTACGTTCTTAATTGTTTTTTACAACTACTTATGTTCTGAATTTGGTGAGGATTTTGATTTTTATGGTCAGAGGGAACATTCTTTTGGATCTTGAAAAGATCTAGATGTGTTTGGATTAAAACTAGATGTTGATACATTTTGAATCACTAGAAAAATTGTTATAACTATGATGTTTTCAATCTTTGGTTGATGTATAACATGGTGTTGATTCTTGATTTTGAATGTGCAACATCTGATTTTAAATCGGTTAAATGTGTATCTTGTTTTGGAAATTGGTTTGATTAATCATGGAATTTAGCCCCAGGAAATCCTCCTTAAACATTTTGTAAGCACCATTACTTCTAGAGGTAGATGTACTTCGTCACGTTTAAGGCATGATATTTTCGGTTTTGTTTTTATTATTAATTTTAAGTTTATATTTCATGGCATGATCCAAGTGCAGTAAAGAATAGACAGAGGTGGTATTTTTTGGTGTATTTGCTTATGAATGAGCTGTCTTGGATTATGTTTATATCTGTTCGCAAAAATGTTATGACTAAAATGATAAGCCATACATGACCTCCTAAATCATTTTACTTAAAACCTAGTTTATGGCTATAATCATATAGTTTTTGTTATTGGTTAACCAACCCATTTCACCTTAACGCACCCCCCCCCCCCCCCTCTCCTCCCTTTTTGGTTTAGATCTTGTTACATTTTTATATGCTTATCACCTTTTTGTTTGTTGCTAATCCATTTACAGAATCATTATGGCTTTGACTTTTGGAGTAAAAATCTACATATATAAGATTTTAATAATGATAGTTTTACATAGATTTAAAGAAAATTGCTGCTGCTTAGTTAAACCATATAAGAAAGATCGTATATCTTTATTTCTTTATCTTCATGACATACATCAGATCATATAATTTTGGATTTTGAAAATGGTTCAGTTGACTGTTTAAAGTCAAAATGTGGATCCTAATATGGTAAGGATGTTCTTTTACTCTCTTTGTTTTAAAATGCTGACTTAAAAGTGATCCTTATATGGGAATTTCCCATTTTTGCCCTCGTTGTATTTGAAGCAGGATTTTTTACTTTCTGTTTTAATTTTTACTTTTGTCCAATTTCATATGAATATGCAGGTCCTTATGCAGGAGGTATGTGGAAGGTGAGAGTCGAGCTTCCAGAAGATTACCCTTATTCGTCTCCATCAATCGGCTTTGTAAACAGAATTTATCATCCTAACATTGATGAATTGTAAGTGATTCTTTTTCTGTGATTTTATGAACTTCTAAAAAAGGGTTGTGATTTATGCTCTGTTTTTGCTGCATAGGTGGCGCATAAAGCAATTTTGCACGGTGTACAAATCACCACCTTTTAAAAATAAGGCATGTCTGGGTTAGAAAATATGACATTTTGCAATATATCAATTGTTTTCAGGTCCGGTACGGTTTGCTTAGATGTGCTTAACCAGAATTGGAGCCCCATGTTTGGTAAATCAGCTATTTTGATTGTAATCCCTTTAGTTTTAGAAAGTCTTTTATTACCATGCTCAGTTACAAAAGAAAATGATGGATGTTGATTTAGGTCCACATGGTCTAAAGGGTACTTTTAAAATCTTATAAAAAATCAATTGTTTTTAAAAAGCCATCATTTTGTTTAATAATTGTTCAAGTGTTGTTGAAGTGATCATTGATATTATTAACCGAGTTGAAGTATGATTTTGCATCAGTCAAATTATTAATCAGATGTCTTGTTTTCTACTTTAATAGACTTGGTGAATGTGTTTGAGGTTTTCCTTCCCCAACTCTTGTTGGACCCAAATGCTTCTGATCCGTTGAACGCAGACGCGGCGGCTCTTCTGATAAGCGACAAAGCGACTTATGAAGCAAGAATCAAAGGTACTCACTCAACGCTTAACACAGTATCTCATTGTTTATTTTCTACATTTTTACAATAATTGTAGATATCTTTAGACTTTTGAAGTCAACCCTGCTACTTTGATTTCTGTTTAGTTATGTTTTATTAACAACCAACCCTCTTGAAGTCAAACCAAATCATTATTAAAGTAACCAACCCTTTGATCAAAATGTTGTATTTACTAATAAAGTGTCAAGTTTTTATACTATAGTTTTAATGTTATTGACACTAATTAATCTCGTTTGCATGATCATCATGGGTGGTTGTACCAAAGAGTATTGTGAACGATATGCCAAGCCAGAGGATGTGGATGCGGTTGAAGATGAGAAACCAAGTGATGAGGAGGCAAGTGAAGATGGTAAAGACTCGGGAGATGAGGCTGCAGCTGCGGGACCTTCTGACCCGTAGCCTTTGATCATGTTAGCTCCTATGGTTTGTACATTATGCTTTTGTGCTGTACAAAGCCCATAGTGAATTTCATCACAATGGAATTGAAGTGATGAAAAGAGAATATCGGTTTACATAATTTTGAATTTTTAGAACTCCAGAAACAAAGTTATCAAGATTTTGAGTTGTTAGTGAACTAAAACTGGTTGGTTTGAGGGCCGAAATTTTGTGGTTTTTGTGTTGCATCTTTTGCATTTGATTTGAAATCAATTAAAGAACATAATATTGATATGCTATAATAAGAAATAAAAAATCAAACTTGGCTGGATAAACATATAGTTGAAATATTTGGGACATAAAAAATCAAACTTGGCTGGATAAACACATAATATTCATGCATGAGATATGATATAAGGCTATTTTTTGAATTTTTCACGACACATAAGACTATTTTGACATTTCACGAGTTTATGATGTCATAAAACTGAGACTAAATTACAAATTTTTTTCATAAGTTTGGTGGAAATTATGGAATGGATCATTTGGTAAAATAAATGTCACTCAACGTCCTTTTCTTTCAAACACTTTAATGGATTGGTGTTTTTTAACTAACTGATGTCAATTTTTTTTGTTAAGAGTATCATTATCTTTTCGGTCATAAAGGACTATTCTTGTATATTTTAAAGTTTCTTTTAACTTTTTTTTTTATGTTTATATACAGGATAACTTTGCAAAATAGTAATTTTAGGATTGTTTTAATTAGAACACTTATATATTTTTTTTGTTTCAATTAGGTCATTCATACATTTTTTATCCCAATTAGGTCACTAAAGTTCCAAGATTGTTCTAATTGGATCATTCATAAATAACAAAACATTTAAAAAAATTAAAATATAAAAAAAATAACAATATATGCAAAAAACCATATTATACAAAAAAATTTGTGAATTATTTGAAAAAAATTGAAACAAACATAAGTGACCTAATTGGAACACGCTTAAAACTTTAATGACTTGATTGGAACACTTAAAAAAATTTAGTGAGCTGATTGGAACAGATAAAAAATTAATGATCTAACTGAAACAAAAAAATATAAGTGACCTAACTAGAACACTAATAAAACTTGCTTACTATTCTGTGAAAATTTTCCAAATATATAATCACCAAAATGATGCATTAAGCCACACAGAGTGGCAACCTGGAAAGTGTGGGGAACTCTCGGCCCCGGGTGTGAACACCACTCGGGGCGGCCTTGAGAATTCCCAAGAGACCATGGTCCCGAGGCGAGAACAAAAAATGGGCCCCTAAATACGATGTATTGAAGGAGTCTAAACCGAATTACTTGTATATAATATTTATAATACAACAATAAGGTATTTGTATTTAGGAGGCATAATCCCAAAAAAAATCAATTACAAACATGTTACATATACCTATATAAAATTCATCTAATCAAAACTCAAAGGATTCAACAAATAAAGAATCCAAAAGAAAAATTAAAGAATCAAATTAGGTTTAGATTGAGCATATAATATTAGACTAGACTATTTAAAATGTTAATGAGATTGAAGTTAAAGTTTAATAGGTTAAATTAATTAAAATATTATTGGGTTTTTTAATGAGTTTATTAATAGTTTATAGTTTTTTAGTAAATACATATATATAATAAATTTAAAAATTTCGGACCCTTAAGTAAATCGTGCCCTGGGCGAATCCCCTAGACCGCCCTTGAACACCACCCTCCATATCTAGCTTCAACAACTAGTCCTTATTCTCTGGCACGGTAAATACTTACCGAGCTCCACTGATTGATTTTGTGTGTTGATATGTACCGTTCTACTTCTACAGCACATAAAAAAATATGAAAAAAATAAGACGAAACACTAAAAACAATGAAAAACTAGGAAAAGTTGAAAAAGGAATCTGATATGCCAACCTTGAGAAAACTCGAGAACCCGGTACGACTCCCTATGTTTTTACATGCTTCAAGATGTTGTACTACTGTACTTATGTGATACTTGTACTCCCAACCATATCACAAAGATGCAAAAAAGCGAGCCTCACATAAATATTCTTTCTTTCCATGCAGACGCAATGCCTACCGGCTCCTCTACTCATATTGTTCGCAAGCAAATTATAAATTCAGTGCCTCAACTATAGTCATCTTCAACTATTAAGTCCTTCGATCCTCAATACCTACACAAATCTGAAATATACTAATATACTTGCATTAACATACAAATTTTCTTCTTGGTTTACCTAAATTGTATCTCGAAAGTTGGAACAATTCTCAAAAGTAAACCTTAGATGAAAGCAAAATTTCGAAAATTCTTTCTCCTTTTCATGATCGTTAAAAAAGGTGTCGGTTTTCTTGATGGTAGGCAACGACAGACCCAAGAATCTCTTATAACCGTTAAGTTGTTTCAATGTTTTGTTTTTTGTATGTCAATCCAGAAGGTTTTTTTTTAAAGGTCGGGTCACTGAATTCTTTACGTGGTTCGTAAGACTTTTCTAGGGTGATTTAAAATTCAACCTTACGATTTCTTTAAATTGCTTAGTAACTTTGTTTGACAAGAAATATTGTAGGCACATGTTTTACTAATTTTTTATTTATTAATTTCACACAACTAGTTGTCAGCCTGGTCAGGGTCTCTTGAACATGAAAAAAAGGTGTCACGTTCTTGTTGGTTGTAGAGGTGTTAAACAAACCGCAAACTAAAGAATCCAAAATCCAAATCGTAGTGAAACCGGAAATATTGATCCGAAACGTTATGTGGCTAACCAAATCGGTTCGTATACATGTACTAATTCCTTATTCGGTTTTTGGATCGGATATCAAATATATAAAATATTGCTTATTCAAATATCCGAACAGAATTCAAGCATAAACCGGTTTATTTGGTTCCTTCATTTTCTTCAGATATGCAAAGTCATATACAATTTATTTGGATTAAACATATTTTTATTCGGATAAGTCTGGATTTCAAATAGGATCCTAAAATCTTCAAATCTAAATAACCGGTTATAAAGAAACCAAATAAAATCGTTATTTGAACCGATTAACACATGCAGTTGGTTGGGTAATGATCATGAAATATCAACGTGCAGACGTGTTGTCGACAGCTAGATTGTTATATTATACTTAAAATAGCGAAGAAAATTGTAGTATTTCGGTGGTTATAACCTATAGGGGCAAAAAGTGCACATCTACTCGTAAATTGAGGGACTGCTTTTATAATTCACTCTATTATTGGATATGGAGTACACGACGTTATTATAAGTTATAACCCACGATCGCCGGTAGAACGTAATCCTTCATCGACTCCTTATTACCGGCTATACCCGGTTTCCTTTATCTCTTTACCCCTTTGCATCACACCATCATATATTATCCCCCGATTACGCATTTTCAATCATTTGCCGGTCACCGGAGTTACCTCCGATCTCATCATCCCAAACACTCAACTGTAAGTACACCGATTTCATCGTGATTTCCTTAATTAATCAGCTTTTCATCGATCGTGTTAGCATCTCCAACCGTAATCATGATCATATTGTTTCAAGCATGTGCAATTTCGTGATTCGATCTAGGTTTTCTTCCCTTCGTAGAATATCTGCGTTTACTTGTAACTTTTGTTGTATAACCTTCTACTTTGGCTGATTGAATTCGTTCGTCTTTCGTAGGAGATTCCGTATGTGGATTTTTGTTTATCTGTTTGATAAATTGTTGCTTACGTTTCATGAGAAAACTAATTGATGTTTATATGACGGTTTCTTAGGTAGAATCTTATTGTTGGTGGTGTTGTTTTGAATGATGAGACAGTAGGTATAAGATTGGCTTGATAACAGATGTGTACCTAACCATTTTAGAGATTGTCACCACGCCGCCTGTAGGTGCGGGTGCTTTGACCCCAACTTGGGCTGCTGGTAAGTTGTTGGTGTCAGCTGAGCTGGAATTTGGATGACGTATTTATAAATTTCTACTTTTTATTGTTAGGGATTGGCACAGCCCAACATTTAGAATTTAGCTGGGATGTTAGGTGTTTAGGGTGTGCAGGGGCCTCTCCCCCTAGCCCTAAGCTCATAAGGGATTGTTTTTTCCCTCAAGTGTGTGCAAATGAAGAGTTAGAAGGTTTCTCTTCGGACTTTATGTAATTTTGTGTTGAGAGTGTAGAATATGTGCATATCATAACTTTAGGCTCTCTTTTGTTGAGCAATGCGATCGATGAAACTGTTAAGCAATGGATGTCCTCACATATAGCCACTTTAGCCCCCCTTGTGTTTCTTTAAACTTGCTTTCTCCAAGTAATTGTAGTTAATCAGCATCGCTATGCTTCAACGGAGATTATTTGAAGTTAAAACGATAATAATGTACACGTTCTATGGAAATTTGTGGTGTGTTTGTTTTGGTCACTTTTGATTAGGAAAGCAACTTTGTTAAACTCCCTTTTACAAGTTCATTCTTTTTGATTAACATGGACTATTGGATATGTAAGTTCAGGATATTATTTTCTGGTAGATGGCAGATAAAGAGGAAGGGAAGGAAGCAGACCCTCGAGGAGCTGACTGGGAAGTTGTATCACTTACAGCATCAACATATGCTGCTGCTCCTGGTCCAGATATAGTAGAGCCTAGAAGTGGTGAAAAGGGTGACTTGGTTGACACAAATAAAAGTGAAACTTCAAACGCGTTGTTCATGTCCGGGCATTTTGTCTTCCCGCCAAGTCAGCATGAAAATTTGCCGTTGGAACCTGAAAACACAGAGATTTTTGGTGAACAGGGAGGAGATTCTGTTTCAGAATCTATTAAAGAAAAAGGGGAAAAATCGTTTGCTAAGGATGAAGATAATTGGAGTGTTGAGAAATTAACCGAGTCTAATGATTTTCATGGAATCCCATTTTTTGACGAGAAAGGTAAGAGATTGACAATCAATGAGGTGGACTTTGGAGACAGCAGAATCTTACCAGGTTTAAATTTGGCAGGAAAAGAGGAGAATATTTACAATTCTGTCAAGTTTCATTCATTTCATAGTGAACCGATTATGGGGGAATCAAACATAGATGATGAAGACAGAGTGTTGGTGGAATCTATAGAATCTTCTGGCTCATCCATAGGTTCAAATGTTCCAAATTTCCCTAAACGCACTGAAGAAGATAACTATGATGGATCTGGCCTGCCATATGCAGCATGGTGGAGGAAACAAGCTGCTGCTTTATATGCTCACGCAAAAGAGGCCAATACGTTTTGGTCCATATTCATTGCTGCTGCAGTGATGGGCCTTGTAATTATTGGCCAGCAATGGCAACAAGAAAGATGGCAGGTTTTGCAGCATAGGTGGCATGCTGGAGTGTATGATGAGGTACACAATTGCATTCAGATAAAAATTTGATCGTTTTGCTTGCTTATGTTGTAGAAACTTATATTCTGTATATCTACCATCTTACCTTTTTTTTCTTTCTATATGTATGTAATCAGCACAGCTGTTCTAGTATTTCCTTGGTAAATAACCTCAGTGAGATTGATAAAAGTGGTTTCCATGTTGTAGCTGTAACATATGCTAAAATCTTTTTAGATGTTCAAGAGCCTTACCATTTATAGCTAAATAGAGAATACCTACTTCCAGATTTAAATTGAGTCAAGTTCTACGAAAACCTTATTTTTAGGACTAGGCTTCCAAGCTCTTTCATTGTCATAGTCTCATCCAGATAGACATTCTTGTTGTTCACCCTCCTAAACGGTGCCAAAATTGGAAGTTACAGTTGATAGTGCTTGTTTTCAAATAAAATCTAGCAAGTTTTAGTCAGCAATTCTTAAGACCCTTGGGCATCACTCCCAAGGAAATGATTGAGGTAATTGGTGTTGACATGTAACTGAACACGAAACAACCCTATAAACTAGGAAGTGGCAAGCTGGATGGGCTGGGTAACGGGCAATATTTTCTGCAGGTCGAACGGTTTGGGTTGGGAATTGGAGCATTTTCTCTTTCAAAATTTGTTATATTTTAAAACAGCAAGTGAATCTTGGGAGCAGCTTCTCTATCTCTAGAGATAGGCGAGGTTTGTACTTTGTCCTCGTCTTACTCTCCCTAGACCCTACTATTTACGTTGGATCTCCTGGGTGTGTTTGTTTAAATCAGTAAGTGAATAAATATGATACAAAATATCAGTTCAATAATACTCAAATTCTAGACCAACATAATTTAGGAGGCTTTATGCATTAAAAATGCACTTTGGAAAGCTTTTCTCATTTGTGTGAAACTGCATAGTTTTAAATTTATGATAGGTCTATCCTTCTTGGTTATTTTTGTCGATGCTGTTGTGAATTCGAACGTGAAGTTCTCTGATTTTAGTAGTGAAAACATGTTAGTGGACATGCAAAGTAAAATTACTTTGCATAAAGATTTCTACTAAATATGGATGGGTGAAATTACAAGTTATTTTCACTGATCAAAGTTGTTTATATTGTTGACAGAAATTTGGGAGGATGGTGGGACCAATATCCCGATTTAAAGATGCAATCGTAGGTGGAAATCGACGAGGTTTCTCCATTAGATCGAGAGATCTTTGAAGTTAAAGGTGAAGAGATGATGACGAAAATACTGTGGAAGAAGATATGTTTTTGTGGGTGTGGATAGCAGGTTCTGTTTTGAGCACCAACTGACCTGACCTATTTGTAAGAAAAGCAATGCTACAGTTGCTTGTTTATGTCACTTTTTATGTTTTTGTGAATTCTATTTTCTCAGATGATAATATTATTTGTGTTGTTTGCTTGCTTGTCGATCCCATATGCTTGTGTTCCAAAAGTACCATGTTAGTCATCGGCAGCTTTCATTTGTTAGTCATCAGTTATTTATTGAATCTCAGTGTAGATGTTATTCGTCAAAAGGAGGCGTTATTCCTTCTAAGCGTTGCTAGAGGTGAAAAAAAAAGGTTCGGGATCAGAATTGGTCTGTAACCTGGAACCAGATGTGGTTTAGGACCAATCCTACATGTAGGGTTGAAATTAGTTTTTAACCTCTCATGTTGAAACCGTTTTGAAACCTATCTAACCCAAACCAAAATGCATAAAACCTGGTTTCAAACTCGAGCTGGTTCCAAATCAAGCTAATTATTTTCCTTTTCATCTATTTAATTTATTTTTAAATAAAATATATGAACACATTTAAATATAAACAGTGATTGAAAGCTTGTTTTTGATAATTTAAAAAACCTAGATCTCATATGAATCATATTTCTTAATCCTTGAGTTGAGAGTTGGATGAATAATTATTATCTCCAAGATTTTTATATCATTACTTCAATGTAAAATACAAGTAATTGAACATGATTAAACATTTCACAATATTGCTAGCAGCAAATAATTAAGGATTGATTACATTCACTTCACTTCTTGCCATACATTGACTCGACCTTCCCATCGTTCCCTCCAAGCAACTGGTACTTATCTTTCCTTGTCAAATTGGTGCACTCAAACCCCAACACCGCACCCAAAACCTTCTGGACATGGTTCGCCACCTCGATAGCCGACCGCCCGCCTCCTTTCACCGTCATCTCCTCCGGCAACCGTTCCAAAAACGTCACTTCATACATGGGCCTCGGGTTCATAAAATAGAAATATGGGTCCCAAAACTTGACCCCGCGAACCGTAGTCCCATGAAACATATTCTGTTTGACATTTATAGCAACTGGCACAATTCTATCACTTAGTTCAGCAAACAGTGCACTGAACCGTAACAAGAACGGTTCACGACATGTGGTTCCTTCTGGGCAGACCACTAGATCACCTTTTTGGAGCAGTTCTTTGATCCGGGCAGCATCAGCTTCACGGTCACGGGTCAGGGCAATGGCAGGGATTGGTGATAGGAATCTTGATAGTTTGCTTACACTGTATGTGACACAAAACGGTTTCCTGCCCAGTGCAATGGCTATAACGATTGGGTCTAACGCGGTTCGGTGGTTGCACACATAGAGGTTTCCGGGGGTCCCAGGTGAAGGTGGTGGAGGCGGGTTGCCTCGGATCACGAGCTTGATCCCAAGCATGCCATAGGTGTATCTGACAATTCGTTCGGGTAGTGGGAGATTGAAGTACACACGGATAAGCGAGAGGATGAATCCGAATGGCAGCCAGATGTAGGTGATCAGAGCATTCAGTGGCGTTGGGCGTTGGACTAGGCGGCCGTCGTGGAAGATCAGACGGGTCTTCAGGCGGTCCGGTGATACTATGGCAGCGGATTTGTCTTTGTGCACCATGTAGCCTTCCTGTACAGTAAGAAAGAAAAGGATGCTATCTTAGATCAAATGTAACATGAGAACATATAACAGAGATATCACCACATTATTTCAAACCATTTCGAAACAACTTGATTGTGACAATTTTGATATAGGTAATTAGGTATGAGTGTACCCCAGTGTATTTACTGAAGGTAAAATTTCTCAAATATAATTTATTTCTCACATAATAAATAATACGAAGACACTTTTCACAAAGGCAAAACTTTAAAGTGACATTTACTACTCATGTTTCATTACTTGTACAGTTTTTTGTCATACTAGTATGCATCTAAATTCACCTAAGAATGAGATACATGGATTGTTGTTGTGATCTTCTATTAACTATAATCTAACCTTTAATATTAAATGAATCGTGCTTTTTGAAAATTATATAATATCAACAGTAAAAATTACTTAACTTTACGTTATATCATATGACGTATAACACATGTGACTACGTGAGATGTGTAACACGCATGAATGTGAATTTGTCATCTTATATTCTTTTATCCTCATGTTATTATCAATTATTTGTTCTAAAATAAATGGTGTTAAAATAACATAATATCTGCTTTAATTGGTAATTGAATAAAGGATCACTATTTGCTCTTAAAGAGACATACTATTGGTAAGGTTTGTAAATTTTATCTAAGAAATTAAAATTTTGAAAATCATGCAAAGTGAGTGGTTTATACAAGTAAATTGTGAGTTATCCTAAAAAGTATAATTTTAAAAGTCAGAAGAAAAAATTCATAATGGAATAGATAGAGTAAGTTTACAATTAATACAAGTTGGGTTAACACTTAACAAAAGTCACTATCAAAATTCAAGTCTCTCTCTACTTTAAATTTGGGCCAACTACCACAGACCAACGTCATAAATAAACCTATAAAAGGCAGGCCTTAATTTAAGTGTATTACCACTTGGTTGTGCTTAAAGACGTTTGTGGGTCAACTAATTAATGAGAGTTTACACGCAACTTCACTTCATACTGTTTTTGTTCACCTACCACTAGACTACATATTTGAATGCACCGAAAATACAGATTTCAGATAACCACCATCCGTCATTCACCTTTAATCCTATCCACTCAAAAATATACATTCTAACAAATTTATTTTAGTTTCTGTCAATATTATTAGTTTTATATTATATCGTGACTATAATCTTGTGGCATAAACATAGACCATCGTCCATATATATCACTATAGGCAGTTTCGTGTCTTGTGGATTTCTATTTAACATAAAAAAAATTTAGGGTTATTAAATAAGATGTGCCTTGTTTTATATATTAAAATATTAATACTATCTTCATCAGTCAATTCGATTTTATCCGAACCACTTATACATTGAAAACGTGCAAGACATAATTGATATGTCTAAATGGGACAACCCAAATAAATTGATGTTTAATGCAAATTTATTGATTAAGATTTAAGAGACCATTTAGCCAAAATGTCTAAATTTCTTAAATTGATCTAATTTCAGTTATTAACAAAGTTAGAGCATCTCTAACGGAACTATTTACGGATGAAGTCACGTCAAGGCAGTCGAGGGTACACTCTCTTGCACGAATGTTCGAGCTTACCCGCTCTCTCACGAGCCTACCCAATAGCTTCTCACAAATGGTGTATTTCCTCACTCTCTCCTCCACATCAAAGTCACATCCCTCGTTAACGGAGACAAACAAACCCTCTCTCATTGAAAAAGCACTTGTATATTTGAACTTCTCTTTGGTATTTCAACCATATCCTCATCTCAAATTCAACACTAATTTGTTGTCTATTGTGCTATGATCAAAACATTATATATGAGCATGAGCTTTTTTCGTTAGTCAGTGTTTTATCATTTATCTTGTTAGATAACTGCTTAACCTTAAGTCCTTAAGCTATGTTAGTATTCATCAGTCTTCATCCTTGCAAACTCGATCTCTAACGTGTTAGAACACAGGGCCACTAGTAAAATCAGTATCAATGATAACCACAATTCACGCATAATTATCAATTCTAAGGTGTTATCAAAGACCAGAAGATGCAAAACGTATCTAAAACCATAAGAGAGGGAAATTGAATTTCAAAATCAACTAACCTTACAGACGGACATGAAATCATGATCCGATTTCCGATCTCCGATCCCAATATCCGGCGATTCTTCCCCAAACTCCTTCAAAATCGCCAACCTCTTCCATTTTCCAACCAAAACACCAGGCGCCTTCACGAATCCAGTAGCCTTCTTCGTCTTCGGATCCACCTCAATCTCCGTCCCAAGCAGCTTATCCGCGCCCAAATACTCCTTCACAAACGCATCCACCATCAGCGTCGGATTCGCCGTCACCACAACCTTCCTCTGGCACCGATCAAACACCTCGAAACTGTCACTCCTCACATCCGCCGCGTAGAACCGCGGCAGAACAGCGCGTGACGCGAGCTCGATGTCGCGGACCTTGATTCCGGAGAACGAGATGAAGATCAACATCTTAATCGCTAAAACTTCTGAAACAAACACATACGCGATTGCGATGATCGGAAACGAGAGTAGAAGAACAAGGCCGCGGAGGAGGCTGCCGGCTTCAATCGCCACCAGCATGTAGTACGGGAAGGCGGAGCTTTGGTTCAGTAGGGTTCCGTCGAGGTCGGCGGCGATAGAGCGGTGGCTGACGGTGGAGAACTCGCATTTGCTGATCGACGGGAAGGTGTTGCCGCCGGACTCCGGCGTCGGTAGCGACATTTTGTCTCTCTGCAGATGTTAATCTGAAACTCTTGTGTGTTGCAAGTGATTATGGGTTTACGAGGGGGAAGGTTGAGTTTTAAATGTCGTAGGGTGTGGAGGAAATGACGAAGCTGCCCCTGGGTTTGGTGTTTCAAGGACGTAAATACCCTTTACGTAGTTGAGAGGTTTAAATGCAACAGCAAGAAAGTTGACTTATGCAGCTGTCCATTTCTGATTAAAAAATATTTTTAACCGTGAATCTCCTCTGCTACTAAATCTTATTAATAAACCTCATGTTTGGATTTGAACTTAAAATCTTCGATCTAAAAGGTAGAGTATCTATCAAACGGGGTTAGTTTCACATTGGCTATTTTTTATTTAAATAAAACGATCTTTTAAAGAAACATCAAATTGCGTTCTTTGCGTTTAGGGTGTTCAAAGTCGAATATTCGAAAATTCAGATGCTGCTACAGATAATGATTTGTATATTTGAAAATATATGCTATTATAAAATAATGTAAAACCCAAGTATACACTAAAAATTCTCAACATAAAATAAAAAAAACATTTAATATTTAAAAAATAACAAAAAGTATTTTGAAGTTTTTGAATAATCAGATATCCAATATACAAAAGATATAAAATCATTATCTAAATCTGAATTTTTAGATATTTCGGATTTAAATTTTTGGATACAAATATTTTTGAACACTCATGTTTGTGTTGATAGCTAGTGGTAGAAGTAAAGACTATTTAAAGAAAACTGTTGTGCAAATTTGGACATTTGATAGATCGAGAATTTGTGCAATTTAAGAGATAAATAGATTTGTGTGTCAATGTGTGATTCGTCATTTTAAATATATATAAAAACTACTGAATTGCTCGACAGAAGTTGTACTATTTCATGAATTATTTTTTTTTAAATTGTTTTTCAATTTTTAGCCAGTTAAAGAAAACCAAATTGGTTTATTGAGATTTTAAAATGAATTTCTAGAGACAATTACTTGCTAAAGGTAGCAAACGGACCAACATCACAAAGATTCACATTTATTTACCTTTTCTAATTTAATAATTCATTTAACATATAATCTAACTTTTGTAAATAATTTCTAATGTTTCTTTAAGAAAAAAGTTTTAAAGACGTGTTTTGCAATTGCTGCTAATGCCTTAAGCACACAAACCAGTCCAAACTCAAAAGGCTGCAATGCTTCTACTAGATAGGTTTGGTAACTTGTTTAAATTGGCTTGTTCTAGAAGGGTGAAACCCGCGCGTTGCGACGGGGGTATAAATAATTTTAGAACTGTGTATTTAGCTGACTCTCTCTTATTGTACTAACTCATGTTTTGCTTTTTTATTTGATTAATGTCAATATTAAACATATATATATTACTACAAGGATGAACAAATATGTAAATAACAAGTTGTTTATGTATAATCACTTGTATCAAATGTAACAAAATTATTCTTAAGTAACTTAAAAATGGATTAAAATTACAATATTATCCAAAAATTGTATTATATAGTAGTATAGGTATAGATATTAAGATAACCTTAAATATAATAGTCATAATTTAAATTTAATTAGAAAATGATGGAGTACAAGTATTTAAAACTTAAAAGGATATATTAGGAAAAATCTTATGACATTACATATTAAAGCTTACAACTTTTCATATGTCATCTTAAAAATGATGTAAAATAACAAATCTAGCTATTATTTATGTATTATATAATAGTTAAGATAAGATAAAATTAAGATTAAGATAAAATTAAGATAAATTATTTACATATACGCTGGATTATATTAAATTAGTTTCATTAAATGAAGATAAAATAGTGTCACATGAACATTGAGCCTCTAGGTTAGCACATCCTCAAAAAAAAGCTGGTATATCAGTCCGTTCCTATCAGCCTCAGACCTAAGACCACCCTTAGGAAAAAACCATCTTATGCGAGAAAAACCCCATGACCCAATCTAAAACACTTTTTTTTTTCACATGTGGGACTCTAATCCAAGACATTCCCATTTTAATGAAGTCTTGGATGCTCCGCCTTAACCATTTGTGTTGGGATCATTGGCTTGAAAAAAAATTATAATACGCAACTTCTTACTAAAAACACATTCTTTTATTCGTCAGACCACCGATAAGTTCCTCACAAAAAATCTTATTCTTCTTAAACTCACCGTTCTTCTTCACAACAATTCAATTTTTGACTATTAGTTTGATTATATTGTAAATAGTACTTTATGTATTGTGTATAAATATAATATCCATAGCACCATGCGGTTGAGTTTTACTGGTTAATACAGGCAATGCTAATTTAAAGCCTAATTTCATTAGATCCTGGCTTGGATAATTCATCGTACCATTATTTATAAATAAATAGGATTAGGTAAAAAATAGTTTAATACATAACCAGACTTTAACACCTAAAACCCAAAACATTCGGGACATGTATCCAGTATGTGAATGGGTATGAGATATGTTTTAGAGTTTTTCATGGTCTGGAGCGAGTATTCGGTTAGGTGATACGCGCCTGGGTATATATACCAGCTTGTTTACCTGAATATATTAATATATTATATACGTAAGGAAAATATAATAAATAGTATTTTGAAGTTGTTATAAAGTTGTAATTATTAAAATTATTAAATGGTTAGACATGTAATTGAGCGTATTTTAATATTTCAAAGTCGGTTGTCAATATGAGATTTTAGATATATTTCACATAATGAGCATCGTATCAAATAAGATTATAAATGAGCACATTGATATAGTGATACACAAGTATACATATCTAACCTGTGAGTATTGACTAACGAGTATTTAAAGGTATAGGACAAGATATGAGACATTGTTTTGTTTTATAAGGATATGAGACCAAAATTATTAATATTCTTCACGTACCTGGTGATTGCCATATGTAACAATAAGGTTGAATACCGTAATTTTAAACATGCATTTAAATTTTTTAGGGAATGAAAGTTAATCCTACTTTGATACGGACTTTAAAGTAACCTAAGCATAGTATCTTTTAATAATTATTTATTCGACACAAAAAAAAAAAAAAACTAATCAAACCATCAGTCATGTGTATTTAGATGACTAACTTTTATTTATTTCTTATATAAGTCAAACATTTCTTTAACCAAATAGTCATATCAAAAGCAAATCTATAATAATTAAATACATAAAAAAATAAAAATAAAGGACATGTAAAATATGATTTCTTTAAAAATATATCTTTTATAATTTCCACATTATCATTTTCACGATGACAAATTGTATATTAACACAACCCACATTGTTTACTTTTATTTTTAAACTATATTAATACTTAACTTATCTTATATCAAAATGTTGAACCTTAATGAATGTATTTGATTATTAATCACTAAACTATCAAGCCAAGTGATTCGCAGGTGACTTAATATGTGAATAAAATAAAAATAAAAAACTTTATAAATTAGTAAGTTTTAAGAATGTTCCATCAGGTCATTAATATTTTTATTTGTTTTAATCAAGTCATTAATATTTGTATCTGTTTCAGTCAGGTCACTAAAGTTTTGAAAGTATTACTTTTTAATCACTCATATTTTTATAAAATTTTTAAATAATTCACAAAATTTTTAAATAATTTGTTTTTTATACATACCATCAATTTTTTCAATATATTAAATTTATTTAAAATTCTTTAACAATTATAAATGACCTAATTAAAAAAATCTTAAAAAATAATGATTTGATCGGGATAAAAATATTTAAAAGTGATTTGATTAAAACAAAAAAATTCATGACTGATATAATTAAAACAAACATAAAACTTAATTACTGTATTACGAAATTACCGCAATAAAAAAATGTTCAAAATTTGTAACAAGAACCATTGTCAGGGGTCTATATGCAACTTTTATGAAAGGTAAACATAGATTTTATCGCCCATACCGATAAAAACCCCAAATTCACAGACATTCAAAGCAATTCTGCCCCAATTGCTCTCGGACCATCATTGAGGTATGTGATTATTGATTCGATTCATGGCCAATGCATGTTAAAACTTGTTCCTTACATCAACAATTGTACATGTATAAGCATTTTCATCTGAATCGTGTAATTGATTTGGATTACTGTGGATAAATTACAGACGATCGCCCGATCGTTCGCTATTTTACAGCCATTAACTTGGATTACATCTTTTAATCGGTTTCTTCGACCTAGAACATTTTTCTTAGGTTGAAATTGATAAGTAATTGAAATTTTGGGCGTTTGCACATATTGAAATTAGGTTGAAATTTTTGTTGTTGGATGAGTGTTTTGCAAGCATGTATATTATTATGCTTGATTAATCTGATGGTGTTTGTAATCTTCTGTTATTTGGTAACTGAGTGGCACTAGCGACAATAATATCAATCTGGTTTAATTGAAAGAGTTATTTATCTTCTTGTTTAAGGGGTTGTAGTGAATGAGTGTATTCCAAGATACAAAATATATTTTTGGTAGCAATTATTGGTTATGACTACCGCCATTTAGGCTCATGGTCTTGTGTTGCAGATAGTTCATTGATGACTGACAACATACTCTTATTGATATATAGATTATTGTTACTTTACCTCAGAACTTAATATCTTAAAATCGCTCAGGTCATACTTCAAAAGTAAATTATCATTTTGTTGGTTATATTGAAGAATGTCAGGATCTGATGTAACCACCCCTGAGGTAAAGCATAAGTTTTTCTCCCTACTTTCTCCATCATGCTTTATCTTCTTTCAATATGCCTTTCAAGTTGATATTTTGTTGGCTTTCCATCATTTTTGTTGTGGTTTGTTACATGGGCTTCTTTGTGGATGTTATGTAATTTATTGGTTAACTTCTGAACCGTCATGCTTGATTTTTTATAGCAAATAGACATCATCTTGGGAAAATGCGGAGAAAAAAAGATACACTTAGCAAAAATGAGAAAATTTGAATGACTTGATGAAAAAACAAAGGCAAATACAACCACCATATTTGGAAATTTTTTTGACTAAAATCACCCATTCTCACAAAAAAAGTTTATTGTTTTCTATATTTTAACAAAAAATATGGTTTGCTTACAAAGAAGACAAACATGATGGTACGAAAAGTGGATCAACTCTTATATAATTAGCTTATCTTTTCAGATGAAATCTTACATATGGCTGAAGACCTCTGATGGATCCATCGAACAAGTGGAACAAAACGTGGCTCTGTTTTGCCCTCTAATACGCCAAACTGTGCATGGCGGCATGGGATTGTCGAAAGTTTGTCCAATCCCTCTTCCGGAGACAATTGATCTCATCATACTTGGTGTAATCATTGATTTTTGCCACTTCTATCACCAACCGGGACATTCGAACTTGGTACTTATGCTCTTCAGCTAATATATTCCCTTTAACTTGATGAAATGAGCTTTAACGCGCCCACACTTTGCGCTGGGATGAAATTGCTAATTAGGTTGGGATTGATCTATATTTTCACCTCCGTGATCTAAATTTTTTTTTCTTATGTAATTAGAAGAGAACTGTTATCTATCTTTTGGAATATATT
Source organism: Flaveria sonorensis (assembly GCA_025506505.1). Taxonomy (NCBI): domain Eukaryota; kingdom Viridiplantae; phylum Streptophyta; class Magnoliopsida; order Asterales; family Asteraceae; genus Flaveria; species Flaveria sonorensis. Next base: position 2,094,115 of record CM046426.1, read on the forward strand.
TAAATTACTTTAATAACATTTAAATCAATAATACTTTTTTAAAAGATTGTAGGATTTGAAAATTAATTTTGGGTCAAAAGTGTAATTAGTACGTAGTAGATTTTTTTAAAGTTTCAACAGGAAATAACATAGCACCATTCATAGTTATCAATGGCGACCTAGGTGCCCAGGCGAGTCGCTACGCAGGCACTCCGGCAAGGTTCTGACAAGATTCCGGTCAGATTTTTGCCAAGTTCCAGCGAAAATATGAGAAAACTACCTGATGAGAGCAGAGTTTCATGGAGAGAGAAGAAGGGGTAGAAAGGAGATGAAAATAAAGAGGATAATCGTGCTAAAAAAAGCATAAATTTTTCGATCTTAACAGTGCACAAACAGTAACATGTAACATACTGTTCATTGCTGGCTATTGATGGTGATTGAACGCTACAATGTTTTCTTCTGCTAAAAGTAATTTAAACCTAATTGAAAAAATTAAACTAGTTAATTGATATTTGAATATTAAATATGTATATGGTTAGATTATTATTAGAATTTATATATTAATATTTTTTTATGTCTATTATATATATATATATTTTTTATTTTTTCCTAGTTGGGCTTCTTGAATTACTTGGGCGTGCCCTTTTTTGCGCGTAGGCCACAGGCTAGGCGTTTGCGCCTTGAGTGCGCCTAACGCCTTTGATGCTATAGGACCGCTACAAACTATTTTGAAGTCAATCATCAGTTTTTGGTTTGTTTGTGGCACCAATGACAATTAAACACCGACCCATATGTAATTATTGTTGAAGTAGTGCAACACCCCACCCACTAACTTATTCAAGCTAATCATACTCGTGACACCGATTACAATTAAGCATGGTGAGAGTAGGTTGTGGGGAGAACTGGAAAATGGTTTTAAAAAATGGTATGCTTTTATGATAAAGTTGCTTGAATGCCCCTCAAAATCTCTAGTGAATATGACAACATTGGCTGTACACTGATACAAGGGGAAGATGTGTGTTTGAAGCTACATCTTAGAAGTAAAACAAACAATGACCGAATACCAGTTTCCTAGTGAATGTTGAATTTCAAAAAGATATTCTTTTGTTTTCTTTTTTTTTTTGGTGTTTGTCTTTACAGTTTCAGGAATATTGGGATAATAAAAGCAAAACTATATTCTTGTTTCCCTTGTGCGTAGGAGCGGAAGCTTTTTAATGAAAAGTTCATTCGCATGAACAAGAAAAGGCTGCGTGAGTTAAGAATTGCCGCTGACAGCCTGCAACTGACACCATTGGTTGAACTCACTCGCACTGCACTTCTGAGATTAATCGAGGGGAGTACTAGTGAAGAGATTCGCCAAGCTTTTGAACTACCTGATGATCTTACGGAGGTGTCTTGTTTTGGAAAATGTTATGTTACACTGCTTTCGGGATGATGTACACTTGACTGGAATTTAATAATGATATAGTTAATTGATGCAGGAAGATCAATGGGAGCCCATCACAATTGCTACTGATGATCCACAAGTACGACTCTTGAATAAATTAGGTGAAAGAAAGAGGCGAGAGTTGAGACAAAAAGAGAAAGTTAAGGTAATTTGTCTAGTCAAATTTAGGCTTTTAGTTACTTTAGTTTTCTTGAGACTGATGGTAGGTGGGGTTTGGTTTTCACTTTTCAGAATGTTGAGGCTGAAGCACCACATGTGGATCATCGATCTATTGATGAACTAATGTCATTTATTAATGGTGAACATGAAGGTTTACTTCTAACTTTTTTGTTATTATCTGTTCAGTACATCAATGTTTGATCCTCACCTAAGAGAACGTAAGGCATGAGGATTTCTGTGAATTTTTTGTCATGTTTTGCCTGCATAATTGTTGAGATTTTATTAAGTTCACTCTTGCAGGTCCAAAGCAGGCAAAAGCTTGCAAAAGTAAAAAGAACAAAAAAGGAAAAGATAAACAAAAGACCACTGCTTCTGTATCTGGTAAGGCAGTTTGAATGCAGTTACTTGGTCATTTTCAGCATGATATCTGGCCTTTAAGATTTTTGTCAACTTGGTGCAAATCTTACTATAATGCTTATATACTCTGTTGTATTGTGGCCTGAAATGACTTCTCGGTGTTCAAAACTTTTGGTTTTTAAAATTAATGATCTAATGTAGTGTGTTCGCTGGTTTGTGTGAAGGGCATGTTTTTAAGGCAGTTTGGCTACCATCCTAGCATCCTACTTTCTCATTCTAATATCATTACCTAAGACACGTGTGTGTTTGTCTTATCACATATCTCACACACACACACATACATATATATCAATGCTTTTTGAAAGGTTAGCTGGTCTAGGTTACATTATTCTTCATGGGTTGGACTACATATTGTGGTTTTGTGATAAGATTTAAGACATGGTTTATGACTATCTTGTTGGGTCAATCTTGATTTCACATGTGAAAAGTTGAAACTTGGGGATTAAGTTAGGTGAGTTGAATTTGGGGTCTTGGGATTTAGTTTGATTCGGTCACCATAAATAGTTTTATTTAATTTCCTAATTTGAGTTTGAGGGTCATAGTTTTCTTGTTTTCCAAGGTGATGTTTAAGTATAAATAGGGAGTCTAGGGTCAATGTAACGTGTGAGTATTTGGTTGATTAATAAAATTTAAAGAATCGTAGGGAGTTCCACAAGATTGCCTAGTTGTTTTTTGTATTTTAACGAGTTCTGGGCAAAAACATCCTTATTACAAATTAGTTATGTAGCATAGAACTAACACATCCTTATTACAAATTAGTTATGTAGCATAGAACTAGTTCAACCTTTCGTTGGTGTCGACTTTTCTTGTAGAGATGCCCTAATGGGTTGGGTTCAAGCCTTTAGGCCAGGCCCGACCTGAACCTGAACAACTTTGGTCTCCTTAGGTCTTATTAAGCGTGATTATCGCAATAAGTCATAATAATTTATCAAAAATCTTAGTTAGGCCCTGTCCTAGTCCTAGAATTTACTAGACTGGAATGTTCGGTCTTGGCAAGGTTTCGTATTGCCTAATACGTAAATTGGTCAATGCCATGTTTATGTAATTGTCCAAGTTTTGTATAGATATTTAAATTCTTTTATGAGCTAAACGATTCACTAACTATCTAATGGTAAATCTCTATATATTTTCATGCTTTATAAAAGCTTTTAGTTAGGAATTTTTATGGAAAACTATATTTTGTCCTTCATAAAAATAAATTATTAAATTTTAAGATTCTAAATATCTTGGTGAAATATTGAATTTAGTAATAAATAAATAAATGTTCAATCAAAGAAATTCAGGGCCCGAATTTTTATGGAAATATATATATTTTTTCTTTACAGTAAGAAATATTAATTTTTAAGATGCTAAATATCTTGATGAAATATTTAATTTAATAGTAATAAATAAATGTTTGACCAAAGAAATTTAGGGCTTGGCTTGGTTAGGACCTTTCTAAGAGTCCTTTTTTCAAGTTTTAATTACACTTTAATGTAGTGTTTAGGACCAATGTTTCTTAGGAGTTAGGATCGGATTTGGCCCTAAGTATATGTTAAATTAGATATTTGACAAGCAAATAAGCAATGAGATTTGATACCCTTGGAGAAGAGTTTTGAGTTAAGAAAGTTTTATTTCTTTTTTTATCTACCTAAAACTTAATCCTAATCAGATTTCAACCTGCCATCAAAGTGTGAAGCTTAAGTTTGTGCCTTGGTATCAAGATTGTTGAGGGCTAATAGCGGTGGAAGTTTATCTTGTACTTGTGAAAAAAAAAATCATGAAGACAAAAACTAAAAACACACAAAAACATGAAAACAAGTGTATACATAAATGTCTTATAAATGACCTATGTCCATGACCCCCCACTAGTGAGTCAATATTAATAACAGTGAAATAGGGTTTTACCATTACAAAGGGGTGTACTTTATAAGTAGAGAACCAAAGCGAAACATCTATATTGTGAACTCTTTTATCATGCTACTCTTTTGCAATCAAGTTTAAACTTTGCATCTTTTTGTTATTGGTTAAATAAAAGAATTCACTTTGATTCAATGTTTAAATATCCAAATGGGATTTTAACAGTAATCTTAGATCCGTCGTAAGTGCATCCACATGTTACCAATGTGGAGTATGGATTTCATGGTACATTTTGCCGTTACTAAGTAAAGTGAATCACTACATTAATAAGTTTCATGTTTACTTTACTCAAATTGGAACACTTAAGTGTGGCTTATTGGAACCTTAAGTCGATGTGGATACAGAGATGTTAGGTTTATATTAAAGAAACCTCTCCAACTATAGTGAGACGTTTTTGAAAACCCTGATCCCTAGTTGCAAATTGCGGGCAAAACGTACAATATAACTATGTTTTGGACGATGTGTGACAATGATATCAAATTTGCTCATTGTGCTCATTTAGGAAAGTGTGGCACTTCTCATCAAATCCCTAAAGGTTGGTGTGTTTTACACCTTGCTCATATTTCACAAATGACATGGAGAGATGTTGGGTTTATGTAGAGTAACCTCTCAACTATGGTGGCATGTTTTGGAGAACTATGAGCTTGGTTTGCAATTTACCGACCAGGTAGACAATATCACTCGTTGGACGGGGTTACATATATTATATATATGATTATACTCTAATACCATATTTGTAGTAAAGGACCATTTTCTGCATGATTCTCTATTTTATGGTGAATTTGTTTAGTATGGGCAAGTATCTTAGATTGTATGTGTTTAATAAATCATAACCTAGATCTCTTACTTCGTTTGAGTTGTGTTTTGGATTTTTCTATGGTGTTCGTGATTGAAACTTCTTAGTAGCTACTTGAAAAGCAAGAATGGTATTGGTAGTTGATAATCTAGTGAAAAATGTCTAACGGGGTAAGACAATATTCTCTTGATTTACATGTTTATATTTTCACTTGTACATAATTGAAGTGTGGGAAAGGGTTGAAACATAGAAAGTATTGTGTTCTCGAGCTTTTTTATGTACTAACTTTCTTCCCATTTTTGGGAGGAAAACGAAGAGAAGGGAAAGAAAGACTTAATAAATTTGTAATAAACAAAAATGCCCCTTTTTATAGACTTAAAAAAATCAACTATTTAAACAAGGTGCTCATAATTGTAGTATTTTATGTTTTTATTCCCGGTCTCTACAACTACATTACATTTTCCTCCATTTCTTTTTAAACCAAGTACATGAAAAAAATAGAAAAATTATTTCCTTTTATTTCTTCTTTTCTTTCCCTCTCCTATTTGTGAAACTTGGAAATCTATTCACCGTTGTCGTTTAACTTAATCTACCTATTCTTTATCTATTTTATTAATCGAGGACTATGCCTTCCTATTCAGTGCCTCCCATCTTCATGATGTTGTTGAACCTCTTATACACTTTTTAACTAATTGCATAGAAAGGTTGTAAAATACTAAACAGTCAAAGCTTAACGCATTTGCTTTACCTTAGATATGCTTGTTTGTCTCTTAACATCTGCTCTGTCTCCTTGTCTCTACACCTTCAGACTCTTTGATGATTTTCTGTCTGAGCTAAATGATCCTTCGAATAACAATGGTTTTGATTGTTAAATGTTAATTGGATGCTGATAGGAATGTTATTGTCATATAGCCGAGTGATGAATCTTTGATTGAACTTGTTTAATTCTTTGTATTCATGCTATGATAGTGAAAACATATACCGGATCCACTCTGTTCTTGTCTGCAGCTTCTTGTCGGTACTTGGAATTCCATGCGTGTTGATTATCTGCTTGGTTTCTTGATGGTGCTTAAAGCATGAGTCCTTTCATTTATTATTCTTATATTTATATATTTTTTTTGTGGTCTTGTTCATTAATAGTGATGATACTGATAAGTTAAAGATTGCAAATGAGCTAAAAGAAGGAATCACTGCTCCTTAATTGCTTGTCACTTTAATTTCTTGAAACATTATTATGGTAGTTTTTAGATATACACACCCTTTTTAATGTTAAATATAACCCCATGAAGGATTCAGTTTTGTCTATGAATGTGAGTAATTAATTCCATGATCTCTTAAGTTTTTTTTCCTTTTTTCTTTGTTCCTCAGAGAAATGGATTACTTTGCTTGGTGGTTCAATTTAAACTGACAGCAAGGGTCTAAATTTGGCAATAACCCAGGATCACACCGTGTATGATGAGATCAATTGACTTTGGTAGTGGGATTGGGTGAGTTTTCAGATATCCCCGTGCTGGCATGCACAGTATGATGTATTAAAGGTCAAAATATATACCGACTGCATATGGATACAAAGATACATAAAATGAAAACGAGAAAACAAAGTGAAACGATTTCAATGTACCTGCTTTGCTCGAAGGTCATGCCAACGGAAATGGTCATGCTTTACTCGAAGGTCATGTCAACGGAAATGTTCACCAGTGACCAGGCAAAGTTAAAGTACGTAGAACATCTTTATTCATTTACTTTTCTTAAACATCTTCTGTTTATTGGACATTCATCACCATCGATATAATATAGTATTAGACTTTAGGTTAGAGAGATGGCATGTCAGTGTGTGAACCTGTTTGTCAGAAAATTGTGGTGAGCTCTGAGCTGAACAGGAACCTGGTATGGTTCTGATATGGCAGCTCGGCAAGCCTGCATTAGTTTAGCTTAAATCAGCTTGAGACTGCCCAATTTATTGGAGCCATTTAGTAATTTATGTTCATATAACCTGCTAGTTTAGCCTCAAGGGTACTTTTTATTTCGACCATTTGTATAGGTTACCTGTAATTTTATTTTGGGGGTTGTATACTGTTTGAGTCATGGCATATAAGATCATATCTATACTAGCTGAGCCAAGAATCGAAGCGTAGACAAATAAGCATGAACATTCGGGCTGGAAAGCCACAAACGGAGCCCGAACCTAAATTTTTCTCACACAAAATACAGCCTTATGTCACAGTACACAAACATTTCTGCTTTTTTCTATTTTTCTTAAGTATAGGAAGATCTAGCACTGAAGGATACTCGTTCATTTGCGTTAAGCGCCATCCTTGGTACCTATCCAATGCCAACACGGGGTAGAATGCCCCCTCATGGTGGGACCAACATGTTGTTCCCATCAAAGTTTTATACTCATTTGAGTTTTGACTGGTTTTTTTCTATGTTTGGATTTCACAGAATAGTCGCAGCTTTTGATAATTTTCTGTTGGAAAAGCAAGGCCACCCCTAAAGCTGGTAGGAATCGAAGTTTAGACCTCATTAGGATAATACCTATTCCCAGGTTTCACCTCTCGCCGTACTGAATGAAAATGGTAAGATTATTTCATTATAACGCGAAGATAACAGGTTTGAGAAATAGAAACAAAATTATACTTGCATTTTACTACATGTAGTGATGCATTATTCTAAATATTTACTGTTGAAAAAACTATATGGTGTTCAGGTTGGCCAAATGTCATAAGAGGATATTTAGATGGATGTATACGAGTTTATAGCTCTTTCATAAGAGGTAAGACTTTTGGTATTTGGTTCTATGCATGTTTTATTATAGTGCAAACTCAACATTTATTTATTTATCAGATAAAAGATTTTGTGTTTTGTTTTGATTAGAATGCAGGAAAAAGAAAACATGGTTTGACATGGAATTACATTCGAATAGGAGGGCATTGTGGCAGATTTATTTACTTTATTTATACTAGTTGTTTTGAAGCTTCATGTGTTTTGGAATAGCAAAATCTTCTTGGGTAAAGATCTGGATTTGGGGGTTTGCTTTTGTTTTCTACAGCTTGATCATTGTTTTTTAGTAGACTTTTGTTTGTTTCCCACTATCATCTTAGCGAGTTTTGGAGTTGGGTGTTTAATAAAAATAATATCTGCCGTTTCAAAGAAAAGAAAAATACATGAAACATCATAAACCAAGCGAAACCGGTGGTTTCTTGGTCACGACCAGCTAAAGCTAAAGTTCCATTTAAGAGCGTTTGAAGTGTTTGCCTTCTAATGTTTGCTTTTGAAGCCGAGGGCCTCTGAAAGTAGCCTTCTTTCTTTAAGGATAGAGATAAGATCTGCTTACGTCCTACCATCCTCAAACTCTATGATTAGTTTTTCTACGAGTGATATTTTATCGGGTACAATTCTTGTTGTCATAATCGAAGTGTTAGTTAAGCCATTTAAGGTACATGAAGCAAACATCACATTTGATGATGATTTCCTCACCAATCACGAGATGTGATATACTGAATATCTCCTCTCTTTGAGAGACGAGACGGTAGACCAGAGCTCATGATGATGGTGAAGATGTGGTTGAGAGCAGTTCTATAAACACTTTCTTGAACGCTAGAAACATTTGAAGTTAATTTGTGGTGATGTTTAATCCCCCTCTAAGTGGCTTGAGAAAAGTACAAGCTATTAAGGTGTATTCATCTTTAAGGTCATCCATCATCTCATCAGTCACCAATAAGAGGATGTTAAAATTTTACAGATTTCAGCTTATTGGTGTGGCATACTAGGACTTCCAACACTTGTATGATGAAGCACAATTCAGCATTTTAGCTTTGTAATATGTTTACTCGTTAAATTAACTATATAAAAGGTTTAACAAAATTATGGATACTATAACTATATGAATCTCAACTTATGTTTGACGTCCAAGCAAGAAATTTAATGCTTTTTTTATTTTTAAACTAACTAGTGTGAAACTTTTGATTGCATAAATCCCTAAATGCACTTATAGTCGAAACTGGTTCAGTTTTTCTGTTATGTTGGTCTGTGCCAATAAAGGCGGGTGTGGACCTTAAGCTCCACATAACCCATGCAAATAATATATCTCAAACAAGCAAGCATCTGTAAGTTACTCAATTTGTGTCATATAAGGGAAACTCAAGATACAAAAATGCCAGGACATTCATTGTTGGTTCTTTCACCTATGAAAACAGCCCATAATCTCCAGCAATATAACCACTTGCTAGTTGTATAAACCTACTCCGATTAACTCAGTCGATGTTGTGAAAGCCAGGGAGAAGAGAAGTAATGAAGCCAAAAACAATCAACTGTATCTCCTTTACAATCCCCCACCATCTGTTGTTGTTTCCATTCACTGCACCTTCTTCATTTACATCACCCATTGGCCGGTTCTCATTTTCAGCTCCTGCTTGCCCGTCTAATACAAGATTGTGTAATTTGTACACATGTCAATATTATTCACATGAATATTTGAATGTCAACCTAATAGCTAGATTGAGAAGAATGGAGAGAATACCTAACAAAGGAGCATTCTCATTTTCTTGCCTAGTGGCTGCAGGGATGTTATCTTCCCTAACAGCAGGAGCTCTTGGTTGTTGGGGAGGTGCAGCCGCCCGCTGCATTCCTTGCGACAACCATCGTATCAGTGGTGCAAGAGCTCCTGTTTGATACCTGACACACATCCCAAAAAGGTTCGCTTTTAAAAGGAACAAGTCAAGTGAGTTGAAAGTTTACCCAAGTCTACTTTTAATGCATATGATTTCCTAAATCAGTTTTACTCAAAAGATTTAACTTACTATTTCAATCTTATCGACTTTTTGTCCTTGTAAACACAGTTAACACATTAAATATATTGATTTTTAAAAACTTTAACTAAAATTGTTGACAAACCGACCTGACCTGACCCACCCGTTTTGACCACCATACTGAAAGTGGTCCGTTTCAACCAGCAAATAAGCAACCGCTTTGATCTGTTAGCCAGCCCACCCATCTTGCCAGCTCTTAACAGTTTATGTAGTTATGAATTATTCCACATAATTAATAAATTGTTTTCTAGTTGAAAACAATAGATGATGGTTTTTTTGACTTACAGATAGATCAATGAAGCAAAAAATATGAGCAGGACAAGCCTTTTTCTTGAGCCATCTTGGTTGAACAAAAAGATAACAGCTGCCAGCTTGAATAAGAGCATTAAATCAAGATGAATTGCAATTTGGAATCTCCTGACCACAACTTGTCTCTGTTGTCCACCCTGCTGTTGCTGCTGCTGCTGTCCTGCTTGCCCTTGCTCACCTTGTGCTCCAGCTTCAGAAGGACTTGGCCCACTACTTAACAAATATTAAATTTCTCATAAAAAAATTTCCATCAACTATATAAATGAATTATATTTTATCAATAATCTACAGAAATTAATTTTGTTGACCCATCTAAGTTTTATGTTTACTAACTAAAAAGTCATTTCTTTTCTACTTTATCAGCCAAAGGAGGAGGGGAGAGGGTTAACATATCAGTCTCATGAGGTTTAATACAAGAAATACATCTTTTCTGCATTCCATATCTCATCAAATTTACTCATCTTCCAAAACTTTATAATTACGGTTATATACTTGTGTTAATAGATTGCAAGAACTTTACCTCAAGGGGTAAGTTTAAATATAATTGAAAAACTTATCATTTAGTGTACATTTATTTATTACAAAAGATACAGTATTCAGCAGTATATGGATGAATACAAACTCTACGAACTAGAAGTCTAAAAACATTTTGAAATTTATGGAAAGATGAATGACTTACGTAGGAACATTGTAAGTAAAAGGGATGAGAGTGTTGGATGGAAATCCAGCAATTGGTCCCACAAATGAATTCGGGAAAGTGGGAACCATATATATGCCAGGTCCATGATCGGTTTGTTCCTGAAACTGTTGTGGAGGCACTATTGCAGGAACCATAATGGGGTACATGTTCGGAAACATTGGGGGTTCACCATTTGGTGGTGTGAAGCCATAGAATGGAGGTAACTGCAACAAAGTTGGATGGATTATTAAGTGATTGCAATTACAATGAAAATGCCAAAAGTTGCAAGCCCCATCAAAGGATTTTTGTCCCAGTATTATCATTAATGTGGGTATTTTTATTCTTTGTAGAAGGATCAAGTAAGAAAAAAAGGGTTAAAAGAGTGAATTTAGAATCAGTTACCAATGCATACAATCAAACATTATAAACACCGTAGACAACAAAAATCCATAAGTAAACTAGCATCTCTCCCAAGAAGGCAAGTAGTCAAGACAATGCAAACTAGCTTTACTTAACTATGTGCTATTTTCAGCTAGGCCAATATCAAACTTTCAAAACAGTTTAAGAGCTACAAATACTGATAGTTTCAAAACAAGTTGATAACTATAAATATCAAATCTTACAATTCTAGTAAGAATTCAATCCAAATGTTTGTAATCTGTCTTGCAACCTTGATCCACATGCTTTCTCAATTTTCTCGTATTAAGGGAATTATTAGGCATTTAATTATTCGACAAGTACTCTCATTATATCAAGCTTCACGACAAAGCTGTATTTCTTTAGGGAAGGGGAGTATATAATAGTATTCCATTAAGGAAAAATGAAAGAAATAAAAAAGTAATAAAGCAATTGTTTTAAAAATATGAAGGTTATATTCTTCATTCAACCTGTTTTATGCTGGATTTGGCATTTACAAAACTAGATACATACTTAGATGGTCTATAAAGCAGGTTCAATAGTTGGATGCCCTGATAAAAATAGACAGAAAGCTTACACAATGCATTAACACACTAAAGGGCACCAAATAGTGCATTATTTAACATATTAAACTTGTCATCAACACCGTCTTGAAGAAAATGCACAAAACTGTCCGGTTCCCATAATCTATCGAATATATCAGCATATCACAAACCCTAACATGTCAAAATCAAAAACACATATAACACAAAAGACTAGGATTAGATTCTTAATATACCAGCTCATAAACTTCCACAAAAGAAGAAGCTCCCAGTCCCCCACATTGCACATTTAAAAATCTTACATTCTTCAACAAAACATTTCCATGAAGCTAACCAGCTAGGATCATTACAATCCCAGGCAGCCGAGGCATTCAAATATCAATTTTTTAATAAGACTATAATAACTATTGGTTTCAAAGCAAACCCATCACTTGCAATTTGCAAGCTATAAGATGAAATAACTTTCAATCTTATAAGTAACCCAAACTTTCCCCTACTGTTTTACATACGCGTCAAATATAAGAATTTCTCCTTATACTTAAGAATTTCATATAAAATCACAAACTCCAACTACAATAAACACTGTACCAAGTTCTACCAAAAGAAAACTGGCAAGTGCAAAATTTATGAATACAATCCACATAAAATCTATGTACGCAGGAAGAATTGCATACGATTCGTGGAAAAACTCCACAGTCCACACCAATTCAGCCGATAGGGTTTCAAACACAATAGAAAAAGTAATATCTTTCCTTCTAAGTTCTAACTAAAACCAGATGAACAATTAAGCAACAGATCATCGTCCTCATGAAAACCACATACACACACAACTGTCAAATCAAGCACATACTCGGAAACAAAAAGCCCTAATTTGCAACTGTCAAATCAAGCACATACACAAAAAGGGAAAGCAATCGAGCTTCATACCTGCTTATGATCGGGTTGTTGCTGATGTTGTTGTTGTGAAGAAGAAGAAGAAGATGATGATGGATTTGAAGGTTTGTCGGATCGTGATGTGTGATTATCGATTTCTTGGGCCATCGTTTGGAAGAATTAGAATTTGCAAGTGTCTCGCGATCTTGAACCGCTTGTCCTCCGTTATTTTACTTGCGTGGCTCAACCAATCGGATCATGCCATGTGTACAACATGTAACATAAAATTACTTTATCAACATTGAAAACATTTATGTTTTATTTTCTCGTGCTAGTGATAGATGTTTTTATCTTGGAAAATTTGCAAGAAACCCACCTATCATTTAATCTTATTTTGAGTTTACACATTTGTCTATAAAAAACTTAAACTCTTAACTATTTGTAGAGAAATATTTTTTCTATAACGTTTGTACCTCTAGAGTTACAAAATTGGTTATTAACTCTAAGAAGAAACAACATAATTTCTATAATTTAAAATTGTAAAAGTGGTTGGCTGGTTGGATCCGGTAGTTCGGTTTAACATAAATGACAATTTTTTAAACTGTATTTTGTTGTGGTGAGTAATTAGAAGGAGATGTTTAAAAATTAAATGCATACAAGAGACCATTAAACATAGATTATTTTAATTGAAAAACAGAATAACTTATAACTAAAATAATAAACGAATTGCACCAAAATAACTAAATTACTGAGAACTAATGGTAAAGTTATGAGTTGAATTGACTGCCCACAATTGATTGTTAATCTATGGTCAGCCAAATTAGTTAAACTATTTCCCTTTCATTTGAAAAACATAAACGTTTGTAACTAAAACAAAAATTCTTAGTTATAGATACAATTTTGAGCCTGTATCAAGCCGAGCAGACCCATGCTCACCCATATTTGTAGCATTAGATGATATTATGCTAGAGACATGTTTGTTTTAGAACCAATAATATGTGATGAACCATAATAACTACATGATACATTTGTACATAATGCTTAAAGATAAACAAAAAATGTGAAAGAGAGAAAAAAAAAGACGGTTACATAACTGTTGTATATATCACATTCAAATCAATAGGTACAAATTACGGTTCTCATGGTTTTTAACAAATTGTTGGTTCTGAAAAGAATACAAAATTCACATAACTTCACTCATATACGCATGAATACAAAATATATCATATGTCACAGATAAACACAGTAAAGAATCATTATCTTTTCATCTATACACATGTACATAATTATATGATAGTACCCAAGTGGACATCCTGGTGGAAGTGGTGTAGTTTCCAACCAAAAGATTTGGTTCTAGTCTTGTATGGTGCACATTATGGTGATTTTAACCTAGAAAATCTAGTTATTGTTGTTAAAAAACATAATAATATGATAACTAAATGTGAACAAACATGGTTCATGGCTGCTGGAGCCATTCTTGAATAGCTGACCGTAGCGCGCGGTTTGGGACAGGGTCAGAATTGGCTAGCTCAAGATTGGTCATGGGTGAGGTGTTATTACCACTGTCTAACCATCCTCTTAAAGCCTCTGCTTCATAAGTAAATCCATCAGCAGCAACCACCGGATCCCGCATGATTTCCTGCAAATTTGATCAGTCTTGTTAAACCACCTATCTTCCTTGTGAATCTGTAGACCTTTTATTTCAAACGGGTCAAATAAAAAAGTTTAGACAATGCAATAAGAAGTGAGAACTAACCTGAAAGATTGGACAAATGAAGTAATGTGGAATCTGGCTTTTTCGTTCTGAGCCGAATCCAAATGATGAAAGTCCACAAGAACCTCGCATTGGTTCAAGCACCCTCCACACCTCAGATGCAAGATCGGGCCGATTTTTTCTGACAACATCACAGCAACTCATTGCTAAAAGAGCCAACTGTTGTGCCTGCACAAACGGCCAGTCTCCCGCTGTAGGATCCAATATACTCTTCAAATTTTCTTCATTAAGTGCACGTTGCACTTCCTTCGTCAACCCCAAAGCAGGCCTACCCGTTAATAGCCTTAATAATATAATACCAAAAGAGTATGTATCCGACTTTGAAGTAAGCTCTCCAGTAGAAAGAAACTCCGGGTCCATGTAGACAAATGTACCTTTTGGGTCAGTTCGGCAACATAAAGATGTGTTATTGCTTGAAAACTCGTTTTGGGAGAGCACACGACATATTCCAAAGTCACTTAACTTTGTGACCAAGTTTTTATCTAGGAGGAGGTTGGCAGGCTTTAAATCACCATGAACAATGGAACAAGAATGAAGAAAAATAAGAACAGAACAAAGTTCAGCAGCTATGCGGATTCGATTTTGCCATGATAATGGGGGAGTATTGTCTTTGCAGTTGAGTCGATCTTCAAGGCTTCCACCAGAAAGATACTCATAGATGATTATCCATGAATCTGGACAGGCTCCTATTAAGGTTACAAGATTTGGGTGTCTCAGTCTGCTCAAAACATTGACCTGAAAAGTCAACAACAAGCACAGATGCATTATCAGATCATTAGATTATCATTTCAATAGTCATGTTTCTAACCATCATACCTCCTGCTGAAATTCTGTGGGCCCTTGCAGGCTATGTGAGTGCAACATCTTTATGGCAACTTCAGTTTGCCGAATAAAACCTCTAAAAATACTTCCATAACCCCCTTCTCCAATCTTGAGTGACGGGTCAAAGTTGCGAGTGGCCTCTTTGACTTCTGAGAACGAGAACTCAGTGTAGAACTGAGAGGCACTTGAACATGAGGCTTCTGCTTGTTTCTGCCTCATTTCCTCTAATAATCTAAGGGCATCATCACACTCTACCTGCAATTCATCACGTTCCTTTTTGTAATTCTGCAAAAGCTCAACAGCAGAGAACATTTTTTGTTCTAGATCCTGCACCGTGTGGTCAGACTCAGCAATTTGACTTTCAAGAACTGATATCTGCTCAAGTGCCATGCGAAGTTCTTCTGAAACTTCATCTAGCTGCCTTTTAATATTTATATGTTCTTCCTTGGTTTTTTTGAGGGCTTCTTCAATCTCTAGCCTTCGTCTCAGTTCTTCCGTATACAAGTTTTCAGATGCTTTAACCTGTAAGATTATGGCCTACAATTAACTCGGTCTCCCATTTTGTTTAATTAAAACATTTTAACTTGTCATTTACATGTGAATGAGTTGATTCGGGTTACGTTTTATCAATGAGTCAAACAAGTAAGATAAAAATTTAGATAAAATGAAAACAGGTCAAACACCACCCTATTTGTATTTATAATGCATAAAACCTTCTACAATAAGGATATCACATTTCCATCATACTTGGCACTCTAACGACAAAAAGTGCTTCCGGCATGCCAAAATCTTACTCATTTTGAATGTATAAAAAACGTAGACATACTTCCCCTTGAATAAGAGAGCTAGGAAAAGCATGTTACTCGTACTAGAGAGGGATTATACATAAAACACATTTTGTATGTACATCGCACAAAGCCAAATTTATGCCTGAGTATAACAGATAGTCAGATAATATAATAATCTAACCTATATGTTTGCACACATATTTCATGTGAAGATATTGGTTAATGCATGTGTACTTCATTATGATACTCATTCACAGTGACAAAATCACAGAGTTGCTGAGGCAGACCAAAGTCTGAGCATGTAATCATGCATTAGTTGCTCAAAAACGAGCTTCAATGTTAATTGAGCAAGTCTTTTAAATCTCCCAATTCAAATTATATATGAGCTCAAGCCGGATCAAATCACAATGCAACACTACTCTTTGACCATGGATATATGAGCTCAAGCCAACTCCAATGTGGTTTTATTACATTCCATTTATATAATAATCCAATTAAACATGGACAACAGATTAAGAGTAAAAAAAACTAAATACCAAAAGAACCTTATTTTGAGACGAAGACAAAGTTTACCCTGAGCTTAGCTTCAACGGCATCCTTTTCTGCTTTCCTGCGCCTGATAGACTCGTCAAATGCCTCTTTATAGGAATTCTCTGCCTCAGCCATGGCTTGTATAAGCTGATCATATAGTTCATCGTTTATTCCCCTTTCCTGCTGAAGTTTCAAATAAACTCTTAATAAAAAGACAATTAAAATGTAAAGAAAAACTGTGTATCAACTTGTTTGATTAGAAGTGGCAATTACAACCCATTTATTAATGAATGGAACGATTTTGGTGGTGTTTGATCTCAAACGGTTAATAAAAAAATAGCTAAAGGAGAATGGGTCAAATAGACAATAGGTGGACAAATAAATATTTACAGGTCAACCACGCCTGACCCATACCAAAAAGTGACCCATTTTGACCAATAATCTATTTTTAATGCATTCAACCTCCTAAGTTGTTTTATTTGAGATATAGATTGTTACGGTAATAACATCATTTCTGTAATCTTAACTAATGCATTATTGATAAGTGAAACTTTTTAAATAAAGGACAAAAATGTGTTTGCAGGCAACCCAAACTTCTTTTGACCCATTGCCAAACCCAACCATCTAACCATATCTATATTCAATCACAGAAGGAGATTATTTTACATACCAGGACACTGGGAGGGGAAGGATTTTGAAGGCCATCTTTAAACCTAGGAACTGAACAGTAGTCTGAATCAGCTTCACTTATTACATGAGGGATCAGTCCTGAATCATTAACCGTTTCACTAGAACATGTAGAAAATCGTGAACCAGTGGAAGGACTTGTTAGTAAAATCCCACTCCATTCATCATTCGTCGTTCCTGATATTAACCTAGTTGCAGGAGTTAACTCGACACTGAAAGTTGGTGGTGTTCTGATTCCAAGATTGTCAGACATGACTCTACGGTAGTCTTGAGTTGGACTATTGAGCTGTAATACAGTTCTCTGTCCTTCAGTAATAGATCTTGACTTCAAGGATCTCCCTCCAGAATCAGTGTTTATATTTGGAGAGAGTGATGGAGATGAAATTGAGGCCCTAGCTCCATCCAGCCTGCGTGGCCTGCATTGAAATAATAACTTTTGATCATTTCCAACCACATTTGTGGCCTAATGGCCGATAGGGTGAACAATGTAATTAGACTTTAATCTACCTAAAATTTACATTTGCGTTTTATCATACTTGAGCTATGATATGTATTTCGAACTTGATGGTTGCTTCTGGTACTCACAAATATAGGGAAAACATAGCTGGATTGTGCAGCCAATTTGTCTGTATTCACTAAATACAAGGATTATCAATAATGGTGTTCTTTGTTGAAAACTTGAGGACTACCAATAGTGGTACTCTCTGTTATATGCATCCAAGTTGGCCGCATCATAAAGCAACTATGTTTCCCCCTTAGCATAATCATAAAAGTATTTATGGTAACGATAGCAATATACTTTCATGGATATCTTATTTTGAAATAAATAATAATAATTTTGAAACCAAATTTTCTAAATACAAAAACTTAAGAAAAGCAATCCAACCTGATTTTGCCTCTAATTTGGAACTTTCATGTTTTATAGTTTGGAGTTAGGGTATATTTGTGCATACATATACATACATACAGTATGCAACACACAAGAGTAGCAAGTTAGGCATACCTAGTAAAAATCACGTTTCCTTTGCATAAAAACTGAATCTCACAGGAAGGAGCTGCAAGTGAACGTACATAGATGGCTTTCTTGGACCTCAAGTCTACCATTTTCCTATATTTTGAGGTATGGTAAGCATGAAAATGTCGTATTCGTATGTAATAAAGTAATGGAAATGTAAGCTGTGAAGCTTCCTTACAACTTACTTTGAATAATGCTTATCTGCAGCTCCTCCCATGACAAGCCTTCTGACATTGTGTTGAAGAATGAATTCAACAATACCTTTCTCAATAGAATCCATTTCAATATAGTGCACCTCAGCACACACCTAAGTCATTTAAAGAATGGTGATTCCACAGAGCAGGTATAAGAGTTGAGGACATTATAGAATTAGAGGGTGTTTGGAGTGTGTGCATAGGAACTGATTATGTGATACGGAGTAATCAGAATTTGATAATTAACTGTAACCAGACTAGTTGTAGAAAATAGTGCTTGGTATGTCTTTGCGGTTTAAAGTTGTAATAATTAGATAAGAAGTTTGAGTGTTTAAAAACATTTAAATTAATAGATAAAAAGAATGACTTTGGCAAAAAAAAAAGGGTTTGTTAAATGGGAATATAGCCTCTAAAAGTAGGTTGAAATATAGGTAAATAAGTAGCTATTTTACAGTTGGATAATAAGCTTTTTTGCAACTGCTATTAAGCTGATTACTTGACCGCAATAATCAGATGATCAGAAGCAAGATCTGTTTATCCAAACACTAAAAACTGATTTCAAAAAGCAATATCAGATAATCATTACAAAACCAAATCCAACCCCCTTAGCAAGTAGCAACAACAAGTAAGGTTCCCAAACAATCAGTTACAATACCCCTGTTTGTTGACATGTCTGATTATATTCGTCAAGCAGCCGGTGCATATCTTCCCTCTCTGTTTCATGGTATGCCGCTACTTGATGTGCTTCAAGTTGGTTTATCCTAAACTTTGTGCCCACTGAAAAATTAAAACAGACATTAACAAATGTGTACATAAATGCCCACACAGATTCCAAAAAATAAATGTGACACTTCAATCCCACATCCCATATTCTAACAACACACTAAAAATATCAGAGCTTGAAAAACTTGCTTAAATATTCTTGAAACTCATATTCCGTTGGTCTTAAAACCCTATTTTAACATGTATGCACTTCATTAATATAGTTTTAAAAATCAGATTTTTACACTTCTTGACAACGAACTTATCGAATCCAGCAACTAACCTAATTTCTTCTATCAAACAATAACATCTATCAAACATTTAATTGAATTCCAGATATTGACTAACTAATTGAATTCCAGATATTGACCAAGTCAAGTAAAGAAACATTACTAATGGGGATCTTCTCTGCAGGCTGATGAACATGAAGAATACAAATCTGTCTACCTCCTGAATTACGAAGAGCCCATAGCAGAGTTGACTGACTCTCTTTCATATTCTTTCCCACAGCCACATAAACCTTATCTTCATCAACCACCCTATGAGGTGCTTCTTCAACAATTTCACCCCTAATCTCCATCATCTCCGAGGTGTTTACAACAGGATTGATGTTTTGTTCACCCTCCACCGATACAGAACCGACCACAGCCATCTCAAACTAGATACTTACTTAAGCTAACCACCAACCTCATACGTTCGTTTCTATTGAATCGATTGCAATTATAAACAGAATCAACCGATTAGAAAACAAATTACATGTAAATCATTCACGGTAGAACTGAAACCCCCAACTTGATCATATGGCAAGAACCCTAAATTGCAGACTAAATAGATGAAAAAGGATTATGAAGAATGTATGACGTTGAAAACAAATATCAGTAGACTGCTGAAATCGATGTTAATCGAAAGAGAAATGGAAAAGTTACGATGATTAGAGCTTAAAAAGGGGAAACATGTGTTTTGGGGGATCTATCCCTTGGTTGACTATGATACATATATAGATATAAAATATGAAGATAGTGATTATGTAGATATTATATTGAACAAAACCGTTGCCTTGAAATTTTGAGAAATTACGGTTGCAACTTCTTCATCTAACATAATGTACTTTCAAAACAGATTATGAGTTCCAATATTGAGATAGTGATTTACAAGCATAGTAAGTAGAGAGTAAAACTTTAAAAGTGTGTGCTGACGGGTTAAAAAGATGTAAACCTTTGGTTTTATTATTATTATTAGAGTTAATTGTTATTTTAGTTCATGAGTTTTAATATGTTTTGTTATTTTCATTCAATTTTTTTTTTCTTTTTTGGGTTGTTGACTTTTGAAAAAGTTATTATTTTTTATAAATTTTTATTAATTTAGTTAATTGTATTTGTTAAGTTATAAATATTTAAATCATTATACAAATAAAAACTTAAATTAAATGATTTGTATAATGACTTAAATGATCATAACTTAACAAAGACAATTAACTAAGTTAACGAAAATTGATGAAAAAAACAACTTTTTAAAAAGTAGAGATGTAGAATAGAAAAAAACTTTTTCTAATAAAAATAACAAAACAATCCAAAACTTAAAACGGAAATGACAATGAACCTCATATGCTTTTGAAAAAGTACAAGAACAAAGTCGGTTATCCTTACCTTAAAATTCTATATATTTTCTTTTTATGGAAATTAAAATAATTGCATTTTAGATTCTTTTAATATAATGCGTTTAGGGAAAAAGAAATGGGAAAAAAAAACAATTCCCAGAAATTTCGTTTCACTTGATCAATTTTTCATCGACAAACCCAAGGCACGAGAAGAATATTCTGGCATGAGATGCCTTGAGAACTACCTTACTAAAATAATAGTTATTTATTATTTATTTAATCGTTTTTTAATAAATAAAATTCATATGGCATAGGATAGGTCATAGGATGACTATACATCCTATATGCATATGATGAGTTAAGTAATAATATGACTGTGTATACTATTAAATAAAGTTGCTTATAAACTCTTGTATGATATGAGTTGAACAAATAATATATTAATATGTTAATTACATACATAAAAGGTATAAAATTTTGTATTATTTAAATATTAATTTTAATTTTAAATAATATTATGTTTTTTAAATTAGTTTCAGAAGCTTTTTCACTGTTATATTGGTATTTAACAAATATTCATGAAATGTATTTTTAATAAGTTTTATCATTATGTCTTTACATCCTTATTGTTAAAAGGATGTTTCAATTTGTTTATTTGTTTTACAAATAATAATTGTAAATATCCAAAATATAAATTTCTTGATTTTAGTTATTGTTTGAATTTTTTATAACTTTTTTAAACTAACATAGATTAATAATCCCTGTAATGTTATTTAAAAAATTTTAAAGCCTAAGTGTAGAATACAAAGATTTATAGTTTATGATTTTCTAATATTATCATCCTTATGAAAAAGATAATGGTTATTTCTTAAAATATGGTTCAATTTGTTAAATTATTATACAAAAAAAATTTAACATTGGTTTAAAAATAAAAAATAAAGGAGACGTTGTCACGTGGTAATTTTGGTTTAAAATTTTGACATGTGCCAAGTGATGGGTTAATATATTAACACTAGTTTGGAAAACCCGTGTTCTACATGAATTGAATAAATATATTAAATTAATAATTACTAACTAATAATTAAACATAATAAAATAACATTCTGAGATCAGATATGATTAAAATTGTGTATAACTAACTACCTTATGAGCATTCACGTCATCATCCCCATTTTTACCCTCATCTTTAAATTATACGAGAAAGATAAAAAATATGTAATTTTATTACTGCATTAGGTTTCTCATCTTCATCTCTACCCATTGTATTTTTAAAGAAAACCATTATGATCTCTTATATGTGGGGTCACCATTTACTTCTCGTATCTATTATTTTATATTTTTTTTAGTAGTTATGAATGAAAGATATAGAAAAAATTAATACAAAACGAATAATTAAGTATTATTTAATTGAAATAAGTATAGGTATTGGGAAGCTAATGTGGGATGTTTTTATGAAATGAACGAAAAATATAAGAGAATGGTTTTTTGTTAATCATGGAGGATGGGGATGTGGAAGCTACTATGAATGCTTTAAGTAATAAAACAGTAACAATATATTTTTAAACATTCTATTTTTTTTAGAATAATTGCTTTTTAAACATTGCCATCTTTTTAAAAAGTTCTCTGTATTAAAGCTTCATATTTTATAACAATTTATTTTATATAGGTTAAATTACATTTACAAAATAAAACATGTTTTTAATTTACTAAAAATCTGTTTTATAATTTGGAAATGATATATATAATATCATTAAATAGTTGAATTGTTATGCTAGTGACATCTGACAAAATAAGAGTGAGAAAATGACATGTGACAAAAACGATTTTGTTTTATTAGAGAAGATGTGGCCAACCTTATTTATGGTTAGTTTGCTAAACAATCTACGATTTGGGTCAAAACAGAAGCAAACCAAAATTTTCGGTAAGTTAAAAACTAAGAAATAGACTAAAGTTTCTTAAATGCACTTAAGAAATCAAAACGGAAAATCCGATTTTAAATTTACAAATGCTAACACTAGAACTGAGTTCTAGATTAGGTTTTTAATCAAATTTGAACTCGACTAACGTCATGTTATAAATAGTTTTCACAACTATTCATGTGTGTTTCTCATGGTATAATTGTCGGAGTAGTAGGTTGTCCATCGAAAATAACTTCATTGGTGTGAGAATAACAAAATGTGTTTTTTTTATCTATACTTCTATACTACTATATATTGGGCTGCAAACGAACCGAACGAACACGAACAAGGTCTTGTTCGTGTTCGTTCGTTAAGAAATATGCTTGTTTCACGAACACTTACCGAACGAGATTCTTTGTTCATGTTCGTTCATTAAGAAAATGAACATGTTCATGAACTGTTCACGAACACTTACCGAACGCAAATGAACACAATCATAAGCAAACAAACACAAACAACTGTTCATGAACATGACGAACACAAAAAAGCTCATGAACACAAACAAATACAAATGATTATAGATTTATTTTAGAATAAAATTTATCTTTATATTACAAACATTACACAAAAACAATAAAAAATAAACAAGTACTTAACGTAAATATAAAAAAATAATTGATATAATAGTCATAAAAATAACTGATACAAAAATTAAGAATATAAACGAACACATTAACGAACATAAACGAACACATTGTCGAGCGTTCACGAACGGACATTAACGAACATAAAAGAACACATTATCGAACGTTCACGAACATAAATGAACGAACACGACTCGTGTTTATGTTCGTTCATTTAACTAAACGAATGGAATTTTCTTGTTCGTGTTCGTTCATTTACTAAATAAACGAACATAAACGAACTTCCCGCCGAACGGTTCACGAACTGTTCGCTGAACGTTCAGTTCGTTTGCAGTCCTATATATAATACATATTAAAAGAATAAAATGATAATTTCATTCAAAATGTAAGACACCTGTACAAATGTTTTATGTAATAATTTCAGTTTTGCCCCCATTTAATTAACTTCTTCTAATTATTGTATTATTTAATACACATTATTAATACATTATTTAATAATATGGTATTATTTAATTCACTTCATTAAATTTTATTTTGTTTATAATAATATGAATTGACATTTAAATTTATAGTTACTAATCATATTTTTATAATTAAATACTATTTAAATTAAGTATTATTTTATTTAAATACTTGTATCTATACTACTATATAATACATCTCTTTGGATAGAGATATAATTTTGCCAAGCATACAAGTTTTGAAGTAACATGTACAAAAGAGTTCAAAACATTTAAGAGGGGTATGATAAGAAATTGATTAATATTTTAAGACACTTTAGGGCAATATGGTAAATTTATTCATTAAATTTTATATACCTTGACATTTTTCCCTTGTCTCTTTCATATATTTAATAAAAATTATTAACATATTATTTAATAATATGATATTATTTAATTCACTTTAGTAATTTTTTTATTTATGATACTATAAATTGACATTTAAATTAATATTTACTAATTATATTTTTATAACTAAATAATATTTAAATTAAGTATTATTTTATTTAAATATTTAAGTATATAACTTATATATATCTTCATATTTATAATAACTATAATACTAATATTTTTTCTAGGGGCATATTGTGAGTTTAATAATTTAATATTTATTTATATCTTTTATAATAAAAGTAAAAGAAGGATATAATGATAATTTTACATATGGATTAAGACACCCATATGAAAAGTCATGCTAAAATTTCAAAAAATTAATTATTTTATTCCATTTATGCCCTTACTATAAATTATAACATATGATGCTTATAATACACATGCTAAAGCATATACACGTGGTCAAACAAAATCGTCATTTACTTTCAATGCCGTTCATTCATTGCGATTGAGCACTAATCCGTCTTCCCCTTTATCTTGGCGGTTGTTAACTGCTCAATAATAATCAAGATGGTAATTTGTGATGACAATTTCTCCATTAACGTTCTCCGATCTATGCAAATCATCACCGAAAGCTGCCTCCGATAATTATAAAACTCTAACCTATATTCATAAAATGAAACCCACCCTAAAATCTAGGTACTAAGTGATTTCCGACCACAAATACTACCCATGTTTTCACTAATTTTGTTGAGATAATATAGTTGTTTTAAAGACTTTTGTAATATACGTAATTTTTTTCTTACATTCAATTTTTTAATAATTGTATTTTGATTTTTTAATTTACGTCATAACGTACCGAACCGATACTGACTAAAACAGAATTCCCAAAAAATCGTGTAACAACCGTACCGTCACAACACACCGACATTTCCACTAGTATGTATAATATCTTATAAGCTATGAATAAATAGTGTAATCACTCTTTCTTTTTTAAAGACACACTCACAAATCTACTGATGACTAAACATACTATTAAACCCAAATCATTTTTCCACAAGAAAAGTTGAACCTTCAATCATTTGAAAGAAGTACCATTTCAAGTACCACTAGGCTAGATATCCTTTATTATACAATTAAGGTATTCAAATCAAAAGAAAATTGGTTGTTGCTTTTAACTTGAAAGTTGTGTATAAAAGTTATAATCCCGTCACCGCGTGACGTAGGTGTGGGAGTAGAACCAAGAAGATGATTAACATCCCGTTTTATGAATGTAAATAACATATAAAATATCTCTATTTCAAATATTATGATACTAGTAAGTTTCGAATCGAATGACTATTGAAACGGGAGACGTCTTAATCAACGTTAAAATCATTTTAATAATAACAACAACAATAATAAATAATTCATACTCTAACAGTGCACGCGTGTGCATAGAAATTTTGTGATATTAATCTCCAAATGAAGATTTCTATAATAATAAAGAAACCGACTCATGTTGTCGGTTGAAAATATTTATAAAATAGCCAAGTGATACAAATTGTATGATCTCATTTTTGTTAAGTATTCTTCACTTAACTAAATTTGAAAGTGCTAATAGACGAGCCTAATACATGTGAGTGGTACATACCCTTTAAAAGTATATGAATTTTGTATGTTTTGTTTAAATAAATGTTATATGATTGTAAATCATTTGGATGTGAGGTGATGATAAATGTTGTATGAGGAATCACATGGATGTGGTGTCGCTTCAAGTCACCTGGACGTGGGGTGGCAAGTCACCTAAACGTGGGGTGGCAAAGTCACGTGGATGTGGAGTGACAAACGTGTGATGTATGAAGTTGTTAATGTGCACTCACCGAAAGCAAATCTGCGATATGCGTATACTTTCAGGTGACGTGCCTAAGTTGGAAGGCTAGAATGGATTAAGTCTCAATGAAACACACATGTATAATATGTTTTAAATATTTTTAGAAATTGAAAATATGGTGTTTCATGAAAATATATTAAAGAAAAAGTTTTTTTTTCTGAAATCCTGGTTTTACTCTTGTAAACTCGGATAACTCTTGATAATAATTGGTAGATAAAATACAGGTGTTTCAGTGATCTTACTAATCATTCTTACACCTCACTTATCTTTGGTTATCCATGTATGTGTGACGACTATTAAATCAAATTCTAATTTCAAGTTTTATATCAAATAACACACATTGAATACTATAAATTTTATTTGTAACATCCGACCCTCATACAATTAATATTGTCTGTAAAGTGCTCACGGATTTGTTTTTGATTGACCAGATGGAAACTTTCCCATGGAGGTCACCTGAATTTCTGTTATCTGAGCATGCTTAATTGTGAAATTCTCCTTTCATCCATAGTCAATACGCTAAAAACGTGTTGGTGATATTAGAGGCAGCTGTGGGATTGCCTAGGGTGTTACATTATTCATGATTGATATGTGATTTGCCTAGGGTGTTACATTATTCATTTTAGTTTCATTTTAAACACATTTTAACTTGTTGCGAAGCACTCACCAAACATAACACAAATTCATAAGCTATTAATTTGTATATTTGCGATATACATACTATCTCTACATTTAATGAAAAATCAATTGTGTTTTAATTTACCAACAATAAAATCAAGAAACGGTCTCAAGCTTGGATCACGGTACACACACTAAGGGAACTCGTTAGAAAGGATCCTAGGTTGCAGCCTCGAGGACCACTCTTCGACAATGAGTTAATATAATAAGAAAATGTATGGAAACATTATATTTGTTATTACATTAAAAGAACAAATAATTAATATATACGTAGATATACATTGTTACGTGCAGGTTTATCTTTTTGATTTAGGCCAATCACACAAAGATCCATTCGACGTGTTATTTATGGTCCCATTATTTGGGACAAAACTATTTTAATTAACTATCAACAACTAACAAGAACTAAACATTTATCACCAATTAAAGCACAGGATTCAAGGAATCTAAATATTAATTTCTTTGTAATTCAATGTCAATATAAAAGGTGTGGTTTTCTATTGTAACATGACTATTAAATGTGTGACGTGATATTCTAGAAAAATACAAAAAAGCTTCATAAGATCTTGAGGAGACCATAACATTAAAGGACTAGAAACAAAGAGGAAGACAAGAGGCAGATCGATGAAAGACGAAACATGTTTAATCTTCACAAGAGTAAGCAATCTTAAAATAAACGTTGTTAAATAATAACTTTACTTGTTCTTTGTGTGTTTACATTATACTAATTTGCATTTTATCACGATGACAAGTTTTAATTAGTAAAACTAAGTACGATCTTTATATATTTATTCAATTATTTGTATAAAGAGCCTTGAACCGTAGCCAACTCAAACACACTTAAACCCATGTAATGTGTTTATCTAAATAAGATAAAATGTCAAACAAGTAGGTATTTGTAAATGCGTCGTATTTAAGTTGTAAGACTCATAAACGAGCTGAACTTATATACTATAATTTTTTTGAAAACAATATTCTTCTGTAGAATAAGTTGACGAATTGCTTGCTTAATTTTAATATCACTTGAACACGACTTGTTTATTAGACAAGTTTGACATGTCAATTCGACATAACTTTTTGTTAAACTGTGTAGATTCACCTACCCAAATCTTGATTAATTTTGTGACACATTAATATTTGTTACCACTTCATCGTAAAATGTCACCTGAAAACCGATAAGATGCTCACACGATAAACATTTTGATCATGTCAGTTTTTAATATAATTTTGTTTCTAATATCATACTAAAAAGTTAGTAATACAATGAAAATAAAGAAACAAAAATTGAAGGACCCTACCATCAGCTGTCGCACATCACATGTTAGACTTTTTAGACAAACCATTATCATACTCAACACCACCAACACCATGCCTGACTAGGTTTTTGTATAGTTATTCTAGAAGAAGTCTTCTAAGCAAAGATAATCATGTTCTCAAGTTGTGAATCCAATGCTTAGGGAGTCCGGTCAAGACTCCCCCTTATAATCAAACAAATACCTGAAATACATACTCAAAACGTGTCTACATAAAGTTAGTGAGCTCAAGTTTTTACAGTAATAGTATTCATAAGCATACATAGATATAAGTAGGTAAAACAAAGTTATTGGTGCACGACAGAATGTATCACAATCAAACCTGGAACCGGGTGACCCTCCCGTGTGCTAAAACATCCCCTAACCAATACCCCTTATTGTTATGGGCTTAAGCGTGTCCTGCTAAGCATGGTTAATCTGCACTAATTTGTGACACAATAATTATTGAATCTCAATAGGGAGTTTTCCTGTTCTAAGGGCCCATTGTGTGCTGGGGATTCCCCAAATAGTACTATCCACAAACCACGCGGCTCCTAATGGAGTTAATGATTGTGCTCACGTTTGGGGATAAGAGTAGGTAATATTGCACCATAAAATAAGTTTTAAAGAGTATGTATTCCACCAAAAAAGTTTAAGTAAAAAGGGTTCAGGAGACTCACCTTAGCTTTGTTCTTGCAGTAAGTGTTCGGGATCTAGTGTGCTACCGACCGAAAAGGTTCCTAGGTTCATTTCATAAATATTAGCTTCATTTCAATCAGTTATCTAAGCCCAACCCTTAAGTTTAGATTTATCTTACGCGACTTGATGATTTACATTACGTATGAGTAATTTGGTTCAAAACTTGAAGTTTAAAGGTCTTAACGCGGTCTTTGATTATGCTTGGGTTATTATATCATGAATTCAGATTATGATAGTGTTTATAAGCATTATTTGGTTCCAAAATAGTAAGGTTTTACTAGTTGGCAAATTTGGTCCCTCAACTTTGTTAACTTGATATTTTTAACCCTAAAGTTTGAAATTTAGCACTTTAACTAATTATAGTGATGTTTATTATTTAAAGTGATTTGATCTACTGAAATAAGTTAATATTTATATTCTTTGGTCTTTCTTAACGGGCTCAAGAGCTTATTTTTAAGTTAGGCGTTTTGTGGAGGAGGAATTCAGGGTTTTCACAATTAAAGTTGGTGAGCGGTCCAAATAATGTTTATATTTTAGTTTTAACTTTTTAAGAGTGTTATTTAGCCTCTGTAATTGTATGGTTTTGTTTATAGGATCGGTGAGTTGATTATTGTGTTTTTAAGAGCGTATCGGGTCGTGTTTCGGGCGCGTTATACATCGTATTTTTAAGGTTATTGGTTTTATTAAATTTTTAGTTGTTATTTGAGTTTGAGGGTCATAACTTACTGAAAAATATAAATTTTCTTAGTTTAACAAGGTTTATGTATTTTATTATTATTTTCTTTTTGAGAAGAGTTAACTAACTTATATTAACGGTAAAATTTATATAAATTCCTAAACAATTCCATAAATGGTAATATTTGATTTTTAATTTATTTTTATCATTATTAGGCCATTATCTACTGAAGTTTCATATTTGGAGATGCTTTTGTTGATTTTTGTATTTTAACGTTCGGGTTTTGGTTTTTAACGGGGTTTTGATTTCGGGTTGACTTTAGGTAAAACTTTGATCATATAATACTTTAATATAATTAGAATCTTTTTTAGGTTCTGAAGTTTTTATGGGCTTGGCTCAAGAACTCGTTTTTATGAATTTTTATTATTTTAGCAAGGTTAATATTTATATTTTTGTTTGCCAAGTAAATAAACTCTATAAATTATGAAATTTAATTTCTAAGAACTTTTTATCATTATAATACTAATGAAATTTCTTACTTTTAGATTTAATGTATATTTAGTAATTTTGTTATATTTACCGGTTAGCACCATTATGTACCGGTTAAGTCTCGGTTTTGAATTACTAAGCATTTTAACCTGATTTTTCCCTTCTCAAATATTTTTATAAAATTAATAATTCTTAAATAACCCTATATTTTTAGTAAGTTAAATCCCCAACTTGTTTTTTGTATTTTTCTTAAAATACATATTTTTCAAGTTTTTATATTATTTTTAAAGTCTGAAATACATATGCATAAATCATGAAACTTTATTTTTAACATAATATAGTCTCCCTTAACCTCCAGAAATATTTATATTATAACTTTTGGACTTAGAGTATATACTTTTATATTTTTACAAAAACCGGGTTTTCGAGTGTACTAGTTTTACTAAAACCGTGTTCGTGTTCAATGAGGGTTTTGAAATGCTTTTATATCTTTTAGTTACTTAAAAAAACAAAGTGTTTTAAGGTTCCTTAAGAAGTTGGGGGTGTCATGGGGTTGGTTGTGTCACTAACGTGATGAAACGCGATGTTTCGTGCGTTTTCGGATAGTAACGAGTTACCTTGTCGTGAGAAGAGGGTGAAATGAGTGTGTGGGCTGTTGAATGAGCTTACAATAATATAAGAATGCTGTAAAAAGTAGTAGATTAGTTCAGGTCTTAGAGTAAGGGAAATGGAGGATAGAAACTTGAGATGGTGAGGATGTGGCCTTATGATATTACCTTGGTTCGAGATGGTTGTTGCAGCTTCATTTGTGGAATAACTATGGCATCCAAATAGCTGGAATTAAGAGTGTTTTTGTGTGCAAGAAGGCTAATGCAAGTGTGGGATTCAAGAGGAGGGATTAGAGAGAGTTTGCATGTAGGATTGAAGAAGAAATGTCAAGTGTGGGTGTGGTTGGGGTGTTTGGCTGAAAATGAAAGGGGGGAGGGGTTCAAATGGTCCCACATGTCTTGGATATTGGAAGATATGGTTAGATTTTAGGAGGATTTTGGATAGAAGATCAAGAAATTGTGATTTTGGATGGATTTGATGAGATTTCATAGGTTGATTAGGGTGGTGATGTGACTAAAGGTTATCCAAAGATAAGGCTGGGATTTGGTGGGAATTGGTTATATTAGCAAGTCACTAGATAGCTAGGCATGAAAACATTAGGTGATGACAAGACTAGACTAGTTTTGTAATTTATATAATTGTTTTTATAAACTTTAAGTGTGTATGAATGTGCGTGTATGTGCCGTGACATGTGTGTATGTATATATATACATATATATGGTTGTGTGTGCGTCGTGATGTATGGATGTATGTGTAGTATGTATGTAAAGAAAATAGAAAAAGAAACTATGTTAAGAATGGAGGGTTGAATACCGAATTATGTATCTTCTTTGTAGATAAAACTGAGTCGAATCTAGAGCTCTAATGCACCTGGGTTTTAGACCAAGACAAAGATTATTAAAGTACAAGGTGGTAGGAAAAAGAATTATGTGATTTGGAGTTCGTTTGCTACCTTAAACTGGGTGATAAAGTCAGGATAGCATAGCAATCCCAGTTTCTGTGCAGTCTTGCTTTGAAGCTGGTTTGGAGGTTGAAATCTTGGTAGATTTGAGTGAGATCAGTGTCAAAACTTAGAGGAGAGATAGAGAATTACTTCTGTAAAAGATGGGATGAATTGGTGGGATTTTAGAGGTGTAAACTGCTTATGAAAAGAGATGAAAGATTTTTGACAGCTTTGAGAAGATATGAAGGGAACAAGATCTTGTTTATTTCAAGATATGGATTTGATATCTTAGAGTAGGACAAATAAAGTGATTTTGTGGATATTAGTAGATGAATTTTATTGCTTAACTGATTTTATAGGATCTTATATAGGATGCTAGGGATATCATAAAAAGATTTAGTGGAGTATATGTATGTCGTATGTACATATACATATATGTGGTGTGTGCGTGTGGTGTATATATATATATGTATATGTATGTGTGTGCAAGGAATATGGTTTTTGTCTTATTATAGATTAGTAAAGATTTAGAATATATTTTATTAGATTTTTGTAAGATTTCAAAATTTGCATGAAAAGGCTAGATGTTTATTGGTTATTTGGTAGGTGATTTGACCATACTTAGTTTTTTTTTAATATTAGTTTTTTTATGGTGATCATAACTTGTTTATAAATATTCAAGTCTTGAGATTTACGCATTTACTAATTGTCTTATTTAACAAACTTGATTTGTTCTATAAACTTCAATGAGTTTTGAATAAAGCTTTATATATTTACTTTAAGGGTAGGTAAGTATCGTTTGTAATCTTTGATTGTTCACTACAAGAATTTACATCTATGGCGACAAACCCTATGGCGACGACATATACTAGTTGCTATAGGTCAACCTATGGCGACGACAAGTCGTCGCTATAGGAGAATCTTGATTTTTGACTATCCTAACCCTACGGCGTCGACATGTCGTCGCCATAGGTTGACCTATAGCGACCGAAATTTATCGTCGCCATAGAGTTCTCTATGTCGGCGCCATATCCTCATTTAAATTAATTTTTGATTTATTTAAATAAATGTAAAAAAATTTAAAATTAACTTTCACCCTATGGCGACGACATGTCGTCGCCATAGATTAAAATCAAATTTTTTTTTGGTTTTTTTTCTGTAAAAATAGTTGGAGGGAAATAATCCCGCCATTATGAAAGCCTGTCTCGACGACATGTCGCCGCGATAGAGTGAATTATTTTTTAATTTAATATTAATAAAATTAATTACCATTAGTATTATTATTATTATTATTATTATTATTATTATTATTATTATTAAATGTACAAGTTATTGTTGTTATTATTATTATATGTACTATTATTAATTAGAAGTAAAATAAAATAATAATAATAATAATAATAATAATAATAATAATAATAATAATAATAATAATAATAATAATAATAATAATAATGATATACTTAATATTATCATATTAAATGTTATTATTATATACAATTATAAACAATTAATGTCAATTTGGGATAAAGATGTTCGGTTATGATATTTAGAGTCAGTTACATGCATCAAAAGTTAAGTACCATTGAATTAAGATCATTGGTGTTTAGTTATCATCAATGAGTGTCAAACAATGTCAAAGATTTTGGTTATGATAGTTAGGGACGGTACATACGTCAAATATTAGCTATATCGGATTACGATCATTGGTGTTGAATTTCATACTTTGATGGTAATGTGTGGGAAATTATACTTATTACCAGTAAATTAAGCTAGTTTATGCTTAATTATCATTGATAAGTCTCAAACATTGTCAAATATGTTTAATTATGTTAGTAGGGTTGATTACATATGCCAAATGTTAGTTCTAATTGAATTATCATCATTGTTTCACACTTTGATAGTAATTTACGTAGATATATGCTCAATTATCATCAATGAGTTTCAGAAAATGTTAAATATGTCTAGTTATGATAATTAAAGTCGATCACATACCTCTAAGGTTAGCCATATTCGAATTATTATCATTGGTGTTGAATTATATACGTTAATGGTAATTTACGAGAAATTATGCTTACTTAAGGTAAATTAAGTCTGTTTATGCTTAAATATCATAAATGATTGTGAAACAATGTTAAATATGTGTGGTTATGATGATTAAGGTCGATTACCTACATCAATGGTCCATTATGACTCAATAACGATAAATGTTGTAAGTTATACACGTTTATGGGAAATGATGCTTGTTAATGGTAAATTAAGTTTATTTATAATAATTAAAATAATAATAATAATAATAATAATTGTAATAATAATAATAATAAATAAATAAATAAATAATAACCATCATAATAATAATTATAATAAAACACTAATAATAAATAATAATAATATAATAATATCTTTAATAATAAATAACAATAATATAATAATGCATCCTATGGCGACGTGTCGCCATAGGGTGTCAGGACCCGCGCTTTAACCCCGCCCAATTATTTTTCAAAATAAATAAATTAAAAGACCCTATGACGATGACATGTCGTCGCGATAGGGTCCAGGCGCATATCTGTCATACAAAACCGATCTGCTTCGTCTCTTTCACCCAAAACACCCAAATTTCACCCCTAAACCACCCAGTCGAACCACAGCGTGAATTCCTTCAAGTTGAAGTCGTCCACCACCACCATCGCACCTCCTTGTTCGTCTCGTTACCCTCCTACTCCAAGATTGAAGCTACCCACCACCATCATCGCAACTTTTGCAATCCAAAGAGGCCACCACCGCTACCATATCAACCACCAACACCAAGATTGGCAGTCCACACAACATTTTAGGGTTCTAGCTACCATCATTGTTAAACTTTTAAGGTTTGATTATATATTTTTTTGAGATTTGGTTTGAATTTTGTTGGTTGTTAGATGGAATGTCTAATGTTTGATTGTTTGGGTAGAAATAAGTTGTTGGTTGTTAGATTTGGTTGAATGATTTTGTTGTTTGTTAGATTTATAAGATAATGTTTAGCTGTTTTGGTAGAATGTAGTTGTAGGTTGTTAGATTTATATGATTAAAAGTATAATTGGATTGTTTTGGTTGAATGATAATGTTTGGTTGAATGATTTTGTTGTTTGTGAGATTTATAAGATAATGTTTAGTTGTTCTGGTAGAATGTAGTTGTAGGTTGTTAGATTTATATGATTAAAAGTATAATTGGATTGTTTTGGTTGAATGATAATGTTTGGTTGAATGATTTTGTTGTTTGTTAGATTTATAAGATAATGTTTAGTTGTTTTGGTAGAATGTATTTGTAGGTTGTTAGATTTATATGATTAAAAGTATAATTGGATTGTTTTGTTTGAATGATGTCGTTGGTTGTTAGATTTATAAGATGTTTATGTTTATGTATGTGTATGAAACAGTTATTGGATTGTTTTGGTTGAATGATAATATGTTCATGTTTATGTATGTGTATGAAACAGTTATGACAATCGATAAAAGTTGGATTAAAATAAAAAATCGGACGTCTCCGGTTTTCTTAGAAGGTCTTAAGAACTTTACGGAGTATGTAAAGAAATTTTTCGACAGTGATGGCAAAACAAAATGCCCGTGTAGAGATTGTGTCAATGCTTTTCGACAGGATTTAAAAATTATTAATGCTCACATACATGATCGTGGCTTTGCTTAACATTATACGAAATGGGTTTATCACGATGAGGTCTCTACTTCTTCTGATGTAGCAAAACATTTTGCTACAATAACACGTGCTCCTCCAGCAAGCAATACATCAAATAATGAGATGTTTGATGCAACCAAAGATGTTATCGCAGAGAATGAAGAAAACATAGATGAGGATGGAAATAGTTTGGACTCGGAATTTGATGAACTCTATAATGAGCTCAACACTGAGTTATACCCCGGTTGTAATTGGATGTCTTCTTTAAACTTTCTAGCCAAACTGATGCATATTAAAGTAATCAACAAGTGGACAAATAGTTCGTTTGATCAACTTACAGTAGGAGAAGATGGTACACGATTTTATGGTCAACTAGAAGACATCTACGAGTTGAAGTATATAAATGGCTACAGCGTTGTACTATTTCGTTGTAAATGGTTTGACACGTCACGGAAGGGATCCGTTATTAAAAAGAATAACATTGTTGTTATCGATGTTAGTCGTGAATGGTTTGGTGACCAGCCTTGCATTTTAGCAACACAAGCTTAATAAGTGTTTTATCTTGAAGATCCTTCTAAATCCACTGGCAATTGGAGGGTTGTGGAAGATGTTCACCATCGAAAGCTTTGGGATCATCCAAGTATTAGTGTTGCTAATGAGATAGATGTATTGCACGACAGTCAATCATCTTATTATAACTTGGTTGTCGATAGCAATTTTGAAGTTGGTGAATCAAGTGCACCAGTTATAAATGATGAGAGAGATGCGCATGATAATTGTGAATTAGTCGTAGACTTAAGTTGGTTGTCTGTTGCTCCACTTGTTCAAGATGAAGATTTTATTAATGATGATGAAGAAGATGAAGATGCATATCTCTCAGAAGAGGAAGAATTTATTAATGACGATAAAGAAGATGAAGATCCATTAGATATTAATGATAGTAAGGACGAGAGCGATGATGATCTTGTAAATGAAGATGAATATCTTTATAGTGATAATTCAGATTGATTGTATGTATTAAGAACACTTTATTCTATTTTTTATTAAAATGTCACATGAATATCTTTATAGTGATAACACAAATTGATTATTGTAGGTTATGTCTTCGTACGTAGCAGGATCACACAGTGGTGACGGTGGTGGTCGGGACCCCCACGGACATGGATATACTCTTCCTTCTACTTGCTAGTCATATAAGTTAATGTTTTAAATATATATATATTTTAATTAAATATTTTTTAAATGTTGCTAACTTTTTAATTTTTTATATCAATATAGCATCAGCTAAAAAAAACGATCAAAAAGAAGAAATCTAAATTTATATGAGAAATGGGCTGCAAACAACAGCCAACCACTTCCTGTGCAATTTGATCATACAGAAAAACAATATAAACCTGTTGGAGAAAATAGTCAATTATTTGTCTGAGCTTTATCTAATCATATTTCCACTGCTCCTTTTCATTATCCCACGTGGGATAAAGTTCCTGATACGTTCAAGATATCTTTGTTTAATTTTCTGGAGGCGAGTATTTATGTAGTGTTTTATTTGTAGTTTGATAATCATAACTTTTATATGTTTCTAATTATTTTATTTTGCAGAAATATTTTGATCTAGAATCTCATCGTTGCTCAGACCACTGGCAAGGTATACAACTTGGAATCCATATGGATTGCCAACGAGCTTTCAAAGACCGAAGATATAACATGAAACGACATTTCTTAAATCAAGGAGGCTATGATAATATTGAGCAGGCTGTCAATAATTACCTGAAGGTCAAACTCAAGAGTCATGGGAGCAGGTAGTTGAGTTGTTCTCAAGTGAACAACATAAACGTCTTTCTCAAAAAGGTGTAACAAATAGAGCTAAACAGCTCTATCAAAGTCTGCATGGTAGTCAATCATATGCTCAAAGGCGATATTTTCAAGTAAGAAAACATATATTATGTACATCCTATATATTATTAATTCTTTTCAAATATTATGAATATTGTTTTTAATGTTTTTAGGAGCAACAAACTGGGACCTCAAGTCACATCGAAACGTGGAGGAGGGTGCATTACAGTGAAGGTTCAGGATGGGTCAACCAGAGGGCAGAAGAAGATTGGGTAAGTTTAATATGTTAAGTATGCTATTATCACGTGTTCATATGTTTATAATATATCGTGTTTGGTGATTTTGACCCAATATGATCTATATACTATCCATATATGAGAAATATTGGTTTTGATGAGTTGTTAGTTTATATATTGAAACTTAGGAATTTTATGTTATAGTTGTGCTTATAAATTTATAAAACATGGTTTATATGCTATCAATATTTGAGAATCCTTGGTTTTGAGAAGTTGTTAGTTTATATATTAAAACTTGGGAATTTTATGGTATTGTGCTTATGATTAAACAACATGGTTTTTATCATTTTATAATAGTTATGCTGTTAAATTTCATAAGAATCTTAATATCGTTTCATTTTAATTCTTTATAATTGCAGGCAAAAATTGAATATCAATATGCCCAAATGCAAATGGAGGCGGGTGAGTCGTCCGTTAATGAGATGGAATGTTTAGAGTTGGCATATTTAGAGTTGGCATTAGGAGAAAGACGTGGTCATACGAGAGGTGTTGGACGAAAAGTAAAAAAATATCTCTCGTTATGAGCCATCAAGGGGGTCATCGTCACATCAGGATGAAGAAATAGAAGCACTAAAGAGACAAATGCAAGAAATGCAAGAAAGAATGAATCAATTTGAAAGACAAAAGCATAATCCCGATAACGATGAAGATGATAAAAACGACGACAATTAAATAGTTTGTTTGTTTGGGTTGTAAAAACTTAAAATATATTAGTTTGGTATGTAATTAACTAAAATTGGTTGATTTTCATTTGGATATTTGATATATTAGTTTTGAATTTCTGTGACTTTGATTTGGGATTTTGGTTGGTTTTTAGGTAAAAAAAAACTGGAAAAAAAAGAATTTTAAAATTTTAATTTTTAACCAGATATCCTATGGCGACGACATGTCGTCGCTATAGGTTAAATTAATTAATTAATTAATTTTTAATTTTTTATTAATTAATTTAAAAATAATTTACTAACCCTATGGCGACGAGGGTGCATTTATTTATTAAATTTAAATTTAATAAATATCTATTGCGACGAGTTTTTAGCGACGACATGTCGTCGTCATAAGGTTTTATGGCGACTATGTCTATTGCGACCAGGTTTTGAGCTATGGCGACACAGCTACGACTACTAACCCTATGGCGACGACTTTTGTAGTGGTTGGATAAATATATGATTTGTTTTAGGTGGTGATTTTTATGTTTTAAAGTATATAATTTCATGACTTTTATTAACTCAATACTTGTATTATTTCATGCATAATTTGGTATTTCAAGTTATTACATTTGTGAATTTTTAACTTAATGGAAGATTGTAACTTCATAAGTTTATAGATTCGTTGATCATCGGACTATGATGATTTATTTTGGGTTTGATAGATATTGGACTTTTAGGTATTGTTTTTATTTAATTCTGCCAAACCCACATTAATTTGATGAGCCAAAGCTCATTATGATGCGTGGGCCGTAAAAGTTCTAAAAAAAATTTCGGGCTCAAAAATCGGGGTTGTCACAACATGTATACTAGATACTCAATAAATAATGAGTAAATGGGTACCCCAACAGTATAAACCCAGGTATGAGACAAAATTTTACAATTAAGTATACGCAAGAATTAGCAATATTCGTTCGATTACCACCCATAGTCGTCAACGATATCTTGAAGAAGGTCGCAATCGCGTAAGATAAAAAACAAAATCTACATTAAAATAAAGAAAAAGATCAATGCAAAAGTGCTTATGAAAACATAACAATCTTGTTAGCTTGCTCTAGGTTCTCTAACTTATTGCAAATATGATATCACACCTAGTGTCAGATAACCAAGTATTACGAAAAGAGTAGTATGATTCTACCACATGGATCCTATAGTGTTTAGCCCATTAGTGTTGCTCTTGTTCGTGTATTATGGGAAATGGAGTATGGTTCTATCCCATGGATACTTGAAGTGTTTAGAGCAGAAAATTCAATTTTTTTAGGTGATCAATATTAAGAAAATCAATTAAGAAAATTAATAAATAAGAAGCACGATTATTAGACCGTTGGAACCGGCGTACGGAGCGAATCAGAAAGCGATTTGGTTTCCATATGGAAATCCTGATCGCAATCAATCTACTCACTGTCAAACCCTAATTAAGCGTCAAAATTAAACCCTCCCTCCAACGTCTCTCTGTAAATCCACCTATATCATATCAATCGATTCACTCAAATATACACTACGACCTTCAAGTCGCCGGTGACAACTGTCAAACGGTGCCTCTTCACCACTTCACTCCGATGATTTGAAACTTCCGGCAACGGTTGCTTCTCGGCGGCCGATCCCCTACGGAACGTGAAGCTAAAACTCCGGCTACCGTCTCCACCACCAGTAACCCTAATTCACACCACTTCATATTCCTCTGTTTCCCCTCCCTCTGCCCTAGCCAACGTCATTTATTATTCCGGCAGCCGTGAACCACCAGCAACCGACTCTGATCACAATTAGTAACGAGTCAGTTCCTCTGCCACTTTGATTTAGGTAACAATTGATTTATTTGTCCTTAATCTATGCGTTTTTTAAAGCACATACATACGTATGTTTGTTGTAGGTATTTGAAACTTAATTGTAATCTGATTTTGACAACTAAAAAGGATGGACTCTGCAAAAATCGCCTCAAACCTAGCTTTTTTTTTTTAAGATTTTGGTTTGCTTCAAGTTTTTTCTTGGATTTTACCCATTGTTACCTAATCAACTTAAAGGAGAACATATAACTGATTTCTATTTAAGCCTATACCAAGGGGTGAGGGGTGGAGAAGGGGATGGGGTGATTAGTTTAACTCCTTTATCTGTTTTCAAGTTCAAATTTACAGTTTACTGATCGGGAAGGTGTACGTACGCTCTGATGTTGTTGTAACATGTAAGTTATTATATCTGATATGTACTTAATCTGTATTCAATTTGGATTTTCAATTAGTTATCTAGTGTTTCAGACATTAGGGAATGCAATGGGCCGTGGAGTGATAGCAGCAAGTACAGTTCATACAGATAAAGATGTTATATATGCTTTGCATACAACCAGGGGAGCATATATGGGTGGTATACAAGTAGTTACCATTATTTAATATTTTCACTTTCTTTTAGGAAGGAACTTGTGGTTTCTATTTGTTTTAATCTCGTGATAGTTAACAAGCTTGCACTTTATTTGATCTATAGTAACCCAGGAGGAAAGCCGCTGGCTAGTGCTGTTGCCATAATATTGCATCATTGCTGGTCATGTAATATGAGAAACTTGCCACAGAGGTAAAAGCCTAAAGTCTTCTTTATTATTGGTAAAACTTTGAAACTAAATAAAACTTACACTTGTTTCGCCCATTGCATATTTTTATTTTCAGTCCAAAGTATATAGTGTGAAAATGTGAAATGAAAGAAAGATTTGACCTTTCTTCATTAGTTGATGTAAGTAGAAATGAAGATGGGTCCTGTAAAATCAGGGAACATACATGCCATCACTGTGGCTGCTTCATTTAGTTGATGTTTGTTGTAACTTGTAAGTTAATTTATCTGAAATGTATGTACACACATCTGTATTCAATGTGGATTCTCAATTAGTTATCCAGTGTTTCAGATATTAGGGAATGCAATGGGCCATGGAGTGATAGCAATAAGTACACTTCATACAGACAAAGATGTTATGCTTTGCATACAAGTATACAACCAGGGGAGCTTGGGAGGTACACATGCACTAGTTATCATTTTTTAATATTTTCACTTTCTTTTAGCAGGGAATAGTGATTTCTGTTTGTTTTAATCTCATGAGAGTTAATGATTGCACTTTATTTGATCTATAGTAACCCAGGAGGAAACCCGTTGGCTAGTGCTGTTGCCATTGCATCATTGCAGGTGATATATGTAATATGAGAAATTTGCAGAGAGGTAAAAGCCTAAAGTCTTCTTTATTATTGGTAAAACTTTGAAACTAAATCAAATTTTATTTGTCATATTGGCTACATGATCCCCCAGCAAATTCAGAAATTTAATCTAGCAAGATTACACTTGTTTCGCCCATGGCATATTTTTATTTTCAGTGATCTTTCTTCATTTAGTTGATGTAAGTAGAAATAAAGATGGGCCCCGTAAAATTGGGGAACATACATGCTAGAAAGTGGGACCATTAAAGCCATCACTGTGGCTGCTTGAACCGGTTCTCGTTTGTCTTCTAATGTTCTAAGATTTTAAGAAGACTTCTTTGTGCATTTGTTTATTTTATTGCCGCAGGATATAGATGAGAGAAACAACATGTCTCTTTCTCGTGGTTATGTTTCTTTCCTGTCATTTATTTTTGGAAATTCTTATTTTTCTTTATTTTTCTTTCTAATCTATACTAACTTATGCAGCACTGGTCTAGGACTCCCTGTACTCTTCTATCCGGCCCTACAATAATCTGAGATTCATATTGTACAAATCAGGTTATGTTTTGCAAAATTCATTTTCTTTATTTATGTTTATCTATCACCTTAACTATCTTATGGTTTTCTAATCCGTTTGCCTGTGGCGAGATTCGATTGAAGTTCTTATATTTCTTCGGTCTCTTCAAGGAATGCAGACTCAAGCAGGTGGAGTGATAGCTTGTTTTGATAGTTATAGTTTTTTCAACTGCTACTTGAATAACTAAGTTCCAGCCATTTGATTAGCCAATTGAAGATAGTTAGCTTTAAGTTATTATTTTGTGCATATCCTAACAATTTTATTTCACATGACTAGCTGGTTGAATGGTTGTTATTTTACAAATTCTAATTCTTGTTGCTTTATGGTTATTATTTAATCTCTATTATGATTAAGATTTACAAATTATGTGGTTCAGGCAACTAGACATGCAAGTGACGTTTATGCTGGATGCCTTTCTTCATTTGTATACAAAAAGGTATCATTTAAATTCCGTGTTCTCTAAAACTTGTTTTATGTATTTTATATTACATAAATTCACACACACTATTGTCACTAACTTTTACTAAATCATGAGGAAAGGCAAAGCCCATTTTTTTAGTAATTTGACTTGTTTTCCTATATCTTCATTTCTAGATAGTCATGATTCTTCAGTTGTACATGAATGTTTGAGTTTTAATTGTTCTTATTGGAAACACATTTTAGCCATGTTAATACTGTAGAATGTTGTTTAAAATTTCCCTTTTAGTAATTCAATTTCATGTTTAAAATTCGGTTTATAGCAGTATTTGCCTATTTGGTAATTTTCATCATATATATGTTGGTTAATTTTCCTTTCTTGATTTCATTAGGTAACTGTGTTGCAAATTTCATTTTCTTTTTTAAAAGCTTATCTATCACCTTCACTATTATCTGGCTTTAATTTCTTTATGGGTGGATAGGTTATTATTAGTCAACCGAGATTTTATATATATTTATTTTATTTATCTTGTATTCTTATTTATAGCATTAGTTTAGTAGTTATTTGAGATATTCTCTTCCTTGTATAGTGGATAGTTTGTTCCTTTATTCTTGTATTTATTCTCGGTTTAGTGGAATGAGAAGGGCATCGATTCTTCCTAAACAAACATGG
Organism: Flaveria sonorensis; assembly: GCA_025506505.1. Lineage (NCBI taxonomy): Eukaryota > Viridiplantae > Streptophyta > Magnoliopsida > Asterales > Asteraceae > Flaveria > Flaveria sonorensis. The sequence goes on from CM046426.1 coordinate 2,136,584, forward strand.
TATCAGAGCCTCTCTAGAGCGCTCTACCACCGCCTTTCTCAGCCTCCCCTTTACTGCTTTCTTCGTCGCACAACAGCCCTCATTTCTCCCTCTCTTTTTGTTTCTACTTCTCACTTCTCCCCTTACACTCTGTATTCTATGGCTAAAGAAAGACACAAACTCACCCACACCCAAACACGATCCCCTCCATCCTGTTTAGACGGTGACGAATATCCAGCACAAGGTACGTGTACTAGGTGGTACTAAGGTCTTGTATTCCTCATGGGTGAAGCTTTTTCAACTTCATGCCTGTGGATACAAGGTCTTGGACCATATCGATGGCACGAAGCCTCCGGATCATGCGATCCAACATATGATTCTTGGTATGAGATTGACGCGATTGTGCTACGGTGGATATATGGTACACTGTTTGATGACCTCCTTCTAAGAGTCCTTGGAACTAGAGTCCACCGCGCTTCAGGCTTGCACGCGTATCAAGAACATCTTTCTGAATAATAAAGGGTCTCGAGCCGCTGCCCTCGAACATGAGTTCATGATACTCTCTCTTCAAACCATGCCCTCTCTCGATGCTTATTGCCAGAAGATGAAGGAACTTGCGAAATAGTTGGAGGACGTCGACAGCCCTGTGTCTGCCCAACGACTAGTACTACAACTGGTCCAGGAATTGCCAAGAGAATACGACACAGTGGCTTCATACATCAACCAAACCATTCCTCCTTGGGACACGGCTTGTTTTATGTTATAGTTGGAACAACAACGGCAACACGCATGAGAATCTCTTGGTGAACCTGACATCGCTGCTGAAGTTGTTCCCTCAACCAACAACCGTGTTTCTAGTCCTCGTGAGTCGTGACAACAATAGATCTGTATCTTGGCCTAATTCTCGAGACTCCAGTGTAATTCCTCTCGGTTAGGTCCCTTAGCAAACCGCACTGCATCACGACCCTCATGTTAGTCTTCCGGTTCCATTCATGGGCCTTATAGGGGTCCAACTAGCCCAAACACCTGTATGCCCAACTGGGCAACCACACCGCAATCGGCCCCTTACTGGGCTTCTTGGTGGACTCCCCCCCTTTGTCCATATCCAACTGCTCCTAGCTGGCCCTCACCTTGGCCTAACTTTCAACAGCCCAACCTCTTGACCCGTCGGCTTTAACCAAGGCATTTCAGGCGACTTCTTTAGATCCCGGTGACAATGAGTGGTATATGGATACCGGGCCTCCTCTCATCTTACCTCGGATCAAGGTACAATCACTTCTCCTTCTGTTAGGAATGGGAACCGGGTACCTGTTCTTAGATCAGGACACACTATTCTCCCCTCCCCTTCCAAACCACTCCATTTGAAAAATGTTCTTTACACACCCAAAATTATTAAAAACTTGATTTTTGTTCGATAATTCACATGTGATAATTATGTTTCTGTCAAATTTGACCTATTTGGATTTTCTATGAAGGATTTCAAGGATGGGAGGCTCCCGAGTCGTCACAATAGTTCCAATCACCTTTACCCGTTCACCAAACCCGTACCGGCCTCGGTTTTCTTTGCTTTTTCGTCCTCTGATATTTGGCATGATCGCTTGGGACATCCTGGTTTACATGTTATGCAATTTTTACATTTTAATAAAGTCATTTCATGTAACAAACTTTCTTGATCGTCTGTTTGTAATTCATGCCAACTTGCGAAACATAAACGCCTCCCTTTTCATGATTCTAGTTCTGTTACTTTATTTCCCTTTGATATAGTACATGGTGATTTGTAGACATCCCCCTTAGTAAGTAAAAACAGATTCAAATATTATCTTGTGCTTATTGATGATTACACCCATTTACGTGGGTTTTTCCATTAAAGTTCAAATCCGTAGCATTTGCGAAGATCCGACAATTTCGCACATTCCTCTCCACCCAATTTAATAAAAACACTAAAACATTTCAATGTCATATGGTCGAGAGTTTGATAAAAACGACTTCTGAAACTTTACGGTAACAAGCAGATTACAATTTCTATTCTCATGTCCTTAGACTTTCCAACAAAATGGGAAAGCCAAGCGTATGATTCGCCGGCTCAATGACCTCATATTGTCTCTTATCTTCCATGCGTCTCTTCCTCCATCCTATTTGGTTGATGCGCTTCACACGGCCGTTTACCTACACAACATTCTCCCGTCTAAAACGCTTTATTTTGGAACACGTATTTTTGCCCTATACCTTAAACATCCCACATACGACCATCTTCGGGTCTTTGGGTGTTCATGCTACCCTAATCTTAATGCCACCCGCCCAAAAAAACTCGCACCCTAGTCCACTAATTACATCTTTCTCGGGTACCCCTCAGATCATCAAGGATATCAATGTCTCGACTTCTCTACCGGCAAGCTCATTTTATCTCATCATGTTACATTTGACGAGACCTTCTTTCCTTTCTCAAGCCACTTAGAACCACCTCCCTCCACATACTCATTTCTTGATGTTGACCCGTCTCCACTTTTATTTCATCAATCTTTCCACACCATGGCTTCTCCATCCACTTCCTATACCAATGCCCCTCCTCCACCGCCCCCGCCCTCTCCTGCCACCTTCCAGTTCACTTACTCTCGCCTGCAACGACCTCCCTCAAACTCTACACCATCGCCCACTACTAGCTCAAACCCTTCATCATCACTTCCACCTCCATCGGCACCCACCCTCCTCTCGGTCGAAGGCTCAACCCCAACCTCCAACCCCATACAAACACCTGCTTCCCCTCCCATCATATCTTCCCTACCCAATCCTTCCCCCACCTCTACCCCTTCCCTCTCACCACTATTAAACCCCATACAAACACCTGCTTCCCCTCCCATCACACCTTCCCCACCCAATCCTTCCCCCACCTCTACCCCTTCCATCTCACCGTTGTTAAATAACAATCAGATCAGAGAACAAAGAATAGTAGCCAAGCAACTGAGTCGGCCTGCTTCTTTATTAATCTTTAGAAAGAAAACAAAACATAAATTTTTGAATACAAAACACCGGAAGACTCTAACTTATTTAAAGGCTAAATACCGAATAAAAACTTTCTAAATTGAAAAACATGTTCCAAAAATAAAAAATCTTCTAGCCATAATTGATATTATCCGGAATTAAACAATTATCCGGAATTAAACAATAATCACCCCCTTAATTGCGGTCTTCACTTCAACACGTCGTTTACTTTATGACTATCACTCTCATGAGCTCTCTCGTTTCTTCAAACTTGATTATTGACAACGCCTTAATAAGCAGGTCAGCCTTTTGTTGGTTCCCGTTGATATACTCGACCTTAATTTGATCCCTTTCAACACACTCTCTAATAAAGTGATAGCGTGTGTTGATTTTCTTGCTTCTCCTGTTAAAAATTGAAACTGGGTTTTTCATAAGGGTTTAGGGTTTTAGGGTTTAGGGAAAAACTAGGTTTTTCATAAGGGTAATAGCAGACACATTATCCATAAATATGGTCACTTTTTCCTTCTTCTGGCTAGTTAATTCAGCTATGAAGCTTCTCATCCACACGGCTTGACATGCTGCTGATGTGGTTGCCATAAATTCAGCCTAACATGGCAGGCGAGTTAATTCAGCTATCAAGCTTCTGGCTAGTTAATTCAGCTATTAAGCTTCTCACTGACAGTGGTTGTTTCAGCTATCAAGCTTCTCATCCACACGGCTTGACATCAAGCTTCCGGCTTGACACTCTTTGCTTCAAAACTTTGAGAAAATTGATGGAGAGACAGTTAATTTTGAAGGAGAATCAGGTGGTTACATTATTGAAAAGGACAGGGTCACAAATGGTAAGCTCAGCATTGAGAAGATAAATTATGTTAAGTAGCTTGGGTACAATCTCTTGAATGTATCTTGATTTTGTGATGAGAGACATAACATGCTTTTTACTGAGTATGAGTGCATTGTTCTCAAGCCTGGGATGGTCATTTCTCAAGAGTATATCCTGCTTAGAGCCCCAAGGAAAGATAACATGTACAAGATGGATTTGCAGCAAACATCCACTTCAGGGGAAGTTTCTTAGCAAATAATGAAAAGTCTTTCCTCTGGCATAAAAGAATGTGCCATGTAAACTTTAAGAACATAAATCAATTAATTAAGAATGATTTGGTAACTGGAATGACAAATAATGAGTTTACAAGTGATGACCATTGTGTTGCATGCCTGAAAGGGAAGCAACACAAAGTGTCTCAAAAGCCAAAGGAAATGAACTCAATTACTACTCCCTTACACTTATTACATATGTATCTCTTGGCCCCACCAGTGTAACAAGTCTAGGAAGGATGCCATATTGTTTGGTGATCACAGATGACTTCACAAGATACACTTGGCTCTTTTTTCTTAGAACTAAGGATGAGACCACTGAGATCTTAAAAAACTTCATTTTGAAAATTGAGAATCAATGTAATCACAAGGTTAAAATCATAAGATATATTTAAGGAACTAAATTCAAAAACCAATCCTTGATACATTTTGTGATGAGAAGGGTATTACAAGACAATACAGTGCTCCCAGGACTACTCAGCAAAATGGTGTTACCGAACATGACACTTATTAAAACTGCAAGAACCATGTTATCTGACTCTAAACTGCCCATCACCTTCTGGGCAGAGGTAGTCAACACTAACTGCTATGTGCAGAACAAAGTTTTAATAGTCAAGACTCATGGTAAGACTTTTTATGAACTGTGGCACAAAAAGAGACCTTTCATTGGTTTTCTTAGATCATTTGGATATCCTTGCATCATCTTGAATACCAAGGATCAAATAGCCAAATTTGCTGAGAAATTAGATGATGGACATTTTATTGGATACTCTTCCCAAGCTAAGGCTTATAGAGTATACAATCTCAGAACTAGAGTAGTTGAGTAGTCAACTAATGTGACCTTTCAATGAGCACACACCTGGTGTGAAAAGTTCTGGTTCTGATTGGTTGTTTGATCTTGATTTAGTTACTAACTGTTTTAACAAATCTTGTGAAGATGTTTCAGGATCTACAAGTAGCTTATCAACATCCAAGATTTAAGCTGAGAATACCAAGTGTTCAAACTATTCCAGCACCGGTGGTAACTAGCCCTATAGTTGGAAATTCTGTCAGCACAACCATGACAAATTATTCAGCTGATACATTTGAGTTGCCTATAAATTCCAACATAGAGACACAGAACTCAAATGAAAACATTTCCAATGTAGGAGGAGATGGAGGTGGTGATAGTTTTCAAGAATTTCTTGATGCCGATAACCACTCCATAGAAAACATCAATGATGTGACACATTCATTGGATCAAGTTTATCTTGATAAGTGTTTTGATGTGATGGATGACCCTCAATCACCAGTTTTGAATTTCACCGATTTAGATCTGTCTAACCAACTTGCTATGATTCCTCAACTGAGAATCCACAAGTCACATCCCACCACAAATATCATTGGAAATGTTGAGACAGGAGTGAGAACAAGAGGATAAACCCATGATAAAAATGTTTGTCTTTATTCTTGTTTCTTGTCCCAGGTTAAGCATAAAAAGATTGATGAGTCTTTAAAGGATGGAAGTTGGGTTGAAGTAATGCAGGAGGAGCTACTTCAATTCAAGAGACAAAAGGTTAGGAACCTATGTCCTCTTCCTTAAAGAAATACTACTATAGGTACCAAGTGGGTATTCATGAATAAGAAAAATGATAGAGGACTTTTTATCAAGAACAATGCAAGACTAGTTGTTCAAGGGTACACACAAGAAGAAGCAATTGACTACACAGATGTTTTTGCTGCTGTAGCAAGACTTGAAACTGTTAGAATATTCCTTGCTTTTGCAGCATCCAAGGATTTTAAGGTATACCAACTTGATATCAAGTGTGCTTTCTTATATGGGTGATTGATAAGGAAGTATATGTCAGACAACCATCTGACTTTTGCAGACCCAGATCATCCTGATTATGTTTACAAGCTTGACAAAGCTCTTTATGGGCTATATCAGGCTCCAAGGAAGTGGTATGAGACACTATCTTAGTACCTCTGTCAGCATGGATACAAGACGGGTACTATTGATTGAACACTCTTTATTAAATGAATAGAAAATGACTTGGTGATAGTTCAACTTTATGTAAATGACATCATTTTTGGGTAAACTAATCCAAATCTTTGGAAAGACTTTGAGAAGCTAATAAAGAATAGATTTGAAATGAGTGTCATGGGGGAAATCAATTTCTTTCTAAGAATTTAAGTGAAGCAGGTTGACAATGACATCTTCATAAACCGGTTAAAGTATGTGCAAGATATACTTATTAGATTTCATCTGACTGAGTGTAAGGTTAGTAAGACACCCATGTCAGAAACTACTCTTTACGACCTGATCTTGAGGGTGAGTGTGTTGATGAACGTCTGTATAGGGCTATGATTGGGTCTCTTATGTATCTTACAGCCAGCAGACCTGATATCATGTTTGCTACATGTATTTGTGCAAGATATCAAGCCAACCCCAAGATGTCACACCTGGTTGCTATTAAAAGGATTCTTAGATACTCAAATGTGCTTCCGTACTGGGCCTTTGGTATCCAAAAAATTCTGACCTCATTCTGTATGCCTATACAGATAGTGACTATGATGGCTGCAACATGACTGCAAAGTCTACATTTGGGGGATGTCAATTACTTGGTGGAAAGATATATCATGGCAATGCTAGAAACAATTCTGTGTGTCTGCATCAACTGCTGAAGCTGAATACATTGCTGCTGCAAGCTGCTGTGCTCAAGTGCTTTGGATTCAAAATCAGATGCTGGACTATGGATTCAATTTCAATGAGACTCCTATTCACATAGACAACAACAGTGAATATTGTGCAGCACTCAAAGACAAAACATATCAATATCAGGTATCATTTGATTAGACATAATTTTGAAAAAATATTGATAAAACTAGTCAAAGTTAACACAAATAAACAATACGCTGATCTGTTCACAAAAACTTTTAATAAACAAAGATTTAAGTATCTTGTATCAACTATTGGGATGATTAACGTTAAGTAGATTTTCTTAAACTAAATTCAAGATTGTTTTTAAAATATGTGCATCTTAAGTTGTCTATATCATCATCTATATAAGCCTAGTTTACTTTGGAAGAAACTTTTTAAAATAATATCCCTTAAAATTTTAAGAATTTTAGATATGTTTTCCTTCGGAAGACATCAATTTGTCTTTGGAAGAAAATCATGTCTTCAAAACAAATAACTACTTTTGAGAAATTTACCTTCATAAGAAATTCTGATATATCTTCCGAAGTTTACATTTGTCACCAAGTACTTATATGTTTTGAAAGCAATTAAATCTCGGAAGCTTTATTCTCTCTTTAAATAAAATTTATGATACCTTCCGAAGTAAAATTTTTCTAAGAAGTAAAAATACTTTAGATATTTTTCTTCCGAATCAATATCTTCCGAATCTAAATTGGCTTCGAAAGTTTTCTCAAACCTTGCGAACACAAATTACTTTCAGAAGATTTTAAACTTCCAAGAAAACATCTTTTCGGGCACTTTTTCAAAGGTGGGACCGACATCTGGATTTCAAAGTTTATCTTTTTGCATTAACTTTGTCTCAAATTCTTATCATATATATATATTCGTACAACGGTTCCCCCTCTTTCATCTTACTCTTTATCTGCAAAAGTTCAAACCCTAAATTCACCCACAAACCGACCTTATTCTTACCTTTCTTCACTTCAAAGCTACTTAAAATGGCCCACCCTGATCTCCGAAACCAACCAGATTTTTCCATGAATCTTCACAGGCAACACAATCAGGTTGCTCTGTTATCATTTGAGAAAGATCCAGCTTTCACAGATGTTTGCCGCTTCTTATCTCTGTCCAACTATCTCACCGCCCTCACAATAGACCCTTCATTGTATGAAGATCAACTCCGAGAGTTCTAGAGGACCTATCAAAAGGTCACCTTGGACGGTGAGAAGTCACTGTCTGCCACAATGCAGGGGAGGACAATATTCATCACTCCAGCCACCATCAACTCTCATCTGAGGCTGGATGATGCAGAAGGCGAGTTGTCCTTTCCTAAATCTGCTGTAAACAACTCATTCCGGCAGATGGGCTATGAAGGGTACTACACTGTGAGAACCTTCAAAAAGGGTAAGGTTTCCTATCAATGGAAGTACCTCCTCCATGTGGTAATCCACTCCCTATCCAACAAACATGCAGGATGGGACCAAATTCCTGAATACTTATCCTATATAGTTTATGGGATGGTTTAAGGGGTCAAGTTCAAGTACTCCAAGTTTGTTTATACAAACTCGCTTGTTAACTTGAAAGTTTTAGAGTATTATATGTTTCCTAGATATGTTCAATACATTTTTTAACTGTGAATTGGCCTCATAGTTAAAGGGAACATGTAATATTCTTAAATTGGGACAGATAAAACCCGACATCTTCAAAATAATGAGAAAGCCCACTGTTGGCTTCTCAGGGGTAGAAACAACCCTGTTCTTAAAAATGTTAAAGCTCATTGCTCAAGGTGACAACTTGGCAGCACCAGCCAATGTTAAACCCACACCTTCTACATCTGCACCACCCAAACAGTCACAAATCACCATCACCTACCATAGAAAATCAAAACGAACCCCTGCTCAATCTACTCAGGTTGAGCAGGCCCCCATATCATCACCCATGCAGGAAGAAGTGGAAATAAGAGCTCCCACTTCTTTTGAGAAGCAGACCACTACCATCATTTCTTTGATCAATGCTGAGGTTGCTCATGCTCAGCCTGATGAGCTCATTACCCCATCCTTAAGCCTTCACTCTGAGTCTCAAAACTCTAGTAATCAACCTTCAGGGGAAAGCTACCATCCACAACCGCTAAATCTCAACCAACTAATCCTCAACCTAGAATTCTATGATGATAAGGATATAGGTTTCAGTGAATACCATAAGTCTCTTTTCTCCAGCCCTACTTAATTAGAAATAAGTGCTCCTGAATCTCTCATATCTAGCCCACATCATCCACCCCCAACTGAGGTGGACCTCTCTAAACATGTTTAGGAGCCTCATATGGAAGAGACTCTCACTTTTGCAAGTGATTACATTATTAAAAACTCAACCATAACAACTCAGCCCATTGACACTTCTTTTGAAGTTGTTAGTGTGCAGCGAAAATCCACAAGCTGGTGGTCTCATCCCCCATGATTTTTCTAATGAAGGTGAGGGGAGTATGCAACTAAAAGTGCAAAAACTGTCAAAACTCTACACCTATTTAGTTTCTAAGGTTAGTCACCTAAAATTTCAGGTGACTACCTTACAAAGACAGGTCACTTACCAGCAACTTAAGATCACCGATCTCAACGGCAAGTTAACTGAGAGACCTATAAGGCGAACTCAACCAGGTCCACAAGAACCTGTGGATGTGATGTACCTAACCCTTAGCTCACCTATACAAGTGGGCGATGCTACCAAAAAGGGGAAGAAAGTCTGAACTACAATCACAGAACCTGTGAGTTCTGCCCAGAGTATGGATATAAAGGACTCACCACCCTCACTTGTAGTTGTCCATACTCAACAACCTACTCAGGCTCACATTGATGTGGATTCACTAATTCAGAGCCTGTTTGAGTAGTGAATACCAAGGGCAATGTCTACCCCATCCTACCCTGCTGAAAATTTAATAGTGGGATGGAGGTATGCTGCTGATAGGAGAGCCCTGGCACTCTCTAGATCTCGGGGACAACAAAAGGTATTCAACTTTCATAACCTGAGATATTATGAGAGATTCTCTGTAGTTGACTTGCCAATTGCCAATCCAAGTCAATCCAGGCAAGCTGCAAGGTTAGCTAAGAGAATCCAAGAAAAGGTGCTTGAAAAGTTAAGCAGAGATACAAATTATATAGATAGAGGCTAGCAGATAATACTGTTGGTAAAGTAGATGTTGAACTTGTGAAGGAAAAGGACCAAACTAAGAAGTATAAACAAGAACTATCTGATGCTGCAGGCCAACTTTCTCGGTTGAAGTACAGAAAGAGTAAGAGGATGACCATCAGAAGGGACAAGAAGAAGAAGTTTAAGGCATCCACCTCTGCACCTCAGGATTGGTTAGAACATCCTGAGGGTGATCAAGAAGAGACTGCTCATCTAACTCCTATTCAAGTAGAGCCTATTACTGTTGAGATACCCATCATGTCTTGGAGGTTTGCCACCAATCCAGACAGATGGTATGCCACTAGAGATCAAGGGGTCACGACATGTACTTCTGGCAAAACACACTTGACCTCCTTTTGCATGATCTCTATGACATGAGAAGATACTTTGAAAGTCTGAGGAATCCTGACCATTGATGATGAATGGAATGGTTTTGATTCTGATAAGTACTGTCAACAGATGAAAATTAAGCTTCAAAGCTCTATTTTAGTTTTGGTAGCATCAGCCTAGGGGAAGTTTGTAAGGATCACACTTAGAGGCTGATGCAACCAAAGAGCTCTCAGCATGTACATGTGAAATACAAGGAAGTTATTTCGGAAGATTTGATATAACTCAGTGAATTATACTAAGTATCAAATCTTCCAAAGCCAAAAAACCATATATTCCGAAGCCAAAGATAAAGTCTTTTGAAGCCAAATACTGATTTCTTCCGAAGACAGAGAAGACATGCTTTTTCTGAATCACCTTTTGACAAAAGTTGAACAACTTTCCGCTGCCACTTCCGAAGACTCACCAACTTATATGAGTTGGTGAAAAGTTCTTATTTTTGTCAAACTGTAGATTAAGGTATTTTGTCTGTAACATTCTACTATTGTACTTTTATCTTTTTTGTAATATATTAGGATGTGAGCTATGACATGTCATAGTCACTAGTCGAAAGGCAATTTGCCTTTTGACTCTACATTGATCTTGTTGTCTAGATTAGTGTTTTCGGCCGGCCTTCAAAGTATGGCCGGCTGTAGGATGTAGTATAAAGTATCTCAAGTACTTGTATCTTTAGATAAGTTTTGTAACACTTGTAAGAACTTGAGAGAAATATAAAACATTCTTAAAAACTATATTATCTTGTTATTGTGCTTGTTCTTTACTTGTGTTCTTTGTTTCATCATAAGACCGGTTCCCTATATGAGTTGGTGAAAAGTTCTTACTTTTGTCAAACTGTAGATTAAGGTATTTTGTCTGTAACATTCTACTATTGTACTTTTATCCTTTTTGTAATATATTAGAATGTGAGCTATGGTATGTCATAGTCACTAGTCAAAAGGCAATTTGCCTTTTGACTCTACATTGATCTTGTTGTCTAGATTAGTGTTTCCGGCTGGCCTTCAAAGTATGGCCGGCTGTAGGATGTAGTATAAAGTATCACAAGTACTTGTATCTTTAGATAAGTTTTGTAACACTTGTAGAACTTGAGAGAAATATACAACATTCTTAAAAACTATATTATCTTGTTCTTGTGCTTTTTCTTTACTTGTGTTCTTTGTTTCATCATAAGACCGGTTCCCTATTTGATCTGTTAAGTGTTCTAACACTCTCCAAAAATTGTGAAACTGTTGCATTGACCTCTCTTTACCGGTCCTGCATTGACGAAGACTAATAATGATGCTTTGCAAAAATAGGATGTAGTAGACATCCATTAGTAGACGTTGCTCTCCATTCTTGCATTCCAACATGATTGAGCTCCTGCCTTCTATCTCCATACATGATCCATCATCAAACCTTATTTTTCCTCCTACTTTTTTCATCAAGTTTTTAGAACAGGTTTCGGTTCCCTGTCATATCGTTAGATGCTCCGTTATCTAGGTACCACATGAACTCTTCATCATTACTTGAGAAATACTTGGCAGGTATGACTCTTTCTTCATTCAAATAAACCATCTCCTCTTGATTTTGTACACGAACTATCATTAAAAGAGCATGTTCTTCAGCATTGGCTTGGGTCAGATTAACTTCTTCTTCCTTCTTTTTGGTTGGACAGTGTGATGCAAAGTGCCCCATTCCTTCACATCTGAAACATTGGATGTTGGACCGGTCTTTCTTTTGGTTTCCTCGTCCGGAACTTCTGTCCCGACCGTTTGACCGATCACGGCCCCGTCCTCGGCCTTGGTTTTTGCAGCCATTCCCTTGGCCTCGACCACCATTCTGATCCTTCCTTCTTGCTTGCCCTTCTTTACAAGAAAACAACAGCTGATTGCTTTTGGATCCTTGCCCTTTATCACTTGACTTGATCCTTTCTTTGAATGCTCCAAGTCTGCTAATTGCCTCTTGAAAAGACATGGCCTTTAAATCTACAAATTGTTCAATAGAAGCAACTATAGATAAGAAACGATCAGGCTGAGAACCAAAAACTTCCTAACCAGCTTTATATCTTCAAGCGTGGCTCCTAGGCTGTTCGCTTTCGAGACTATGTTACTGATGCGTCCTACAAAGTCTTCGATCTCCTCTCCATCTTTCATTTTCAATGCTTCGAATTCAGTCATTAAGGATTCAAGCCAAGCCTCTATAACCCGATCAACCCCTACATAGCAAGCCTTCAAAGCATCCCAGATCTTTTTCGTTGTTTCGAACTAGGAAACTTAGAGGACAAGCTCTTCGGGTATCGCCTGGTACTGGTAGGCTATTGCTATATTGTTCTTCTTTGGGTCAACGTTCACGCCTGGCTCGATTGCTTCCCAAACGCCGTGAACATTAAAAATTGCCTTGATTTTGACAGTCCAAATTGTGTCATTTATGGCTGTCAAAACAGGGCATTGCAGAGACAGATTGGTAGTCTCTTTCACCCCTATGATCTCGTTTGCTGCTGGATTCTCTGCCATCTTTTCTTGCTGCTTCTCTGATTGATTGCACAGTCCTTCGACTCTTGATCACACCCTTCTAACCAATGTTTGAGCGCTGGTTGTCCCTTTGAACTAGGCTCTGATACCAATTGTTAGCAATAATAATCAGATTAGAGAACAAAGAACAGCAGCCAAGCAACTGAGTCGGCTCGCTTCTTTATTAATCTTTAGAAAGAAAACAAAACAGAAGTTTTTGAATACAAAAACACTAGAAGACTCTAACTTATTTAAAGGCTAAACACAGCCTAATTACAACCAAAGCACAACTGTAGAAAATACCAAATAAAAACTTTCTAAAATGAAAAACGCGATATTCCAAAAATAAGAAATCTTCCAGCTATAATTGATATTATTGGGAATTAAACAATAACAACCACAGCCTCCCCCACCGCCACCACCATCACCACCACCCCAACATCCAATGATAACTCGTTCCCGTGCTGGTATCACTAAACCCATAACCCCTCTAAACCTTCACACCACTACTGCCTCCAACCTCTCCCCCATACCCAAGTCACCAACCCTTGCCCCTTTCTGATCCTAACTGGCACTCGGGTTTGACCGATGAATATAAGGCTTTTATATCTAAGAACACGTGGGAGCTAGTGATTCGACCTAAGGATGCTCCTATTATAAGTTGCATGTGGTTATTCAAACACAAATTTCATGCTAATGGTTCTTTGCAACGTTACAAGGCTCGTTTAGTTGTCAATGGGAAATGTCAATAGGTAGGTGTGGATTGTGATGAAACCTTCAGCCTTGTTGTTAAACCGACAACTATACGCACTGCACTAAGCCTTGCGGTATTGAGGTCTTGGCCTATAAATCAGTTGGACGTCAAAAACGCATTTTTACATGGCAATCTCCCGGAAATCGTCCACATGTACCAACCCTCGGGATTCATTGATCCAACAAAGCCTTCGCATGTATGTCTCCTCAAGAAGTCTCTCTACGGACTTAAGCGGGCACCTCTGGCTTGGTAACATCGCTTTGCCACTTACATTCAGAAGTGTGGTTTAAAAGTCCCACTTGTGATGCATCTTTGTTTGTTTATAAACATGGCAACAAAATGGCATACTTACTGCCTATATGTCGATGACATTATACTCACCGCCTCAGATTCCTCTTTGTTATAGCACTTCATCACCCTTTTATACAAGGAGTTTGCAATATCCGATCTCGGGGCTTTACATCACTTCCTTGGCATTCACATCAAACATCAGCGGGGGGGACTTTTCCTATCTGAAGAAGCTTATGCCTGTGACATCTTATCCCGTGCAAACATGCAGCACTGCAAACCATGTTCTACACCAGTTGATACTAACCCCAAGCTCAATGCCACCGCCAGTAAAATGCTCTATGATAGATCTTTATACCGAAGTCTGGCCGGAGTACTACAATTTCTCATTATCACCAGGTCAGACATTCCCTATGTGGTTCAGCAAGTTTTTCATGCATGCTCCTCGTGACCCGCATTTCTCATTTTTGAAATGCATACTCAGGTACTTAAGTGGAACTCTTGGTCATGGGCTTCATCTTCAACCATCAAAGTCAGTCTCTCTTACAGCCTACTCTGATGCTGACCGGGGGGCTGCCCTGACACTAGACGATCAACATCCGGGTATTGCATTTTCCTTGGTGACAACTTGGTATCGTTGTCCTTTAAACGTCAACCAACTATCTCACAATCCAGTGCCGAGGCTGAATACAAAGGGGTGGCCAACACTGCTGCAGAAACGAGTTGGCTGAGGAATCTCTTGCTTGAGCTCCATGTGCCAGTAACTCAGGCTACCATTATCTACTCTGACAACATATCTGCCGTCTATTTGTCTCGGAATCCATTCAGCATCAACGTACTAAACACGTTGAGTTAGACATTCATTTTGTTCGGGAAAAAGTTCCTGTTGGTTCTGTTCGTGTCCTCCACGTTCCAGCAAATTATCAGTATGCCGACATCTTCACTAAAGGTCTTCCCGACATCTGTTTACTCGCTTTCGTTCCAGTCTCACCATTCGCCCAGCTACTTCTGCGACTGCCGGGGACTATTTGTCAATTGAGATTTTGTACATATTTATCCTATTTATCTTGTATTCTTATTTATAGCATTAGTTTGGTAGTTATTGGAGATATTCTCCTTCCTTGTATAGTGGATAGTTTGTTCCTGTATTCTTGTATTTATTCTCAATTTAGTGGAATGAGAAGGGCAGCGATTCTTCCTAAACAAACAGTTATGATAGAGGTAGAGAGGACACACAGAGGTCAACTAAATCTGAAAATAAATTAATGTCACGTTCATGCACCAAAAGGTAAGATGGTAAGTTCTAGTCATTTTATTTTTGTTTCCTATAAATCTTCTTGTTTACTTTATAGGAATTATGGTAAGTAAATTAATATGTTTACTTGGTGCATAATTCTGAACTCAGATCTTTTGGTTTTCTCTTGTGTTTGGACTTTTTGGTCTAAAAGGTATTTATGTAACATAATTTGCTTGAAGATATTTCCTCGTTCATACATTTAATAACATTTTTTTCTCATGGTGCGCTTTTCCTGTTTTGCTAGTTCAAGCAAGTCAAACTCGCTACAGCAGATCGAACAATAGTTGGTTTTCAATTTGTAGTACTTGCTGCAGAAAGTGGACATAATGGCCGTTGCTATCCCTGTATCCTTTTCATGGGTAATTCTCAAATTCTATCCTTTATTAAAATGTTCTTGTTGTTCTTTATATATTCTAATCTGTACTAAAATTTTTAATACTTGTTGCAGGAAATAGACCCAATTGGTTTTGATTTTAACTTTTCATTACAACAGTTTGGCCAAACATGCTTGGTTTTGGGGTTAAACAAACATCAGAACTGATAACTTTAATCTTGAGTTATTTAATTATAAAAGTTTGAGGGTCTGTTTTGTCAGTTTATTAAAAGTTTGGTTTTATTTTTGTTTAAAGATTTGAGTCTATTTTTGTAGTGGATATCTTTCTTGTTTGCCAAGGTTATGAGCTGGTCTAAATTAGTTTAAATAGGAGTAGATTGTTTTCTAATTCTTGTACCTGATTATTTGATTATTGATTAATAGAAAGAGTTGTGGGTTGTCCTCCCCAAAAATTCTGTGTTTGTTTGTTTGAAAGGCCAATTTCCAACAAGAACATTGTTAACAAAAAGAAATACATGTGTCTAAATGATTCCTTGTGGTTACTAGATTACTTTTTGACAGTTGCGGAGAAGATCAGTTATATTTGAAGCTTAGCACTTGTTTTATGTGTTATTTGTAAGGATAGTGTAGCGATTCACAATGAAATCAGGTTCTAACCTTTGAACTAGATTAGTTTGTGACATTAGTCAATAAGATTAATTATATTTGACATTGATCACTTGCTTAATGTTTTATTTGCAGGGTTGGTGTGAGCGAATCATAGTTTAATCAGGTTCTAAACATCGAACTAGACCAAATTATCAAAGTTTGACCAACATATTAGTTTCTTCATATTACAACAATTTTCATACAGACAAAGATGTTATACATGCTTTGCATACAACCAGGGGAGCATGGGAGGTACACATGCAGTAGTTATCATTTTTAATATTTTCACTTTCTTTTAGCAAGAAAATAGTGATTTCTGTTTGTTTAAATTTCATGTTAGTTAACAAGCTTGCACTTTATTTGATCTATAGTACCCAAGGAGGAAACCTGTTGGCTAGTGCTGTTGCCATTGCATCATTGCAGGTGATGTAATATGAGACACCTGTCAAGAGGTAAAAAGCCTATAGTCTTCTTTATCATTGGAAAAAAATTGAAACTAAATAAATATTATTTGTTATATTGACTATATGATCCCCCAGCAAATTCAGAAATTTAATCTAGCAACCTACACTTGTTTCGCCTATTGAATATTTTTATTTTATCAGTCCAAGTATATAGTGTGAAAATGTGAAATAAAACAAAGATTTGACCTTTCTTCATTCAGTTGATGTAAGTAGAAATGAAGATGGGTCCCGTAAAATTGGAGAACATACATGCCAGAAAGTGGGATCATTAAAGCCATCATTGTGGCTGCTTGACCGGTCCTAAAATTCGAACCGGATTTATTTATCGGCCGTTGTGCGAGGTAATGTATAACTCCTATGTGGATCTCGTTTGTTTTTTAAGATCTTACTTTTACAATGTGAGACACTCCTATTTTTGAGAAGACTTCTTTGTTCATTTGCTTATTTTGCTCATGATTGCTAGTGCAACCCTAAAGAAGTATTTTCAATTGTTGGAGAAGATGCTATTAGTGCCCTTTTGCTGATGTGGATCATGTTTGTCTTCTGTTTTTTTTAAGAATTTAGTTTTAATTTTTTAAGATTTAACTTTTACAATGTGAGACACAATGTATTTGCGAAGACTTTTTTGATTTTTTATATATTGTATTGCTGCAGGATATATTAGACAAATGAGAAACATTATGTCTCTTTCTCGTGGTTATGTTTCTTTCCTGACATTTATTTTTGAAAGTTTTTATGTTTCTTCATTTTTTTTCTAATCTATACTAAATTATGCAGCATTGGTCTTGGATTCTTTGTAGTCTTCTATCTGGCTCTATAATAATCAGAGATGCATATTACAAGCTGCAAATCAGGTTATGGTTTGCAAAATTTCTTTTACTTTGTTAATGTTTTTATCTATCACCTTTACTATCTTATGGTTTTTAACCCGCTTGTCGGTGGAGAAATTCGATTGATATTCTTATGTTTCTTCATTCTTTTCTAATCTTTACCAAATCATGCAGCATTGGTATCCGTACTCTTCTATCTGGCTCTAAAGTAGTCTTAGATGCATATCACATGCCGCAAATCAAGTTATGTTTTGCAAAATTCATTATCTTATTTTATGTTTTATCAATCACCTTAATTGTTTTCTGGTTTTCTAATATGCTTGCATGATGAGAGATTCCGATTCAGGTTGAGAGGACAGACAATTCTCATTCTCAATCAAGAGGTAAATCTAAACATTCAACAATGTCACTGTCATATTCGTGCTCTAAAGTGTAAGGTTTGGTAAGTTTTAATGATTATACTGTTTCTTTAAATCTTTTGATTCAGTAAAACTATACTGGTATGCAAATGTTGAAAGTTAATCCTAGTTGTGGTCATATGTGAAAGTTTAGGGGGGAGAATCATCAAGAGTCTAAAGATAGGTTTGTTTTATTTAGTAAGTTTTAATTAGCTTTATTTTAGGTAACAATGTTTATGTTTTTGGCTTTGAATGGACTGTCATTCCAGCTGTGTTTGAGTGGAGTTTTCATTAGTAATTAAGGTTAGGATTAGTATAAAATAGGGTCATTGTCTAAGAGTTTTTGGAGTGGTTTTTTATTCAATAAAAAGAAAAGAGTCGTGGGTATGTTTTCCCACAAAAATGCTGCTGTTGTTTGCTTTTCTTGATCCAGTTGTCTAACAATTGGTATCAGAGCTGCAATTAAGAAGGCTGCTACGATCCAGATTTGTGAAGAAAAACCACCGAAGTGCTGTTAAAGACTAGAAGAACCTGTGACAGGTTTAAACAAGAAACTGATCTGTGATAGATCGATTGTGAAGGCTGTGACGGTCTGAACGAAGGGCTGTGAAGGCTGCTGTGACCTAATCAAGAACTGTGAGGTGCTGTTAGGACAACCTGTGCGACTCAGGTGGTGTGGTGCGATACCGTGTTGAAGAAGTCTATCAATCCGTGAAGGATTGATCAAAATCTGGGCTGATCTATTCACTTGTTGGGGAGAAGAAGTGACCTAAAACAGATTGTTTTTCTGTTTTTGCTGCTGGAGTTTTGGGAGAAGCAATCAAAACAGGGTGAATCAAAGACTGATCTGTAACAGATCGATTGAAGACAGGTTGTGTGACGCAACTGCAGTAGAAGAAGACCTGTGTGATACATGTTACAAAGGTGTGATACCAGTGTGGAGAAGATGTTTAATCCGTGAAGGACTGAACCAAGGTTGCTGTGAAAGCGGGTTCGAGAAGAACTAATCAGTGATTGATCAAAGTGGGAAAACAGGTGATTCTGTGAAGAAACGAGAAACTGATCTGTGTGAAACAGACTACGTTTTGCTGCAGTATCTGTGTGAAACAGATTGGTTTATGCTGATTTGCTGCAGAAGTTTGTGAATCAGAGGATTTTTGCTACTGCTGCAGGAACTGTTTGTGCAGAAAAGAGTTTTGTTTTGTGAAAAAAAAGGTGTTCAGGTAGTTCAAAAAAAAATGATGTCAGAAGGTGCAGGAGCAGTTGTTGTACCCCACCGAGAACCAAGCAATGTGACTTTGCAATGTCCAAAACTGACCACAACAAACTACACTGCATGGTCAATTATGATGGAGACCATCTTAGGTGCACATGGTCTGCGAGAGGCCATAGAACCTGTGAAAGGAAGAGAAATCGATGATAGAAGAAAGTACATGGCTAAGGCGTTGATATTTCAGTCACTACCGGAGGATGTGTTGCTTCAAGTGTCAAAGCATAAGGATCCGAAGAATGTTTGGGATGCATTACGGGTTAGATATGTAGGAGTCGAGAGGGTTCAAAAGGCTCGTTTGCAGACGCTTAGAAGTGAGTTGGAAGCGATGAAGATGACCGAGGTAGAGACTATTGATGAATTTGCAGGTAAGATAAGTGGGATACAATCAAAGTATAAAAGTCTTGGGTCTTCACTTGATGATGAGATAGTGGTGCGAAAGTTCCTGAATTCCATGCCAAAGAAATATTTGCCAATCGTTGCTTCGATTGAGCAATACTCCGAGATTGAGAAAATGGCATTTGAAGAAGTGGTGGGTCGACTTAAAGCTTACGAGGAGAGGGTAAAATCCCAAGAGGAAATTGAAGATAGGCAAAGTAAATTGATGCTCACTTGCAATGATGAACATCCTAAACCAAGAAATGGTAGTGATTATCAACAAGGTTGTGGATGGGTTAATCAGGATGGAAGAGGTCGTGGTAGAAGCCGAAGTTTGGGAAGAGGAAGGGGTCGTGAGAATCGACCCGGTTCAAGAAATGATCAACGGGGGACAACGGGAGAACGAGACAAGTCATGGGTTCAATGCTACCGATGTGAAGAGTTTGGACACTTTGCATATGAATGTCCAAAGTCAAAACCGAAGCACGAAGAGGCCAACTTGGTTTGTGAAGATGATGAACCGACTCTACTTTAGAGATGGGAGACCACATTAGGATTAAGGGGGTGATTGTTGAAAGTTAATCCTAGTTGTGGTCATATGTGAAAGTTTAGGGGGGAGAATCATCAAGAGTCTAAAGATAGGTTTATTTTATTTAGTAAGTTTTAATTAGCTTTATTTTAGGTAACAATGTTTATGTTTTTGGCTGTGAATGGGCTGTCATTCCAGCTGTGTTTGAGTGGAGTTTTCATTAGTAATTAAGGTTAGGATTAGTATAAAATAGGGTCATTGTCTAAGAGTTTTTGGAGTGGTTTTTTATTCAATAAAAAGAAAAGAGTCGTGGGTATGTTTTCCCACAAAAATGCTTCTGTTGTTTGCTTTTCTTGATCCAGTTGTCTAACAGCAAATTTATCCCATGTCTCGTATTTTTGCCTAAAAGATCATTCGGTTTTGTCCCATGTCTCGTATTTTTGCCTAAAATGGTAATTTTGTTATGTACATTAGCATCGTTTTGCTAAGAGTGGGTGGGGTTGACTCTGTAACTTACGTGTACAAGGAAGAAGGTAATGATGGTTCTTTATCTTAAAAATAGCCTGAAGTTAATATTAGACAATATTATTAGGGTTATTAGTATGAGCCCACGGGCCCAGTTAGGTTTTAAGGTTTGCATTATATTCTCTATATATTGTAACCAAACCTATCAATAATATTCAATTCAGTCTTTTACCATTTTACAGTTAAGTTATTTTTCTGTTCATGTCGTTGCATTCTTTTTCTCAGGGACCAAATAGCAGGTGGAATGTTAGTTTTCAGATATTAATTTTTTTTGCTTGTTTCTTATATGTTTTGATTAATAAATACAAATGATGTGATTTAGGTCACATCAGGTGGAATGATCATTTTAAATTTTAAATCTTTTTACATGTTTCTTCTCTGTTCTGATTACTAAATATTAATGATGTAATTCAGGCCTCAAATATGCAAGGCATGTTTATGTTGGATGGCTCTCTCCCTCTGTAAACGAATGCATATCATTTAAATCCTTTGTGGGTTTACCTTACAACTTGTTTTATGCTACTTTATTAGTTTTCTTAAATTCACGCTTCTACCAACTTGCCAGTAGATGCTATTTATAGACTATATTGTGGGAACGTAAAAAAAATCCATTTTCTTGTTGTTTTGACTTGTAATATTTCTACTGTTTTTAACATATTTTTCCATGCATCAAAGATATCGGCCACCTAGCCTTGTTGAAGTGGTTTGATTTCAAATCTTAATCCGTATACATCAAGTTCGGGAAGTAAAGCATGATGTAGTCATTGGATTGTCTGCAGTTGGTTGATTTCCTTGAGTTATAGTTTACAGATCTATTTATACACTGATTTTGTTCTCTTTCAAAGAAATTCATGATATATATATTAAACTGTAAATGTATATATTAGAAACACTTAGAAGGTAAACCTTTATTCTAATCTTTACTAGTTGTTACGAAGAGTTATTTGAGCATTTATTTTGGTTTTCTAATTTTCTTGTAGGTGGAGATATTATGATTAAGATAGAGAGGACAGTCATAGGTCTCTTCTCAATCAATAGCCAAATTTGGACATAGATCAATGTCAATGTCACGTTTACGCTTAAAAACACAATAGTAAGTTTTAATCATGATATTTATTTATCTTGTTTCTTTTAAATCTCCTGGCAGTTTTGGTTATAGGAACCGGGGTAAGCAAATTAGTTTGTTAATTAGTGACATAACTGAACTTGTTAGGTTTCAAGGGTCGCAAGGGAAGCAACACACAAACACAAACGAATATAACGCAGACAGAAAATAAACGACACAAGGATTAAACGTGGTTCGGTCGGTGTGACCTATGTCCACGGGTTGCAACTAGGGTTTTCTTTTCTTTGCTCGGTACAAAGTTTACAAATACATGATAGGGTATATATAGAGATTAATCAGTGTTAACAACTTAGTTAACAAGAAAACTAAGCATGGCCCAAACCCAAAGCCTTCACAAACCCAACAATCTCTCACTTGAAGGTTTTGCGACAAATTCTAGCCCGCCATTCAAGTACAAAGCAACTTAGTCGTTTGTAATTTTTAAATAAGTTTTCTAGGCCTCCGGTTCCTAAAAAACAAGCTAAGACTCCATCACATCTTCTAGTTGCAGCGGCCCCTCATCATCAAGTACCTGAAGGCTAGTTGAAGCTCCCACGAGCTCCAACTCAGTTGTGGCTAGTCCCACCAACGACTCATTGTCCATGTTAACCGGTTTGGGCTTTCCACCGGATTCAAAGATACACCAGGAATCACCATCACTATTCAAATTCAGCAAACAATTACCAGAAGAGAATTTTTTAGTCGTAGTCTTTAAAACTCAACGGTTCTTTGTTATTGTACCTGGAACACGTCCTGTGATCCCACTGTCACCGAATCTCCGGAATGATTTAGACTTTCAAACTCGTTCACCTAACATCCCTGCTCTAGGCTTTACGTTTGCAAAATGAACTCTTTTAACGCCAGATTTAGCGAACCCGATTTTGTCGTGCTTAACCAAGATGGTCATACATCCCTCAACAGGTACCTCAACCATATACAACGACCCATATTTTATACCACGAGCAATAACCAGATTACCATTAAGCACCATCCATTTACCACCACCAAACCTTACTTTCAATCCTTGGTCATCCAGCTAACCAACTTAAATCAGTTACTCTTCAGCCTTGGAATCACCCTAACATTCTTCAGGTTCCATGTGGTTCCCAACACAGTAACCAAATCAATATCCCCCATGCCCGTTACCGCAAGTATTTTATCATTGGCTAATCGTACCTTTCCAAAATCATCATGTTTCATATTCACCATCATTTTCTCATTGTTCATGGCGTGAATCGAAGCCCTTGAATCCATGACCCAAGAATCCACACTGTTTTCCACACTGGGTATCAATGCATCATCATCAGAAACATCCCCTGCTGCAGTGTTCAATTCCTTCTTATTCGGACACTCAACACTTCACATTCTTCCTAGATTTAGATGAACTCCTTCCCTGATTCCCCACTGTTCTTGTTATTATCACGACCCCTACCAACATTTAACAACTCACTATTTGATGGTTCACCCGAGTTTCTTCTTCTAACATCTTCACCCATAATTTGATCTCGAATACCATCAAGAGTGAAACCTGTAGTTTTCACAGAACTTGAAATTGCAGTCACAGTTCCAGACCAACTATCAGGTAGAGACAACAACAGTAGAACCTGAAATTCATCATCAAACTTAATTCCAAGAGATACAAGTCTTGTTAAGATTGAATTTTGATTCTTGATGTAAGGAGTCACCGAGCTTTCTTCTTTCATCCTTGTGTTCACCAGCACCCAAATCAGAACACCTTATTCGTCGCAAATGGTTTCTCATACATATTTGACAAAGCAAGCATCATACCACAAGCCGTGGTTTCCTTAATAATGTTAAAAGCAATATTTTTTGTCAAAGCTAATGTAATAACCACACGAGCCTTTTTGTCTTTTGATTCCCAATCAGTTTGTTCTATTTTTGTAGGCTGTTCCCAAGTTCTTTGACATAACAATGCTTCTACTTGTATTTTTCACAAATTGAAATCGTAAACGTTAAATTTCTAGATCATAACTTTCCCGTCTTGAGCCATCTCAAACAGCAAACAAGAAGCAAATCGAAACAGTGAGCGGACACAACAATGGCCGGGCCTGAACTTAACGACTGTTCTATTAAACACTGTCAATTGACCGATTTGCTCCTACAAAATAACCTTTGTAGACAAATTTAAACTCGAAAAATACTTTTCATTCACAAAACATGGTTCCCCAAAAAATGGATAATAATCTCTAAAAATAATAGAAACTTGAAAACACAAAACCCTAACCTTTACCTGGTGAATCCAAAAGTTCTTAACCCCTAATCGGCGGCTTCAAAGAGTAGGAACCCGGTATTTGATCTCGATCGCAATCAATCGGACAATCACCCAAAAAGACTATTATTGTTTTTTTCTTTGACGGAAGTACTCGCCCCAAAATAAAATAACTGCTTTTAATTTTCTTTTTTTTCTCGGCTATTTAGTCAAAGTAGACCCACAAACAAACAAAACCCCTTTTTTTCTTTTGAGTTTACGTCCAACAGCGACAACATAAAAAAACCTCATTTCTTTCTTTGTTTATAGATGGCACAAAATCCAAGAGAATTACAAGAAAACAAAAAAAACGGCAATCTTCGAACGATAAAAAAACTGAAACCTTTCTTTGAATCGTTATCCGTGCAACCGTATGTTCAAAGAGCCATCGCTTGTTAGGTTTCAAGCGGCGCAGCGGAACCAACACACGAGCACAAACGAATATCATGCGGACAGAAAAGAAACGACATAAGGATTTAACGTGGTTCGGTCAGTGTGACCTACGTCCACATGCTACAACAAGAGTTTTCTTTTATTTGCTCACTACAAAGATTACTAATACATGATAGAGTATATATAGAGACTAATTATGGTTAACAACTTAATACACAAGAAAACTAAATATGAGTTCAAGCTTAAAACCTTCAAAAACCTAACAAAACTTACAAAGATCTTTTGCTTTTGTCTTGTGTTTTGGGTTTTTTGTTTTTGTATCTTTTTTGTCTAAAAAGGTAATTTTGGGCTATATTAGCATCATCTTGCTGAGAGTGGATGTGAGCTAACATCTTTAACTTATTGTGGGTAGAATGTTGGTTCAACCCAAGAATATAAACACAACTATGTTAGAGCTTATGTATTACATGGGAGGAATAAATTTAATTTGTTAAAATTATTAGTTTTTATAAAAAAATTGTATGTTAGATGTTATCAGTCATTGGTAAATTAAGAAATAAAAAATATTTAAAAAATTATAAACAATAAGTAATGAAGATTAAGAATTACAATATATATCTTAAGGTATGATATAATTAAAATCTTATAATTTAGTAATTCTTAATAAATTATAAAAAAAAGCCGCGCGATGCTGCTCCATTTGAAGGTGTGCAGCTTCCAAACAATATTTCACCTGCCAATAAAGTTAGGTAAGGTCATAACACAAATAAAAATAAAGTTAGTTAAGGTCAGAACACAAAAAAAATATAAATATATATTACATCGCACATAAAGCAGTAATGCAAGTTCAATTGTTATATGTTAAGCTAATACCATTACTTGGTCAACAATGCAATTAATTGGTCAATCATGGCTTAGTTGGATAATCGGATTAAAGTTTGCAATTTTTTTTACATTATGAAAAAATAGATGATGAGAAAGAAAACATGGGAGCTATTTACTTGTAATTAATTGATAAGATGTAGCATAAGTCATAACTTAAGAATACAATCAGTCTTAAACAATAGTTTAGTTTCATGATTTTAAATATAGTTAAGACAATAGTTTATACATATATACATAATCAAATAAGTACATCGTACCTAAGCTGAAGGGACTTTCACATATATATGAGTAGCACAATTTTAACACATTAATTACAAAACTAAGGTATACACCATGTCACCCTCATGTGTGAGTAAATCCACAGAGAAGGGATGTCAAAGTCGAATTCAAGTGTTTTGTCACAACTACAATAATAAATTAAATTAACAGGAAATATAACTACAGAATATTAGGAGCTCTTCTTATGCGTATTCCATTGATCATAGGGCTACCGATGATCCATGCAAAGGTAACTACAATCGCCTTGCTCATATTCTTTAAGTTTTGAGCCAACTAACTGTAGCGGCTTATTAGCTCCAATGACATAGAATATGCCTATATTCACAATAACCGATTAAATACAAAATGAAACTCGGATTATAAATTTGTAGTAGCTTATTTATGGAAACTTTAAAAGGAAATTGTTCTTGCCTTCTATTTCTACAAGTATACACATCGAACACTCTCATTCCTTTAGGACCGAGTGTTTAGATCATCTCAACATAATGCGGTCAACATAATAGTCTTCCTCTGGTAGTTTGTCAAACATAACCAAAGTTTTCTAGTCTTGTTGTGTGGTAAATGAATGAAACACCAAAGCCCTGGGCCATACACTCATTCATTCGAAAATATATTAACCCCTTCCAAAAACTTATTCACTACCAAGTTAATGTTCAAATTAGGTTCCGTATAGTTTGGGTTCTAGCATTCGCAAGCAGCAACTTCAGTTGATGTTAAATGGATGTTGAATAATGTATATGCATTTACATAATCACTTATATGACACTTAAGTTTCCATTGGTTTTAAAGCATTCGAATTAAATCTAAAGAACGTCCAGAATTTAGAGGACTTGTAGATTCATTAAAATTTTCTAGTTAGCATATAATTTACTGATTTCTACTACTAAATGGTCATGAATCTTGAACATTTAACAAAGATAAAAGAAAGATATGTACCTATATGGGTCCAGTACAGTAGGCAAGATCCTTAACTTATGAGTTAGCGGTCTCCAAGGTTTGTTAATCAGCTCTAGTGATTCAACATGATGATCATCATCCTTAACTTATGAGTTAGCGGTCTCCAAGGTTTGAACATTTAACAAAGATAAAAGAAAGATATGTACCCATATACAAAAGTATAAGCAACTATAAATTAGAAGCTTCAGCAATTGATATTAACAGGAGTCTCAAAGAACATATACAAAAACATAAAAAAAAGGGAAACTTTGGTTTTCTACACCCCCTAAGATATAATCATCTTAGTTGTTAATATAGAACTTGCCATTTTTTTTAGTTGTATTTTTAAAGATTGAAATGATATTAAAACTTTCATAACTATTAATAAAAATCTAGCATCTTTTCACCCTCTTATGATAGTGGGGGTAGCTTTATATATAGAAAAACATTCAATTATAAATGGCATTTTGATCACAGTTTAAACTAAACATCGTAAATAAATAAATCAATCATTTAAGTCCTAATTCTATAACAATGTATGAGAAATAATGATCCAGTAAGAACAAATATTTATTGTTACCTAATTAAAAAAATGCAACAACACGACAATGTAACAGTCCAATATAACATAGTTAGCTTGAAGTTAGTTTCCTGTTTTGACCTTGGTTTAAAAAATCGCTCTAGGCATACGCCTGGAGGCGAGGTGGTTAAAAACTTTTTCAATGTATTTTAATGTTTTTTATGTCTACTTTTCGTACGGTTGTACTTTTCCATTATTTTCTTTTTTAATGCAAGTTCTTTCGGTATTGATGATCACTAACACAAATGTGATATTGGTGCTACTAGGCACGTTCCGTCGTAACATGTGTGGCTTAATAATAGTTATAAATATAAATAGAACTGATAATTAAAGTTTGATAAAGTTTTATGACATTTCATACGTGATGTGATTTATGTAATCAACTTACATGACATACAAAAATCATATGATACGTGTTGTTATATCATTGGTCATGTATTTCTTGTGCAACAATTTTTTTCATATCTATTTTTATAATTCTTTGCACTTTTTGACATATGACATTCTCACAGCTATTTTCTTATTTATTTTCTCGTCAAAACTATTTATTTCATTTTAAAAAATCAAATAATTAACGATTAAAATTTTCTCATTCTCTCTCAATATTATAAATCCAAGTCCTTTTTGAATTAATAACTTTTAAAAGAAAATTTTTTCATTAAATAAAAACTAAGTATTTTGATCGAAAATATACACTTTCTTTCAAAATTAAAATTGTCTAAATTATGATTAATAACTTTTAAAAAATAAAAGTTTTATATAAAAATTTTTTACAAAACAAACACGGAGTTTTTAAACAACAGGATATTATAAAAAATCAAATTTTATTAATATTAGTATTTTTGACAGTAATAAAAACTTAAGATCATTCATATTTCATCCACTCCCATGGATGGCTGAATACTGTCCATGAATAATACTATTTTGGTAGGTAATAATTACTAATTTCATCATTTATACAACTCCTAAAACTTATAGGATCGTTTAGACAGCTTTTGTCTACTTGACAAGTTTAATCTAATCTTTGCCTATTCTTTTTTTATGATTTCTCTAAGCATCTCTCACGAAGTTGAATGATAGGATATCTTTCTTTTAAACTTCAGAAGATCAACTTCTCCAACACATGTTGATCCAAGAATTGGGCTAATGCTTGTACAAGAATGTTCATGTATAGCGGTCCTAAGTGTCATAAAAAAACATGAAATATACGTGTCATTTAAAAAAAAGGATATGATAAAATCTTTATACTTGTGTCAAGAATACATTTTATGCAACCGCAGAATTAGGGGTGTTTGGAAAAACTGAAAACCTAATAAAATCAAACCGAACCATATCCATAATGAGAAAATTGAACCGAATTGTGAATTTAGTTTTTGGTTTAGTTATCAATTCTACAAAATCATGTTTATTCGGTTTGGTTAATTGAATTCAACATTATTTAACCAAATCCAGTTGTATTCAAATTTTGAAATCGCTTTGATCGGTTGAATTCATTTCGGTATAGAAATGTATCTAGTTTGATTCGATTCGATTCATTGATAACCCAAAAATTTTTATAACAAAAACAAATAAAAACGTTGAACACCCTTTATGTAGAATGATTTTTTACATTCGTTTTAAAAAATCTATATTTTACTTGGTCAACTTTTATAACATGAGATTTATCGAGACGATTGGTTTTAAAATCCTATATTATACGTCGATAGTTGAAAGCGGTAACCAACTTTAACTATTGATAAACTCACCAAAGGCCTTCTGGTTTTGGGCTTAGGATCTCTTACGTCCTAGGTTTAAACCTAATTCAAAAGGGTTTTTCTTGAAAATAAATACATTCTTACAATTTAACTATTTAAAGAAATACTAGGGAAATTTACATTTAGATTAAGAGAACAATGTCTGTTCTAAAGTTTTAACAAGTTAATTTTTTTTTATTTAGTATTATAAATATAAATTGTTAATTGATAATTAAAGTTTGATAAAGTTTTATAATGTTTCATACGTGAGTTGATTTATGTAATCAACTTACATGACATACAAAAACCATATGATACGTGTTATTATATCACTGGTCATATATTTCTTCTGCGACATTTTTTTTCATATATATTCTAATAGTTCTTTGGCATTCTCACAACCACTTTCTCATTTATTTTCACATCCAAACTATTTATTTCATTTTAAAAAATCAAATATAATTTTTAAAATTTTCTCTTTCTCTCTTAGTATTATATATCCAACTTAGTATTATATATCCAAGTTCTTTTTGAATTAATAACTTTTAAAAGAGATTTTTTTTCATTAAATAAAAACTAAGTAAAATATATTATTTCAAAATCAAAATTGTCTAAGACTATGATTTTTTTTCTAAAACAATAAAACTTTTTTAGATTATAAAATATTTAAAAAATCAATCTTTTGAAAAAATATAAGTTTTATATAAAAATATTTTTTACAAAACGATCCCGGAGATTTTAACCAACGGGGTATTGATTAAAAACATGAATTTTTTTCAAAGCAATAATTTTTTAAAACTTTCATTATAGAAAATAATAAAAATATTTTATCAGTTAATCAAAGTATTACTCACACGTAATTTTAATCATATCTTATATTTAACGTAGACAGATCCTAACTCTTTCATTAATAAATATTTAGTATTTTTATTATTCAACCCGTGTAATATACGGGGTTTTAGCATAGTCAACATAAATCAACTATCGTTTCATTGTCGTAATTACATTGCATCTATTTTCTAATGTATAGAGTTATAAGTAAAGAAATAGTTTATAATCACTTGTTGATATTAATGGATCTTTTCTTACTTTTCTTGTATTTAAATGGTTTTTAAAACCTAAAAAATTATCGCACCGCAATAATTCTTTTGTATATCGTGTGAATATCTATAGTATGTAAATGGTAGAAAATATATGAATAGTTATATTAAAAAGCACACCGATTATAGAATGAAGGCGTTCATATTATCAGTAGAAAAACACAAGTGATCTTAACTATGTATTAATATTGAAGATGTTAACAAAAACTAACTTGAGGAAAAGGTGAAAATATAATAGTCTAGTTGAAGTCCAAAATAAGTTTGGGTTAAGCGTTCAACAATTTTTATGTCCTCGTCTAGTTTTATAGACAAATTATGCATTAGGAATAATAATCAATCTTTTTTATATAAAATAACTTAAATTCATTTAAACATTAAAATTAATCCATATATATATATATAAACAATAAACAATTAATAAATGAGAAGCGCGTGGGATTCGACCGTTGGAACCGACGTCCGGAGCGAATCAGAAAGCGATTTGGTTTCCATATGATGATTATAAAATCCGATTTGCTAACGGCTTCAGATTGCAATCAATCAAACCCTAATTAAGTTTCTCAAACCCTCCAACGTCTCTCTCAATCCTCACCTATATCAATCGAATCAACACAAATACCCTTTCTACCACCTTCAAGTCGCCGGTGAATCGGTGCATCTTCACCTTCAAGCGATTTGCTTTCCATATGTAGACTTCCGGCAACGATGCCTACTCCAGTCCCTGTGGAACCAGAAGCTAAACCACCGGCTTACCACCACTGTATGATCCCCTAATTTACACCACTTCATATTCCTCTGTTTCCCCTCCGGCCAATCCTCTGCCCTAGCCGTGAAACACCGGCCACCGAACGACGACTCCAATCACAATAATAACGAGTCACTTCTTCTGCCACCCTACGACGGCAACAGCTTCTTTCTCGTTCAGGTAACAGTTCAATTCGATCTTTGTCCTTTTAACTTTTGCGTTATTTCAAACACATACCTACGTAAGTTTGTTGAAACTTAATTGTAATCTGATTTTCATCACCAAAACAGATGGACCTTGCAAAAACCGTTTCAAACCTAGCTTCTTTTTTTTTTTTATGATTTTGGTTTGCTTCAAGTTCTTTCTAATAGTCAAGATTTTTAAGTCTTAAATAAAGAGAGTAAATAAACAGTGTTTATCACAGACGTGAGATTACGTGGACCTTATTAATTTATCGATGGTAAACATGATGATGAAATCGATCTGGAGTTTTGGATATAAAACGTACTTCAGGCAACAACAGTTGCTTTCTTGGATTTTGGCCATTTTTATCAGATCCACTTAAAGGAGAACATATAACTGATATCTATTTAAGCCTATATATACCAAGGGGTGAGGGGTGGGGAAGGGGATGGGGGTATTTAGTTCAACTCCTTTATCTGTTTTCAGCTTCTAACTTACAGTTTCACTGATCAGGAAGGTGCAACGCTCTGATGATGTTGTAAGTTAATTTATCTGAAATGTATGTACATTAAACTGTATTCAATGTGGATTTTCAATTAGTTATCCAGTGTTTCAGATATTAGGGAATGCAATGGGCTGTGGACTGACACCTGTAAGCACAATTGTTACAGACAAATTTCAAACTGAGAAAGTTTGTCTTTTTGAAGGTTCTATTAATGTTTTTTTCTCTCTAAATTAATAATAGAGTTGGGCAAAACGGGTCAGTTTTAGTAGATGTCGAAACAAGTTGTTGGGTTGAGTTAAATAATGAAGTGCTGTAGTTATGATTATGGAAATTTCTTTTGCAGAATAATAATATGCATGTGTGAATAACATGAAACGAGACATTATATTGGTATGCATTATAAACAGTATCTGGGCGGCCTTTAACCCACCGAACCCCTATGGTGTTACCCAAGTACATCCTATATATAAAACAAGGGTTGGAATTGTTTCCTGTACCGGTCGTATTGTTGGATTATTCGATTTTGTTGGGTCGGGTCGGGTCAAAAGTTAGTTTGTTTTCCTAGTCTTTAGGCATTTTTTAAAGTTAGTGGAGTTTGTTAGTTGGTTGTTAGGCTTTATAAAGGAGTCAAGGTTTGTGTTTTGTTAACCACTGTAACTTACGTAGCAAATTATTCAAAAGAGTCAGAACGCTTTTTGGGTTCTAAGTCATTGTGTGTGTTCATATCGTGTGTTTCTAAAGGGCCTGAACCAACACATATAACACCTCTAAGTTTCTTTGTCTAAGCATTTATTATATGAACCTTCATATTTAGTTTCTTTGATGCATGCAGAAAAAGGAGAACATATATGATATAACTGGTTTCTATTTGAGCCTATACCGAGGGATGAGGGGTGGGGGAGGGATGGGGCATTTAGTTGAACTCGTTGATCTGTTTTCAAGTTCTAGTTTACAGTTGCCTGATTGGGAAGGTGTACGCTCTGATGTTTGTTGTAACTTGTAAGTTAATTTATCTGAAATGTATGTACATAAATCTGTATTCAATGTGGATTTTCATAGTTATCCAGTGTTTCAGATATTAGGGACTGCAATGGGCAGTGGAGTGATAGCAGTAAGTACAGTTCATACAGACAAAGATGTTTGCTTTGCATACAACCAGGGGAGCACGGGAGGTACACATGCAGTAGTTATCGTTTTTAATATTTTCACTTTCTTTTAGCAAGGAAATAGTGATTTCTATTTGTTTTAATCTAATGATAGTTAACAAGCTTGCACTTTATTTGGAAACCTTGGCTAGTGCTGTTGCTATTGCATCATTGCAGGTGATGTAATATGAGAAACTTGCCACAGAGGTAAATTAAAAGCCTAAAGTCTTCTTTATTATTGGTAAAACTTTGAAACTAAATAAAACTTACACTTGTTTCGCCCATTGCATATTTTTATTTTCAGTCCAAAGTATATAGTGTGAAAATGTGAAATGAAACAAAGATTTGACCTTTCTTCATTTAGTTGATGTAAGTAGAAATGAAGATGGGTCCTGTAAAATCAGGGAACATACATGCCAGAAAGTGTGACCATTAAAGCCATCACTGTGGCTGCTTGAACCGGTTCTCGTTTGTCTTCTAATGTTCTAAGATTTTAAGAAGACTTCTTTGTGCATTTGTTTATTTTATTGCCGTAGGATATAGACAGATGAGAGAAACAACATGTCTCTGTCTCGTGGTTATGTTTTTTCCTGTCATTTAGTTTTGGAAATTCTTATGTTTCTTTATTTTTCTTTCTAATCTATACTAACTTATGCAGCACTGGTCTCGGACTCCCTGTACTCTTCTATACGGCCCTACAATGATCTGAGATCCATATTGTACAAATCAGGTTATGTTTTGCAAAATTCATTTTCTTTATTTATGTTTTATCTATCACCTTAACTATCTTATGGTTTTCTAATTTGTTTGCCTGTGGCGAGATTCGATTGAAGTTCTTATGTTTCCTCAGTCTCTTCAAGGAATGCAGACTCAAGCAGGTGGAGTGATAGCTTGTTTTGATAGTTATAGTTTTTTCAACGCTACTTGAATAACTAAGTTCCAGCCATTTGATTAGCCAATTGAAGATAGTTAGCTTTAAGTTATTATTTTGTGCATATCCTAACAATTTTATTTCACATGGCTGTTAGGTTGTTTGAAGCTTTTCCTGTTACGCTTGTTCAAGCAGTGACTAGCTGGTTGAATGGTTGTTATTTTACAAATTCTAATTCTTGTTGCTTTATGGTTATTATTTAATGTCTATTATGATTAAGATGAGGGGTGGGGGAGGGATGGGGCATTTAGTTGAACTCATTGATCTGTTTTCAAGTTCTAGTTTACAGTTGACTGATTGGGAAGGTGTACGCTCTGATGTTTGATGTAACTTGTAAGTTAATTTATCTGAAATGTATGTACATAAATCTGTATTCAATGTGGATTTTCATAGTTGTCCTGTGTTCAGATATTAGGGACTGCAATGGGCAGTGGAGTGATAGCAGTAAGTACAGTTCATACAGACAAAGATGTTTGCTTTGCATACAACCAGGGGAGCGCGGGAGGTACACATGCAGTAGTTATCGTTTTTAATATTTTCACTTTCTTTTAGCAAGGAAATAGTGATTTCTATTTGTTTTAATCTAATGTTAGTTAACAAGCTTTCACTTTATTTGATCTATAGTAACCCAGGAGGAAACCTGTTGGCTAGTGCTGTTGCTATTGCATAATTGCAGGTGACTATATGAGAAACTTGCCGAGAGGTAAAAGCCTAAATTCCTCTTTATTATTGGTAAAACTTTGAAACTAAATGAAGAGGAATTTATCTGAAATGTATGTACATAAATCTGTATTCAATGTGGATTTTCATAGTTGTCCTGTGTTCAGATATTAGGGACTGCAATGGGCAGTGGAGTGATAGCAGTAAGTACAGTTCATACAGACAAAGATGTTTGCTTTGCATACAACCAGGGGAGCGCGGGAGGTACACATGCAGTAGTTATCGTTTTTAATATTTTCACTTTCTTTTAGCAAGGAAATAGTGATTTCTATTTGTTTTAATCTAATGTTAGTTAACAAGCTTTCACTTTATTTGATATATACTAACCCAGGAGGAAACCTGTTGGCTAGTGCTGTTGCTATTGCATAATTGCAGGTGACTATATGAGAAACTTGCCGAGAGGTAAAAGCCTAAATTCCTCTTTATTATTGGTAAAACTTTGAAACTAAATGAAATTTTATTTGTTTAGCCCATTGAAATTTTATTGCTACACGATCCCCCAACAAATTCAGAAATTTAATCTAGCAAATTCACACTTGTTTAGCCCATTGAATATTTTTATTTTATCAGTCTAAAAGCATATAGTGTGAAAATATGAAATGAAATAATGAAATAAAGATCATTTGATCTTTCTTCATTCAGTTAATGTAAGTAAAAAGGAAGATGGGTCCCGTAAAAGAGGGAACATACATGCCAGAAAGTGGGACCACTGAAGCAATTATTTATCCGCTGTTGTGAGGTAATGTAAAACTACAATGTGGATCTCGTTTGTCTTCTAATGTTTTATGATTTTACTTTTACAATGTGAGACACTACTATTTTGGGAAGATTTCTTTGTTCATTTGTTTATTTTGTGTGATGCAACCCTATAGAAGCATTTTCAATTGTTGGAGAACATGCTATTAGTGGCTTAGTGCCCTTCGATCTGCTGATGTGAATCTCATTTGTTTTAAAGAATTAAGTTTTAATTTTTTGAGATTTTACTTTTACAATGTGAAACACTACTGTTTTTGGGAAGACTTCTTTGTTCATTTGTTTATTTTTTAGAAAACTTTTTTGTTCATTTGTTTATTTTGTCTAATGCAACCCTGAAGAAGCATTTGCACTTGTTGGAGAAGATGCTAGTAGTGGCCTTCTGCTGATGTGAATCTTATTTGTCTTTTATTTTTTAAGATTTTACTTTTACAGTGTGAGACATGACTGTTTTAGGAAGACCTTTTTGATCATTTATTTATTTTATTGCTGCAGGATATGGACACATGAGAGAAACAAAATGTATGTTTATCATTGTTATGTTTCTTTCCTGTCATTTATATTTGGAAGTTCTTATGTTTCTTCATTTCTTTCTAATTTATACTAAATTATGCAGCATTGGTCTCGATTCTATCTAGCTCTATAATAATCTGAGATGCACAGTACACATAGCAAATCAGGTTATGTTTTGAAAAATTCATTTCTAAATATGCAAGGCATGTTTATGTTGGATGCTCTCTCCCTCCGTAAACAAATAGGTACCATTTAAATCCTTTGTGTGTAACCTTACAACTTGTTTTATGCTGCTGTGTTATTTTTTTCATAAATTCACACTTCTACCAACGCTGCTTGGCGTTATTCTCTGACTATATTGTGAGAAATGGAAAAATACATTTTCTTCTTATTTTGATTCGTAATTTTTCAACTATTTTTAACATATTTTTCCGTGCAAAATGGTTTGCTAGAAAGATCATAGATGTCAGCCACCAAGCCTTGTCAAAGTGGTATGTTTACAAATCTCAATTTGTATACATTTTTTTACTTTTTACATTGCTTTTCATTTATCAAATACTAGATATTATTCAACAAGTTCGGGAAGTAAAACCTGATGTAGTCATTGGATTGTCTGCATTTGGTTAATGTTTCCTGAGGTGTAGTTACAGATTTATTTATACATTGATTTTGCTACTTTGTTTTGGTAGTTATTAATTCTTTTTTGTTCTTGTTGCTTGAAAATAACTAAACTTCAGGTATTTGATTAGCCAATTGAAGATAGTTAGCTTTAAGTTATTATTTTGTGCATATCCTAACATTTTTTTCTCATGGCTGTTGAAGCTTTTCTTGTCCAAGCGATGACTACCAGGTTGAATGGTCGTTATTAATTCTTTTTTGTTCTTGTTGCTTGAAAATAACTAAACTTCAGGTATTTGATTAGCCAATTGAAGATAGTTAGCTTTAAGTTATTATTTTGTGCATATCCTAACAATTTTTTCTCATGGCTGTTGAAGCTTTTCTTGTCCAAGCGATGACTACCAGGTTGAATGGTCGTTATTTTATGATTTGTAATTCTTGTTTCTTTTTAGTTAGCATCCTTCTCTATCATGATTTAGAAACACAAATTATATGGTACAGGCAGCAGGGCATGCAAGGGGCGTTGATGTTGGATGTCTTTCTTCATATGTACAAAAAGGTATCCTTTAAATCCTTTGTGTTCTTTAAAACTTGTTTTATGTATTTTATATTTCATAATTCACACACATACTGTTGTTACTAACATTTACTATATCACGAGGAATAACAAAGCTCATGTTTTTCCTTAATTTGATTTGTTTTTCTACTACTTCACGATGCTTCAATTGCACACAAATGTTTGCGTTTTCATCGTTTTTGTTGGCAACCTGTTTTAGCCATGTTGAATTTCCCTTCTAGTAATTCAATTTCATGTTTACAATTG
Source organism: Flaveria sonorensis (assembly GCA_025506505.1). Classification (NCBI taxonomy): domain Eukaryota; kingdom Viridiplantae; phylum Streptophyta; class Magnoliopsida; order Asterales; family Asteraceae; genus Flaveria; species Flaveria sonorensis. Next base: position 2,173,301 of record CM046426.1, read on the forward strand.
GGTGTATAGCATTATTTGGCTATTTAGTAATTTTCATTATTAATGATTTGGTTCTATTTCCTTCATTCAACACCCTTTTCTATTTGAAAAATTAGGTGACTTGCAAAGTTTGTTTCTTTTTTTGAAAGTTTATCTATCACCTTAACTATAATCTAGTTTTCTAATTTGCATGCGGGTGTAGAGGTAAAGGTTACAATAGAGGTAGAGAGAACACCCAGAGGTCTTGTTCTAAGTCAAGAGCTAAATCTAAAAATACATCAACGGCACACGTTCACGCTCCAAAAGGTAAGATAGGGTAAGTTTTATTCATTTTATTTTTGTTTCTTTTAAATCTTCTAGTTTAGTTTTAGTTATAGGAATTATGGTATTAATTCGTAATGGTTTCAAGTCTTGGTACTAAATCTCTCTTTGATGGTTTCTCCTCCCTCTCTGCCCTACAATCAGTTCTTCTGCCACTGCACCACCACCATATGACCGCAACAGCTTCTTCTCATCCGCCCTAGCTTCTTTGTCATTCAGGTAACAATTCAATTCTTTGTCCTTTTAACTTTTGCGTTATTTCAAATGCATACATACGTACGTAAGTATTTGAAACTTAATAGTAATCTGATTTTGACAACTAAAAAGGATGGAAAAATCGCCTCAAACCTAGCTTATGTTCTTAAGATTTTGGTTTGCTTCAAGTTCTTTGTAATAGTCAAGATTTTAAGTCTTAAATAAAGAGAGTGAATAAACAGCATTTATCACAGACGTGAGATTACATGGACCTTGTTAATTTATCGATGGTAAACATGATGATGAAATCTGGAGTTTTGGATACAAAACGTACTTCAGGCAACAACAGTTGCTTTCTTGGATTTTGGCCATTTTTATTAGATCCACTTAAAGGAGAACATATAACTGATATCTATTTAAGCCTATACATACCAAGGGGTGAGGGGTGGGGAAGGGATGGGGGTATTTAGTTCAACTCCTTTATCTGTTTTCAACTCCTAACTTACAGTTTCACTGATCAGGAAGGTGCAACGCTCTGATGATGTTGTAAGTTAATTTATCTGAAATGTATGTACATTAAACTGTATTCAATATGGATTTTCAATTAGTTATCCAGTGTTTCAGATATTAGGGAATGCAATGGACTGTGGACTGATACCTGTAAGTACAATTGTTACAGACAAAGATGTTTGCTTTGCATACAACCAGAGGAGAGTGGAAGGTACACATGCACTAGTTATCATTTTCTATGTTTTCACTATTTTAGCAAGGAAGTTGTGGTTTCTATTTGTTTTAATCTCATGATAGTTAACAAGCTTGCACTTTATTTGATCTATAGTAACCCAGGAGGAAACCCCGTTGGCTAGTGTTGTTGCCATTGCATCATTACAGGTGATGTGATATCAGAAAGTACTTGCCGAGAGGTAAAAGCCTAAAGTCTTCTTTATTGTTGATTAAACTTTGAAACTATATAAAATTTTATTTGTTATATTGGCTACATGATCCCCAGCAAATTCAGAAATTTAATCTAGCAAAATTACACTTGTTTCGCCCATTAATATTGCTGCCTGATATAGACAGATGAGAGAAACAATGTCTCTTTCTCATGGTTATGTTTTGTTAAATGTAAATATGTTAGTAGTTTAGGTGTAGTTAGTAGTCTTTGCCCATGGCCCATTTTCTTAGGTGAGCTGTCCTCATTCAGATAATACATACATGTTTTCATGGTATCAGAGATAAGGCTTAATACCTGACCCTGTTTTCGCTCCGTCACTGTTCCCGTCACCACGTTCTTCTCTCCTGATCTACTCTGTCACTGTTCTGTACCTGTTCAAGTTACCGGAAACCAACCAACCAGATCTATGTTGGTATGATCAGAAGATTAAAGACAACAACTTAGAGCAATTTTCTTCTCTATTAAACTTCAACAATTACAAACTGGAAATCTTCACAAGGAAATTGAAAGTGCGTTCATTCATCTACTTACTACTGCATATTTATTCTAAAGAAAATAAACTACTAAAGTCAAATAACAACCCATGTAAAACTCTGCTTGTTCACTCCACGTTCGCCACACACCTTGATTCCACAGATATCCACGTTTACCGGGTCACTTCCACCACTTGTTGACAAAGCAACATTAATCTTCACTCTCCCCTTTAATGTTGACTTGTATCTCCCACATCTTTCACTCCTAGCAGTGCTCTCATTTCATAGAACTTAACACGAGACAGTGCTTTGGTTAAGACATTAATGCCACTGTATGTTCCATATTATCTTATTTCTTTCGATACATTCCCAACTTTATATCTATGTGTTTGCTCCGTTCGTGGAAGACCGGGTTCTTCATCAAAGCAATCGCTAACTCATTAACCACAAGTAACTTCACACATTGAACCTCTGTACGTGTCAACTCACTAAACAAACTTCTCAGCCACAGAGCTTGGCATGCTGCGGCCAATGCTGCCATAAACTATGCCTCACAGGAGGAGAGAGCTACAGTTCGCTGCTTCTGTGAGGACCAAGTAACAGGGTTGTTCGAGTAGTAAAACACAGTCCTTTTAGTGCCTCTGTGATCATCCAAGTCTATCCCGTGACTACTATTGCTATATCCGACTAACTTTCCGTCTCCTCCCCTTTTATAATTCAACCCATATTCAACAGTACCCTTTACATATCTGAGAATTTGTTTCAGAACCAAGAAATGGCATACATTCGGCTTCTCCATGTATCTTCCCAATATTCCAACAGAATAGCAGCAAAGGTCAGGTCTTCTGTGAAGTTTGGTATCGAAGACTCCCTATTAGTCATCGATACATAGAAGAATCAACCGGCTCTCCCTCTTCATCTTTCGTCAGCTTCTCCTTGGGATCCATGGGCCATATAGTAGGATTACCACAGCACCACCCCCCCCCCCCCCAATACCAGCCGACTTTAAAACCTTTAATCATATCCAGATTGTTTAAGAGTGATTCCTCTTTCATTTTGTTAGACCTCTATTCCAAGATGGTATGTGAGTTTTCCCAAATCGGTCATTTTAAAAACTTTCTTCATTTGTTCCTAGAATTCTTTTATCTTGAGCTCACTTGCCCTAGTTACTATAAGATCATAGATGTAGACACCTACGATTAATTCCGATTTCCCCCCTCAGAGCTTGTACACAGCCTGTTCACGGGGACTTTTTTCCAGACCCAACTCCTTTAGAGTTTTATCAAGCTTAAAGTCCCATGCCCTCGGTGCTTGCCTCAAGCCGTATAAAGCCTTTCTCAGCTTATAAAAGTGATCTTGTTTCTTCTCATTCACAAAACCTTTCGGTTGTGACACATACACTTCCTTCTGCAAATCGCCATTAAGGAAGGCTGACTTTACATCATGTTGATGAACAAGCCGTCCCTCTTTTGCTATATATGGACAATAACAAACGAACAGTTTCTAACCTCGCCACCTCGTGCGAAAGCCCATTTTCTTAGGTTATTCCTCTAGAAATAGAGGTGTCCTTACATTGTACAATATAGTTCAGATAATACATACAAGTTTCCATGGTATCTAAGCTAAGGCTTAATACCTGACCCCGTTTTTGCTCCGTCACTGTTCCCGTCATCACGTTCTTCTCCTGATATGCGTTGTTGTCACACCCCAGGCCCAGAAGAGGGTGGGACGTCGCAGACTGGTAATATACATGGCAGCGGAAACTAACCACTCAAGAGCACACAAGGAAGGATAAATCACATGGCATCACAATACATTAAAATTGTCCGGGCCAACACAATCAGACCCGAACATAAAAATAACCCATTACAAAATTATCCAAGTGAATACATAACAAAGCCAATTGTTTCAAATGTTTCAAAAAAAGTTCAAGTAATGCCAGGGGGTAGTCACGGTACTAAGCCAGCTTTAGAGTCTTTCATAAAATCCAAGCTCATCAAGGATTACCTGAAACATGCTCAAAAAGAATTTGTATCAACTAAAAAGTTGGTGAGTTCAAACGCTTAAAGTTTAAAAACAAAAGGACTCATTTGAATCCATAAGTTTGTTTAAAATCATAGTATCACTGTTGTGGGATCACAATCAACCCCGCACTCAGCCCCGGCTAGCCTCTTCTAAACTTGTGTTTACCTGGAAATCCCATAAGGGAAACTGAGCCTCAAAACAGTATACCATACCTGCCGATTGGTACACCATAGTATCTTATAAAACCTGTTACATGCCACAACGACCCCGTAGGATCTCAGTGTGGTACCCTTCCTATATCGGAAGGCACTGTGCGTGGGGGATTCCCCAAGTAGATCTGGTTCACATAGAATTAATGACTGTGATACACATAGATGCAGGTTCTAACAATAGCCATAACATACAATAGTGTCACATAATAGTATCCAATAAAGTTTAGTTCAAACAGAGCATGCTTCACCCCAAAATAGTAATTAAAAGGGGACACAAAAAACTCACCTCAAGTAGTGTCAAAGATTCCACAACACAGATAGATTCAGGTCCTAGCACCCTATAAGCAAGACATATGCATAAGCTATGGGTTCTTAGACTATCGGGAGGGTAGTCAAAGGTAATATATGTTTAAAAATACATATGACCACATCCTTTAGAAAATTTGTGTCGAAAAGTTTACTTTTTAGGAAAGTTGGTGTTTTTGGCGTAAAACGACCCGTTTTTGGTTTCCCACAGACTCTTACATGAAAATCAAGTATAATAATAGATTCTGGTCATAAACTTACTGAAATATGGTCGAATTTTCAGAATTTACACTTTAGTCCTTCAAGTTTTCAAAATTACAATTTTTAACCCCGAAGTTGGTTCTTTTCATTTCTTGACACCATATGGCCCTTATAAGTTTCTAGGGGTCCTTATATTACTTTTAGACCATTTTTAAGAGAGTTTTGAGGTCCTTTGCACAAAAGTCTTGTTTCTAACGTTTAACTTGTTAAAACCCGTTTTTACCTGGATCTACATTTTAAACTATTCTCTTTAAATCCTTTCATCAAAATTAGAGTTTGAGGCCCCCTAATTTACTAAAATATTATGATTCTTAGGCTTGTTACATTATTTTTAGAATTTCATCCAAAAATCCCCCGGTTAGCCCGTTTAAGCCAAATAAGTTCATAGAATTAACATGTTATCCCAAAATTTCACCAAGTCCGGTTTTAGTCACTGATTTATTAGTCTTAGGGCCAGAAAATTTTGTTTCTAACAAGTTGTTAAGGATTTGGCCATTTTTAGGTACCTCCATCACCTATTCGGGTCCCTAACCATGCTTTCTAAGGTCCATAACACCATACCATATCTTCCATCCCAATAATATTAGTTTAGCATCATCCAACATTCTGGAAATTCAGGTCATCCCCACGGATATAAACTAACAAGGTCAAGGAAGCACATATGCAATGTTTACTCATGTGAAACATGAAATTTCGGTTTTATTACCCATATTCATTCTGAAATCGATAAGTCCAGGTCATAAGACGTTTATAAGATGTTTTTAAACCAGTTTTTAGTGTATAATGAAGTTTAGCTTCGGGGCAGAGGAGTGGAAAGGTCCTGAAAACCCAAGAAAAAGGGGTTTTCGGGTAGATATCATGGCACAAACACAAGGTAAACGAGTATGATGAAGTGTGTACCTTTTGAGGAGCTGTAAGTCACACCAAAGCCACAACTGGGTCGTGGGTTTCTGCCTTTGAACAAGGAAATAGGATTCAAAGGAAAGAAAAGTAGGAAAAGCGACAATACTGGTTTGTTCGGGTATAAGAAAACTTACACGCAAGATAACCCGTTTCCGAAGAAGGTTTAGAGGGTGTAAGAGCTGTTGGTCCGAGAGTCTTGAAGCTTAGAATCCTTGTTCTTGCTCGGTTGAAGACCGAAAAAGTCTCGGGTTTGGTTGTGAAAATCTACCGAGAGAGAAAAACCGAGAGTAGAGAGTTCGAGTGAGTGTGAAAAAGGTGGAATGGAGTGGGGATTCGGTTTTTGAAAGGAAGAGGTGGAGTGTGAGGTCGGTTTAGGTTGGACCGAGGAGTGAAGAGGTTGGTCGACTAGGTGGCCGAATGCATGGCAACAGCCCATGCATTGGCCGGTTTGGAGGTGGGCAAACCGGGTCAAAATGTTTCTAGAAGGGTTCGAAATTTTTAAAATGCCAAGTGTTGCTCGGGGCGCCTAAACAGTGCCCATGCGTCTACTTTTAGGACGCCTGAACAGTAGTCATGCGGCTAAACAGTGGAAATGCACCAACTGTCAAATGCGCCTGAACAGTTGTCATGCGCCCAAGTGAAAATTCAAAGAAATGCGGATGAAGACCAAAGAAATGCGGATGAAGACCAAAGAAATGCGGATGAACACAGAGAAATGCGGATGAAGAATCCAAAATTTTATTTTTATTATAAGTAATTTTGTTAAAGAGGTTGGCCATTAGCATTTTCTATCATTGGAACTTAGTTTATCTGCCAAGGCAAGTCATGCAAGAATCGTTCAGGTACGATAAAATTACAAGAATTTATTAATTACAAAGAAGAGGGTACATAAAAATACATGGAACACTAAAAATAAACGAATCTTAAATTACATTAGAGTTCTGGAGCTGGACCTAGGAGTCAGTTGTTACATTCACCCACCGTTTAGGAAATTTCGTCTTCGATTAGATTTTAGATGAGTGGGCTTAAAGAGGTGTGGATACTCCTTCCTCATCACATCCTCTCGTTCACATTAGAGTTCTGGAGCTGAACCTAGGAGTCAGTTGTTACAGCTGTGACTGTTTTGTCCCTGTTCCAGTTATCGAAAACCAACCGACTAGATACGTACCCGTCTGAAAATCTTGTTTCGAGGCATCATCACATCTCACCGCCACCACCATCAGAATCTGTTAGACGTACTTGATAAGTTAGTCTAGGGTTATCTATTGTCTATAATTGAGGGACTTATATGTAACTTTATTAATTATATATTCCCCCATGTATTCCTCAATATTCAATACAGTACAATTCATCTTTACAATCATACGGTTCAACTTGGTATCAGAGCCAAGACCATAACCCTAAACCCTATCAGCCGCCGTCACCTACAACCACCCCACTACCGCCTGCCGTCGAGCACCATCGCCAACCTCTGCTTCCGCCTTTCAACACTGCCAAACCCTAGCCGTCATCCCTCTGTCGTCATTACCATTTCAAACATCGCAACCCTAATCCATCCACTAATCACGATGGCTCTCCTCGCAGCCTTCACAACTCAAGAGAAAACCTCACACAACTCTCACAAGTTTGCTTTCACCCTATCTCCACACAACTACGGTTATTGGAAAACAATGATCTAACCGTTTTTAATCACCAACAACATGTTTGGTTACATCGACGAGTCCATACCCTGTCCACCTCCAACCATTGTAGAAGCTTCACCCCCTTTTGTACCAGAACAACAACAACAATCACCACCTAACAACCGTCCCAACCCCAATTATACAACTTGGTTGAGCAACGGTGCTCATGTTTGAATGATTCTAATCTCTATCGTTTTTTAGGCCTCCTTTCAATGTTCAGGTGATCTTTGGATGTCACTTGAATGTGCGTACGCTCCACACACACTTCCCATGTATACACACTCAAAACCAAACTCTTGAAGTTGGAGATAAAAGGTGATGAAACACCTTCTACTTACCTCACTAAGGCCTAAGAATATGCCAGTGTCCTTTCCAACATTGGAGAATCATTTAAAGACAAAGACTTGGTTCTGCTTGTGACTACGTGAAGAATACAATGGGTTAAAGTCCACTTTTTAGCTAGACAATTCTCGGTTGCATTCAATGAACTTCATGGCATGTTGTCTGATCACATGTTGGGCAAAACAAACCCACCATCAACCATACCACAAGCCTTTACTGCTATCTTTGACAGCAATACAAAAAACTTTACCCCACCATCCACTACCCCACCCTCTACCCCTTTTGCTGCCCAACACGATTATCAACTTACACATTCTGCTCCTTCCCAAGCTTTCTACAGTCATCGAACATCTCAACAGAACCATCGTGGTCGCGATTCCAGCCATGCCTCTAACAATCGCATCTCTAGCGGCTACCGAAGTCAGTTTAAATGGGCCTCAAATCAAAACACTATCTATGGCACATGCAACCAATGTCGCATTGGTCACCTCCCATCTCATTGCCCAAAGCGGGATCCATCCACCATTCCTAGAAGACCTTTGCTGATCATAGGTCCGCTTCATCAACAACTTGGTTTCCGGACACAGATGCGAATAGTCATGTTACTCCTGATCTTTCAAGTTTAGGTACATCTGAAGCATATCATGGTGATGACTTCCTTCATGTTGGCAACGGTAGGGTTTACCAATTCTTAACATTGACTCTTCACATATTTTCTCACCTAACAAAATCTTTTCCTTAAACAACATTCTTCATGCTCCATAAATCAAACAAAACTTACTCTTTGTTCAAAAGTTATCTTGATAATGATGTATTCTTTGAATTTCACCCATCTTTCTTCCTTGTGAAGGACATATCTACACGTACTACCCTTCTCAAGGAAGCCATGATGGACGCGACACTATTACTCTACCACAGCTTCAAACCATTAATAAGTGCGCCTTTCTATCACATGAGCTTCCTGCTCAGTTTGCCATCAAAGGCTTGGATATCCACATCAAAGTCTCCAGCACGCAATGCTTTCAAAATATTTACTTCGTGTTTATATAAATTGTTCAATTCTGTTTGCACTCGTTGTCAATTGGGAAAGTCCACAAAATTTTCTTTGCACAATTCTTCTTTTCGTAGCAATAATATTCTGGATTTAATATATTGTGATGTTTGGGGGTCGTCGCCGATTTTATCTTTTGATGGTGATCGGTACTTTATGTTTTGCATTGATCACTTCTCGTGTTATATGTGTGATATTTCATTTAAAAAATAAGTTTGATGTGTACAATGTCTTCAAACAATTTGTAGCCATGGTTGGGCGACAATTCGAAACAAAACTCAAAAGCGTTCAAACCGATTGGGGTGGAGAATTTAGGAACCTTTCTAACTTTTTCAGCCCACTCGGTATAATTCACCGTCGCTCATGTCCACACACAAGCGAACAAAATGGCATTGTTGAAAGACGACATCGCCATGTCGTTAAAATGGGACTTTCACTTCATGCTCAATCCTTCGTTCCAAAAAGCTTCTAGCATTTTTCATTTAACTTAGCTGTCTACCTTATCAACCGAATGCCTTCCTGCAATCACTCAAACTAATCCACATTTGAAATCATCCAAAACCGACGACTCGACTTCTCGTTTCTGCGAGTTTTTGATTATCAATGATTCCCTTACCTTCACCCATATAATCCTCACAAAATGGATTTTCGATCCACCCATGCATATTTCTTGGCTACAGTCCGTCTTATCATAGTTATCGTTGCCTAGACCCCACAACTGAGCGAATGTACATCGCTCTCCATGTGTGTTTCAACAAATCACACTTTCCTTTTGCACCACAATCGAAACCACCCTCAAACAATCCTCCTTCAAATCCATACACCACATTTGTACCCAACCCACCAATCTTTTCCTACTCTACACCAGTCTCACCCAATACCCATAACACCACACCAACCACCGACCCCACTACCGTAGCTGAAGACCTTTGCAAAAAACGACACCACCCCTCCTTCTACACCACCGCACACTATGACCAACCCTACCTCTGAAACAATCAACAACCCCTCATCCTCCATGAACTCTACACCTCCTACCACTCCTTTTTCACCACCATTCACGGATGAGAGAAACAATATCTCTTTCTCGTGGTTATGTTTTGTTAAATGTAAATATGTAGTAGTTTTGGTCTAGTTAGTAGTCTTGGCCCATGGCCCATTTTCTTTGTTATTCCTCTATATATAGAGGTGTCCTCACATTGTACGATATAGTTTAGATAATACATACAAGTTTTCATGTCACTGTTTTGTCACTGTTCCAGTTACAGGAAACCAACTCACAAGATCTGTTCCGTCTGAAAATCTTGTTTCGAGACATCATCACATCTCACCGCTGCCACCATCAGAATCCTAGTCCTGCGATTGGGGTACCCCCAAAAGATCGCCGCTGACCGCCACCTCACGCACCCCCACGCATAACGGTTGTCTCCCATGCGCCGCCCGCTTATTTCCCAGATCTGGCCAGATCTTCGCTGACGTCACTGTTCCCGTCACCACGTTCTTCTCCTGATCTGCTCTTTCACTGTTCTGTCATGGTTCGTGTTTGGATTTCCATCACCGTTCTAGTCTTTGTGTTGTTTAGATTTGTCTTCTGAACATTCTAGACAGTTTACATTTGCAATGGGAAACAAAAAGGATTCTGAGACTACTACTGCTTGTAGTTACACAGTCGCCAAGGAACAATTTGATTTAATTCAAAAGTTTCTTACTTATCAACTACCTGGTCCTCAAACCAACACGGAATACCCAAGTACGCTGTCTAGTCATGACTCATCATGGGTGATTGATTCCGGAGCCACACACCACATGACTGGAAATCAAGGGATTTTTAGTAGCTTTCGTGATGTTTCACACTCATCCATTCAACTTGCTGATGGATCGTCCACCTTTGTTCGTGGTGTAGATCTATAAGTCATTCACAAAACCTGAAGCTATCTTTAGTCCTCTTTGTTCCTAAGTTTCTTAACAATCTTTGTTTAGTAAGTCAACTTACTAAGCAAAATAATTGTTATTTCAAATTTTATCCTACTCACTGTGTTTTAAGGAACTGGGCAAAAAGCAGGTGATTGGTACTGTTTGAATACAAAGGTCTATATCATGTATCCTCGTTGCCACGTCCTACAGCAAACATATGTGATGCCAACATCAAGGAGGCTCATTGTTGGTTAGGCCATCATTCTGTAGCAATAATAAAGAAAATGATATTGTAATTTCATGTTCCTGATACTTTTCATTGCGAGTCATGTCAAATAGGTAAACATATCAGACGCCCAAAATCCACCAAAAGTGTCAAGTCGCACAAATAGTTTATTCGAACTTGTGCATTCTGATATCTGGGTCCTTGTCCTGTTAAAACTCCCTTGGGTTTTTAGTATTTTATCACTTTTATAGATGATTATTCTCGTGCTACTTGGGTTTATTTACTTAAATCTCGTACTGAAATCAGTTCCATTTTTCATGAGTTTCATTCATATGTACAAAATCAGTTTGATAGGTCTATCAAAACCTTACGCAGTGATAATTCGAAGGACTATTTATCTACCGAGTTTTCTACATATTTGAAAACACATGGCATCTTTCACAAGTCTTCATGTATTTACACCCCAATAGAATGGCATTGCTAAACGCAAAATCACAAGTCTTCATGTAGTTTCATTCATATGTACAAAATCAGTTTGATAGGTCTATCAAAACCTTACGCAGTGATAATTCGAAGGACTATTTATCTACCGAGTTTTCTACATATTTGAAAACATATGGCATCTTTCACAAGTCTTCATGTATTTACACCCCAATAGAATGGCATTGCTAAATGCAAAATCACCATTTGTTGGATGTTGCTCGCACAATCATGTTGCATTCTTATGTTCCTCATCGTTTCTGGGGTGATGTCGTGCTTACTGCTACTTACTTGATAAACTGAACGCCCTCATCTGTTATTGGTGGTCAAACTCCGTTTTTTGTCATGTTCACTGAAGGGACTCCTTTTCCTCTTGCACCTAAAATTTTTGGATGTGTAGCGTATGTCCATGATAATCGTCCCGGTATCACTAAACTTGAACCTCGAGCCATTTGTTGTGTTTTCCTTGGTTATTCACACATCCAGAAAGGATATAGTTGTTATAGTCCTACTCTTCATTGATACTTCATGAGTTATTATGTTACCTTTCATGAGTCATCCCCTTACTTTCCCGAGTCTTCCAGTCCTCTCCCTGAATTATTTCCTGGTCCTGATCCTGTTATACTTAAGTCTTCAATGTCCCAATTCCAGTTCCTGTTACATCTGGCCTGCCAACAGAGCCTCCACCGTTGATTTTCACATATGTCAGATGACATAAGAATAGGACAATGGTGCCTCCTGATTCACAACCAGACCATGGCTCTGGTATATCCTTAGTTCCACCTTCTACAACTAGTCCTTGTATACCTTTACAAGATACCACCCCTGTTTTTTAGCCACCTAGTGCTCCATATCCTGATATGTTTTTCAGAAAGGAACCGAGACACCACACTCGTTACCTAATCCAGGATTATATTTACCTATGCTCACCTCTCACCTGAGTGTCATGCACTTCTACCATCGACTCGTATCCAATTCCTAAGAATGTCATGACAGCTCCGCCTCATCCAGGATGGAGAAAGGCCATGGAAGAGGAGATCAGGGCTCACCGAGCCAATCATACGTGGGATCTTGAATCACTTCCTCTTGGTAAGCGTGTTGTTGGTTATCGTTGGGTTTTCACAGTCAAACTTAACCCCGATGGTTCTCTACATCACCTAAAATCCAGACTTGTTGCAAAGGGTTATTCTCAAGCTTATGGTATTGATTATGATGAGACTTTCTCACCGGTTGCCAAAATGCCATCTGTACGCATTTGTATTGCTCTTGCTGCCATTAATCATTGGGCGCTCCATCTACTTGATGTCAAGAACGCCTTTCTTGATGGTGTTCTTGAGGAGAAGGTATATATGGAGCAACCACCTGGGTTTATTGTCAAGGAGGAGGCCTCAAAAGTATGTAGATCACGACATTCTTTATATGGCCTGAAACAGTCTCTTAGAGCATGGTTTGGTCATTTTTCCAGTGTTATGAGAGAATTTGGGACGGTTCGTAGTGCGTATGATCATTTTGTATTCTTTAGACATCGTCAGGGCCAAAGAACTATTGTGGTTGTTTATGTGGATGATATCATAATCACAGGGGATGACGAGGTTGGTATTACAGAGCTCAAACAATTTTTTAAGTCATAATTTCAGATCTTTGATACTTTCTTTGTATAGAAGTATCTCGTTCTCCATGAGGAATACTTCTTTCTCAATGGAAGTATGTCCTTGATATGCTATCCAAGTGTCGTTACTTGGTTGTAAGCCAGTTGATAGCCCAATGCTATCCACAGGGAAGATCCTTCCAGAGGACGGGAGCCCAATGAAAAATCTGGAACAATATAGACGATCGTTCGGAATACTTAACTACTTGAAGGTTACTCGACCAGATATTTCATTTACTGTGAGTGTCCTGAATTAGTTCATGGCCACTCCATACACTAGACACTAGGATGCTGCTCTTCGTGTTCTAAGGTATCTTAAGACCACACTAGGTCTAGGGATCCTATATTCAGATCAGGGTCGTTATTGGGGTCGACGCCTTTATAGAAAAAGGACACAGTTGAATCTTAGGATTTTTTGATGCTGATTAGGCGGGTTGCCCTATTTCAAGACGATCTACAACTAGAAATTATGTGTTTGTTGGAGGAAATATGGTGTCTTAGAAAAACAAGAAGCAACAGAAGGTATCTAGATCAAGTGCGGAATTAGAATATAGAGCAATGGCAGATGTTACTTCGGAGATGATTTGGGTTCGTTGTCTTCTCCAAGAACTCGGGGTTGTTTCTAAAGACTTAATGAGAGTGTATTGTGATAGCCAATCGGCACACATAGCCAAGAACTAAGGATTTCATGAGAAAATGAAACATATTAAAGTTGATTGCCATCTTATCAGGGATCATGTGGTGGGCACTCAGGCAGATCCTCCGTCCATTCAATTGATTCATGTTAAGATAGAATTTCAACTTGCTGCATCTTCACGAAACCCCTTCAAAAGACTCAAATAGATTTTATATGTAGCATGTTGGGCATGATTAATATCTATACTCTAACTTAAGGAGGAGTGTTAAATGTAAATATATAGTAGTTTAGGTCTAGTTTAGATTTTATATGTAGCATGTTGGAATTTTCTAGATTCGCTAAATCTACTGGTCTACCTATGCACTTGCCGTAAGAAGATTGTCTTAGTTTTGCAAGAAGAACTCACGGTTTCGCAGGAAGAACTGGAAGTTTCGTTGGACGTATAAAAATGACGAACGTTCGTTTTTAATCTAAAATCTCAACTTTTTACATCCAAGTCCTAAGTTTTTCATCCATGAAACTATATTTAAGCTTTTTACATGATTTCATACGTAAAAATATGACCTTTATGTGATTCTTTGCAACTTTTCAAAACTCAAAACCCTAGAATCCGGATCTGTTCTAAAGAGATGTTTGGATGGTGATTCTTACCTGGATTTATTGCTCTTTCCTTGATGTTTGATGCGCCAATACTCACATCTTCAATCCTTGAATCAATAAAACTTCAAATCTTTGATTTTTCTCCACTTTCTCTCTCTTTCTCTCTCTAGAATGTTGGTGGCTTGGGTTGCAAGTAGGGAAAAATATTGTTGATTATGGGTGTTTAATGTGTGGTTATATGCCCTATAACCCATCAAACCCTTAGCCCATAAGGAAATTTGGCCCATAATCTTTTTTTTATTATATATATAACTCCTAACTTAACCCATTATTACTAAGTTGCTCGTTTCGTCATTCCAGGGCGTTACAGCCCACTTTTTGCAGCAAGTATTAAAAATTGAAAACCAACTGATGTTCGATCTGCTGTAGTTATTAAATGTATGAACATGTTACATGGTGATCAGATATCTGTAACTTATTTACTCGAGCAGCAAATGAAAACTTTGTAAAACTACCAACACAGATATTCATAGATTTAGATATATCATTGCTTGACCTTCTTGTATAAGTAAGTTACATAAGACATCTCACACTAGAGGTGTACAAAAAACCGGTTAGGAAAAAAACCGGAAAAAGTTGGACCGGTTTGAAAAAAAAAGTTTGAGCCAAACCGGTTTCTAACCCGACCCGAACCGGAGGTTTGTATACGGGTTTGAAACCCGGCACCAAAAACCGGTTTGTAAACCAGTTTCAAATTAAAAAAACCAGTTAAACCGGTATAAAAACCGGTATTTAAACCGGTCCAAACCGGTTTGAACGGTTTGAGGATTCTTGATGAAAAACCGGTTTGAAACCTAACCGGTTTGAAAAAAACCGGTTTGTACATATTCGAAAAAAACAGATCCAGTAAACCGAACCGGTTTGGCCAAAATTGTACACCTCTGTCTCACACCCTTTCTCTGCACAGCAGTGCTAATATATAGCCCGTAAGAGAAAACCAAAAGATCTCTGAGTTCAGAATTATGCACCAAGTAAACATATTAATTTACTTACCATAATTCCTATAAAGTAAACAAGAAGATTTATAGGAAACAAAAATAAATGACTAGAATTTAGCATCTTACCTTTTGGTGCATGAACGTGACATTGATCTATTTTCAGATTTAGTTGACCTTCGCGTGTCCTCTCTACCTCTATCATAGCCTATCCACCCACTAAAAAATTAAAAACCAGATAATAGTGAATGTTATATAAGCTTTTAAAAAAGAAAATGAAATTTGCAACACGTTACCTAATGAAATCAAATAGAAAGATATGTTGAAGGGAGGAAAAATAACCAACATATAAATGATGAAAATTACCAAATAGCCCGATAATGCTATAAACTGAATTTTAAACAAGAAATTGAATTACTAAAAGGGAGATTTAAAACAACATTCTACAGTATTAACATGGCTAAAATGGGTTTCCAATAAGAACGATTAAAACTCAAACATTTGTGTACAGCTGAAGAATCATGACTATCTAGAAATGAAGTTATAGAAAAACAAGTCAAATTATGAAACAAAAGGGCTTTGCCTTTCCTTATGATATAGTAAAAGTTAGTGACAACAGTGTATGTGAGTTTATGTAATATAAAATACATAACAAAATTTAAATGGTACCTTTTTGTTTACAAATGAAGAAAGGCATCCAGCATAAACGTCCCTTGCATGTCTAGTTGCCTGAACCACATTTTCTTAATCATAATAGAGATGAAAAAATAACCAAAAGCAAGAAGAATTAGAATTTGTAAAATAACAACCATTCAACCTGCTAGTCACTGCTTGAACAAGCGTAACAGGAAAAGCTTCTAACAGCCTAACAGCCATGAGAAATAAAATTGTTAGGATATGCACAAAATAATAACTTAAAGCTAACCATCTTCAATTGGCTAATCAAATACCTGGAACTTAGAAGCAAATGAAAAGAAAAATATAACTATCAAAACAAGCTATCACTCCACCTTCTAGAGTCTGCATTCCTTGAACTGGCATAACAGGCATATATGTTCATGAAAAAAAAAATGTTAGGTCACTAAGTAAACAAATAGATTTGCATGAAAGTTCAGACTATTTTTTAGTTAAAGAACCATCATTACCTTCTTCCTTGTACATGAAAGTATTAAAAACATCATCTTCCACCCATTCGTAGCACAAAGATGCTAATGTACATACCAAAATTACCATTTTAGACAAAAAGACAAAACCGAATGATCTTTTGGTTTAGAATTATGTCACTAAGTAAACATATGGAATTATGTCACTAAGTAAACATATAGAATTACCACAATTCGTAAAACCCTATAACTGAACCAAAAGATTTAAGAAACAAGTATAAATCAATATAATAATTAAAACTTACCCGACCTTAAATTTTAGAGCACAGACATGGCAGGGACATTGATAAATGTTTAGATAAAGCTCTTGACTGAGAATGAGAGTTGTTTCCTGTCTTCTAAACCTGAATCGGAATCTCTCTGCATGCAAGCAGATTAGAAAATCAGAAAATAGTTAAGGTGATAGACAAAACATAAATAAGATAATAAATTTTGCAAAACATAACCTGATTTGCATCATGTAATATGCATCTCAAATTATTCTAGAGCCAGATAAAAGAGTACCGAGACCAATGCTGCATGATTTGGTAAAGGTTAGAAAAGACTGAAGATAATAAGAACTTCAATCGAATCTCTCCGTAGGCAAATGGATTAGAAAACCATAAGATAGTTAAGTGATAGAATATAGATAAAACATAAATAAAGAAAATGAATTTTGCAATAAACATAACCTGATTTGCAACGTTTAACATGAATCTCAGATTAATGTAGAGCCAGATAGAAGAGTATAGAGAGTCCGATACAAATGCTGCATAACTTAGTATAGATTAGAAAGAAAAATAAAGAAACATAAGAATTTCCAAAACTAAATGACAGGAAAGAAACATAACCACAAGAAAGAGACATATTGTTTCTCTCATCTACCTATATCATGCAACAAAATATAAATAAAAGATCAAAGAAGTCTTCTGAAAAACAATAGTGTCTCATACAGTAAAAGTAAAATAGATTAGATTATTAAAAAAATAGAAGACAAATGAGATTCACATCAGCAGAAAAGCACTGATAGCATCTTCTCCAGCAATTGAAAATGCTTCATCAGGAGTGCATCAGCTATCAAGAACAAAAAAAATGAACAAAGAAGTCTTCTTAAAAATATCAGTGTCTCACATTGTAAAATTAAAATCTTAGAACATTAGAAGACAGTTCAAGCAGCCACAGTGATAGCTTTAATGGTCCCACTTTCTAGCATGTATGTTCCCCAATTTTACGGGGCCCATCTTTATTTCTACTTACATCAACTAAATGAAGAAAGATCACTGAAAATAAAAATATGCCATGGGCGAAACAAGTGTAATCTTGCTAGATTAAATTTCTGAATTTGCTGGGGGATCATGTAGCCAATATAACAAATAAAATTTTATTTAGTTTCAAAGTTTTACCAATAATAAAGAAGACTTTAGGCTTTTATCTCTCGGCAAATTTCTCATATTACATATATCACCTGCAATGATGCAATGGCAACAGCACTAGCCAACAGGTTTCCTCCTGGGTTACTATAGATCAAATAAAGTGCAATCGTTAACTCTCATGAGATTAAAACAAACAGAAATCACTATTCCCTGCTAAAAGAAAGTGATCATATTAAAAAATGATAACTAGTGCATGTGTACCTCCCAATTCCCATGCTCCCCTGGTTGTATGCAAAGCATAACATCAAGGTCTGTATGAACTGTACTTATTGCTATCACTCCATGGCCCATTGCATTCCCTAATATCTGAAACACTAGATAACTAATTGAGAATCCACATTGAATACAGATTTATGTACATACATTTCAGATAAATTAACTTACAAGTTACAACAAACATCAGAGCGTACTGTTGGTTTAATCAGAGACTAAAAAAGAAGGATTAACCGTGAGTGATTAAGAATGGGATAAAAAGAAGAAAGCTTAATCTTTATTCAATAACCAAAGCAAGCCTTATATAGGCAGATTACAAGCAACGTAAACAAAGACTAATTCCAAATAACAAATTACTTAAAACACTCCCACTGACTCGGCATACTCAAACGACCCACGTGACCCAGCAGCTTATTTGACCCAGCAACTTATTAAAATAAAAACAAATGTTTGAATTATATTTTAACATCTCCCCTTGATTCAAACTTTTGCAAATCCACCACTCCAAGTCTTGATCTAAACCAGCAAAATTGTTCTTGTCCCAAGGCTTTAGTAAACATATCGGCCAACTGTGTTAGTTTAATCTTGACTTAGTTTAATTATTTAGGAGTTTAATTAATTTAAGTAATTTCAGTTTAGTTTAGTAATTGTTAAGTTTATTTTGATTGAGTCAAGTATGTTAGTGGTAGATCATGGTAGTATGGAGATCATGGGTTAGTGGTTTATGCATGTATTGGGTCTACTTAAGTGGGTCTTATGTTCAATGAAAGCAGCAGCAACATTCAATCGAGAATTCTATCTTTTCTGTTTTATATTTCTTTGTTAATCAATCTGCGAATCAAGGCTTTAATCCAACATTTGGTATCAGAGCCTAGGGGGCTCATACCATGTTCGATTGTAGAGAGAAAGCAGAAGACCAGTAATCTCATGTGACGAGATCGCAAGAAAGGAAAGAAGAAAGAAAGAGGCTGATTGAAATCAGCAAAGAAAGAAGAAAGAAAGAAGGCAGCGCTGCGAGGAAGAAGAAAGAAAGAACCAGCGTTACAGTGCAAGAAAGAAAGAGTAGAGAAAGAAATCAACCGAAAGAAGAAAGGAAGAAATCGACCGTGTCGATTCATAGAAAGAAAGTGAAGAATGGCGATGGTGCAAGCAAAAGAAGCAGGTTCGTTGACTTACCAAGTTCCGACTTTAACCGCAACCAATTATCCGGTATGGGCTATCAAAGTCAAGTCCATCTTGGATGCGCATGGGTTGTTGGAGACGATTGAACCAAGGACTCTTGGGGAAGAACCGGATGCTAAGAAATCGAAACAAGCTTTAGCATTTTTGCTTCAAGCAATACCGGAAGAGATAGTGATGCAAATGTCAAGTCATGTGGATCCGAAGAAAGTGTGGGATGGTTTGAAAATACGGTACTTGGGTGTAGATCGGGTAAGGACGGCTCGAATTGCAACATTGAGAAGAGAGATTAAAAGCTTGCGGATGAAGGAAGGAGAGCTAGTTGATGACTGTGCTGCTAAGTTAAGCGGAATGGCTTCAAAGTTGAGGAGTCTCGGGCATGAGATTGAGGAAGAAGAAATGGTGAGAAGAATACTAGATGCAATGCCGAAGTCGTTTCTTCAAATTGTAGCCTCAATCGAACAGTGTTTCGGGTTGGATACGATGCTTTTTGATGAAGCGGTTGGAAGGCTCAAGGCGTATGAAGAAAGACTAAAGAGTCATGGTGAGAAAGAAGGGGAACAAGGGCAGCTTTTGATGGCCGAACAAAAGTACGGTGAAAGTAGCGGACGAGGAAGAGGCCGTGGAAGAGGCTACAGTAGAGGTGAAAGAGGTCGAGGAAGAGGTACGGGTCGAGGTGGTGATAAAAGCGGGTTTCGGTGCTTTGAATGTGGAGAATTTGGGCATTTTGCATATGAGTGCACTAAATGGAAATAGAAGGATAAAAAAGCTAATTTAATTCAAGAGGAAGAACCAACACTTCTTTGAAAAAAAAGGGGTCAAGATTAAGGGGGTGAATGTTAGTTTAATCTTGACTTAGTTTAATTATTTAGGAGTTTAATTAATTTAAGTAATTTCAGTTTAGTTTAGTAATTGTTAAGTTTATTTTGATTGAGTCAAGTATGTTAGTGGTAGATCATGGTAGTATGGAGATCATGGGTTAGTGGTTTATGCATGTATTGGGTCTACTTAAGTGGGTCTTATGTTTAATGAAAGCAGCAGCAACATTCAATCGAGAATTCTATCTTTTCTGTTTTATATTTCTTTGTTAATCAATCTGCGAATCAAGGCTTTAATCCAACAAACTGATCTTCTGTATAGCAAGACTTAATTTCAATCTTCTTTTGTTCTACCAAGTCTCTAATGAAGTGATGTTTGATATCAATGTGCTTGCTCCTACTATGATCTCCTTGATTCTTAGACAAGAAGACTGCTGACTTGTTGTCACAGTAGATTACAGTTGCCTCAACTTGTTCTTCGCCCAATTCCTTTAATAATTGCCGAAGCCAAATGGCTTGGCATGAGGCTGCACCTGCAGCAACATACTCTGCCTCTGTCGTAGATAAAGCCACGATCGTTTGCTTCTTTGAGCTCCACGTAACCACACCAGAACCAATTGAAAATGTACTTGCTGATATACTTTTTCTATCTTCAAAGGAACTTCCCCAATCACTATCAGTGAACCCTTCCAATTTAATGACACTTTTCTCTTGTTTTTCATACCACAACCCAAAGGCTATGGTGCCGGCAATGTATCGAAGAATCCTCTTCGCTGCACCAAAATGATTAGAAGATGGCTGTTGCATAAAACGAGAAATGATGCTAACCGCGTAGGCGATATCCGGCCTTGTGTGAGTGAGATAAATAAGTCCCCCCACAAGACTTCGAAATGTAAATTCATCAACAGGGGAACCTCCATCTTCTAGCTTTAATTTCTCTTGGACATTCATGGGTGTAGCAGCTGGCTTACAATTTTTCATTCCGAATTTTTGAAGAAGATTAGTAGCATATTTTCTTTGTGATACAAATATTCCATGAGGTTGTTGAAGGACTTCCAACCCCAAGAAATAGTGCAGCGTTCCTAAATCTGTCATATCAAACTCTTGAATCATCTTTTTCTTAAACTCTTCAATCAATTCCATAGAAGAACTTGTGTAAATAATATCATCGACATATATGCAAATAATAAGAAGGTGCTGGTCCTTCTTTTTAACATACAGAGTGGGTTCGATCTTGCTTCTAATATAGCCGTGTGACTGCCAATAAGTGTGAATACGATCATACCAGGCCCTTGGCGCCTGCTTTAGACCATATAATGCTTTATGAAGTCGATACACCTTACTTTCTTCTCCAGAAATTTCGAACCCAGGAGGTTGCGTGACATAAATTTCCTCCTGTAGAGAGCCATTCAAAAAGGCAGTTTTAACATCAAATTGATGTATCTTCCAACCTTTTTGAGCTGCAAGAGAAAGAACTACACGAATAGTTTCAAAGCGAGCAACGGGAGAAAACGTTTCCTCAAAATCAACACCGTATTCTTGTGAGTAGCCTTTTGCTACAAGCCTAGCCTTGTGCCTCACTACACCATTAACTCCTACTTTAACCTTAAATAGCCATTTAAGACCAACTGGTTTCTTTCCATCAGGTAGACTTGAGAGAGACCAAGTATTATGTCGTTTAAAAGGAGCCAATTCCTCCTCCATGGCTTTCTTCCATTCTGTGAGTTTGATCGCCTCTTTGTATGTGGTAGGCTCCATGGAGCTTAATGCAAACTGACATGAATAGTCGGGTGTCGGGATTTTGGGACATGATTCATATACATTAACAAGTGATTTTACCCTTCGCGGTGCAGAACCAGAGAAATCATCAGCACCCGAACCAACACCTGAAATGTTTCCACCACTAGATGCGTAGCCACCATTCATACTAGCTGAATCAACTTGGTTGGATGGAGAAGAAGAAGAACTTGTTGAATGTGTTGGACCACGGTTTGATGATGGACTTGATGGGTTTAAGTTAAATGAATTAGAGGGCCCAGATGATGTACTTGATGAATTTGAAGTATGTTCACCGGTTAAAGCACCATCAAGCTCAATAATAGTTTCTCTCTGTGCACTATTGTCTTCATCATCCCATGTAGCATTTTCATCAAAGACTACATCCCTACACGTAAAAATCATCTTCTTTTCGGGATTATATAACCGGTATGCCTTGGATTGAGTACAATAACCCACGAAAATACATTTGTTAGACTTTGGGTCTAACTTTTTTCTTAACTGTGATGGGGTTAGTCCATAAGCAATACAACCAAATACACGAAGGTGACTTACCGAAGGTTTCAGATCAAACCAAGCTTCATAGGGAGTCTTTTCTTCCACCGCTTTAGTAGGAGACCGGTTCATAATATAGACGGCTGTAGCTACAGCCTCAGCCCAAAATGTGTTACTCAGCTTTTTGGTCTCTAACATACTTCGTGTCTTCTCAACAATGGTTCTATTACGACGTTCAGCGACTCCATTCTGTTCTGGCGTATAGGGAGTCGTCAATTGTCGATGAATTCCTTCTTTATCACAATATTCTCGAAAAGCTTTGGAGAGAAACTCCCCTCCTCGGTCTGTTCGAAGGGTGACCAGCTTCTTTCCCGTTTCCCTTTCAACCTTAGCTTTAAACACTTTAAATTTATCAAGGCTTTCAGATTTGTTAGTTAAAAAGTACACCCAACACATCCTACTATAATCATCCGTAAACAAAAGGAAATACTTGTTACCACCAAGAGATGTAGTTGGCATTGGACCACATAAATCAGCATGTACCAACTGGAGTACAGTTGATGCTCTCCATGCGTCATCAGGGAATGGTTTCCTTGTGTGGTTTCCCATTACACATCCTTCGCATAGAGGAAACGATTCGATGTTCGGCATACCAGTAACCATCTCTTTGGAACTTAATGTCTTTAAACCAAGCTCATGTAGATGCCCATAACGAAGATGCCAAAGAGTAGATTCATCATTTTCAAGTGCAGCCATCACATGCCCCTGAGTAGCACCCACATGCATAGGAAATGTATTATTTGATGTCATATAAACTTGAGAAATTACATTACCCGATGCCTTGTGAGTGATGGAACATTTATCATCGTCAAATAGCAAAGAGTAACCGGACTTCATTAGCTGACCAACGCTTAATAGATTATAGCCAAGGTCTGGAGCATACTGTACATCATGTAGTACCTTTGTTTTCCCGTGTGGAACATTCAACTTAATAGTACCTTTTCCTTCAACTTGAATACTTTTTCCATTACCCATCTTGACCTGCACTCTTTTTGTTGAATCCAAAGCAGTAAAGATCCATTTTTGACCCGTCATGTGGTTCGAACAACCACTATCGAGAAACCAAATAGAAGATTGCCCATCATCTCCAAATGCCATGAACAATCTACATTCATCATCTTCATCTTCTTGGCCTAAAGTAGCTTGTCCTTGTGGTTCAGCCCAACAATCAGCCCTTACATGGCCCATGCGACCACAATTGTAACATTGGATGGTACTGCGTCCTCGACCTCCATACCTGCCACGACCCCGTCCTCGACCACGATGTGTAAATCGACCTCTACCACGAGTAAAGGTATCATCTTCCTTTGCCTGAAGAACTTGGTCTTCCTCAGGTGGTTCACTACTTCGGTTGACCCGGGCTTCATGAGATTGTAAAGACCCCATTAATCGATCAAACGACATCTTCGACAAATCCTTGGACTCTTCGATAGCAGTCACCACGTGATCCCATTTCGCAGGAAGACTTCGCAATACCTTTTCAATAACCTTCTGATCAGAGACATCTTCACCGTATGCACGTTGATTATTCACAATTTTCATGACGCGAGACAAAAAATCAGAAACAAACTCCTGGTCTCGCATTTGCAATGTCTCAAACTCCCGTCGGAGACCTTGTAACTTCACCTGCATCACTTTTGTATCACCTTGATACTCAGTTTGGAGCAGCGTCCAAGCATGACGTGCTGTGGTTGCAGCAGCAATCCTTGAAAAACGCTATCATGGACCGCCTGTTGAATCAAGGCCATCGCCTTGGCATCTTTCTTAATGTTCTCTTTCAATCGGTCTGTATTATCATCATTAGCATCAAACCCGGGCTCAACAAATTCCCACAAGTCTTGTGACCGCAACAACGTTTTCACACGGATGCTCCAGAACTCGTAACCTTCACCCTTAAAGACCGGAACAGTAGAGATCGCACTTCCAGAAACAGACGCAGCCATGACAGCGGTGTTTTCACAGCACACTGAATAACAAAAGCTAGAGAATTGTTAAGAGATTACTTAACGTGAAGGGTAACCTGGCTCTGATACCAGATGTTGGTTTAATCAGAGACTAAAAAAGAAGGATTAACCGTGAGTGATTAAGAATGGGATAAAAAGAAGAAAGCTTAATCTTTATTCAATAACCAAAGCAAGCCTTGTATAGGCAGATTACAAGCAACGTAAACAAAGACTAATTCCAAATAACAAATTACTTAAAACACTCCCACTGACTCGGCATACTCAAACGACCCACGTGACCCAGCAGCTTATTTGACCCGGCAACTTATTAAAATAAAAACAAAAATTTGAATTATATTTTAACACGTACACCTTCCCGATGTAAGAAGTTGAACTAAATACCCCCATCCCCTTCCCCACCCCTCACCCCTCACCCCATGGTATAGGCTTAAACAGAAATCAGTTATATGTTCTCCTTTAAGTTGATCAGGTAAGTATGTCCAAACTCCAAGAAAGCAACTGTTGTTGCCTGAAATTTATATATCCAAAACTCCAGATTTCATGTTTACCATCGATAAATTATCATGTTCCATGTAATCTAACGTCTATGATAATATTATTTATTCATCTTGTTTATTTAAGATTTACAATCTTGATTATTACAAAGAACTTGAAGCGGACAGCAGTGTGTGTGATTTTTGCAATAGTCCATCCTTTTAGTTACGAAAATCAGATTACAATTTTCAAATACCTACAAAGTACTTAGGTATGTAAGTGCTTTAAATAACGCATAAGTTAAGAGGACAAAGGATTCAACTGTTACCTAAATGACAAAGAAGCTAGGGCGGATGAGCTAGGGCAGAGGGAGGGGAAACAGAGGAATGAGGCAGATGAAGTGATTCGATTTGATATAGGTGAATTCATATATAGAGAGACGTTGGAGGGTTTTGAAACCCTTAATTAGGGTTTTACAGTCAGAATGGATTTCTTCGATATGGAAAGGAAACGGATTCTGATTCGCTCCGGACGCGGTTGCAACGGTCGAATCGCGCTCCTTATTTATTAATTTACACTTACGAAAAAAGCAATTTTGTACTCTAATTACTACGCGTGCTAAGTTGGTGGGTCCATCCCGACACGAGCTACAAGATATAATTCAAACATAAACAAGAACCCCAAGAAAATAGACATTTGAATTAGAACCCGAACACAAAAATTCACAGATTTACACGAACCAAACTCGCTCAACCTGAAAATTTTAAATTTTAATTTCTCACTTAAAACATGTTTGAAAAAATGAATGGATTAAATGGGTCATCCACAAACCCTGTAGGTAGACACCACTATTTTTGCTAAATTGGTTCGTGAATTTCATGTTAAGTTCGTGTTATGTTTCATTTTGTATCAGGAATTCACACTTCTACTAAATGCCACCTTATCAGTCTGCACGGTACAGTAATATTATAGTCATAATAAGATAAAAAAAATTAAAACCAAATAAAATTATATTTATATAACTTGGATCATTTGAGATTTGAGAACTGAAGTGTAAACTACTGTTTTTTAATAGCAATACTTTATTGTGAAATTTTCTAAATTACTTCTATTAGATTTGAATCTGAACGGCTTTTTAAAAAGTCTTTTAAATTTAACGGTACTAACCAGGTAGCACAAAATTGCTAATGAGGATTTAGAATTAGGTGAACATAACTTTTTGGATGTTAGTTTAAGCCCAGCATTGTATTTAGCCTAAATATAAGCCTCATGAAACTTGTATGTTTAACATAGTTGAAGCCCAAGTAACTAGTATTAGCCCAACGCCCCAACCCTAGGACCATAAAGCAAATTGTCATAGTCTAATAATAGCAGTTTAATAAAATAATAACTAAAGAGACACGTGCCAGCATCATATTTATTCTCATCAAGTTTTTTTTTTTTCTCTTCTATTAAATAATTAATAAAAATATTATTTAAATTTTTTAGATTAAAATAGTTTTTAATAAATTAAGAAAAAGATCTTTTTAATGTTATTTCTAAAGAAATTTATATAAAATAAAAAAAATTCTTAAACATCAAACTTTTTTAAAAATATGAAATATTTTAAAATTTATGTTTTTAAAAAGTAATTTTTTATAAACAAAAAGTAATTAAAATTAAAAGTTATAATAAGAAAGCTTTTAAAAGTGACATTTTTTAAAACATTTTTTTGAAACAAAATTTTCATTCTAATTTTCATAACGAAGATTTCAATCAATACTTATTTTAGAATATCATTTTATAATTAATAAATTTCTATTATATTTAATATTTTATTTAGTCAACATGTGTAATACACGGGTTTACTAATGCTAGTTTATGTATAAAAATCAAATTTGAATAACCGGATTGGTTTGGTTCAAAAGTCTTCGATTCAGTTCTTTCTGAATTCCAAATTCGTGATTCGGTTCGGATAAAGCCCCCCCCCCCCTATTTTGAATTCGATTTGAATAGTATTTTGGGTTATTCGAGTCTGATACGTATAACGAAATGACACTACATAAGGCTTCATAGAAAATACAACTATCACTTGTCTTGAAGTGTAACAAGTGATGACTATTAAACTTCGTGCCGCAAGTGTATCTATCTTTGTTTGTAACAAGTGATAGAACGATTGCATATATATGATTTTTGATAATTAATTTTATATGAACATGGTGAACCTAATATAATTTTAGGCTAAGTAGTAACCCATAGTTGTAGATATACCATATTGGATAGTAACCAGTGAGTGTGTAGAATGAATGTGATATAAGATTCGCTAAGTTTCATTTAGACTACAGTAGAGGACTAGCCCATAACTACATAAAGCCATACTTATTAAAGTGACGATGGTAGTTATTTGATAGCCTTATGCTCTGATCAGCCAAATCAAATCATTCAGAAGACGGTTGGCATACGAGTGGTTTTGATACTCGACGACGTTGATACAAGACATGTCCGCGACAATATGCAATTTAGCTTTATGTGTAAAGCAAATTAGTGGCAACATGTATTTGAGCATAATCTCTCTGTCTCTCTCTCTCTCTTCTTTAAATCACCTATTTAAACTATTATTCTTCCCTGAATTTCGTAAGCCATGTGTGGCTCGGGTTTTGGCAACATGTATTTGAGCATGCGGAAGATATTGTAGAACTTAACAAAACATAGAGGCAGTTTCATATGTTTATTTACAAAGCAAAGCAATCATATCTTGATAACAATATGTAATACCTGAAAAACGGGTTTACATATTTATTGTTGTGTTCAAAGCTCTCAACAATTAATAGATATATTCGGACTTAAGTAATCATTATTAAATCAAAATTATTACAAGTAATGTAATCTTAATATGCAATTTAGCTTTATGTAAAAAGCAAATTAGTGGCAAAAGTAATGATATTTTGTTTGTCTCGTACCAGAAAAATGCCCAAATTAAAACATTTTGGTGATGAATCCTTAACAACTATGGTCCCATTGGAGGTGCTAATTTAATAATGAATAAATATGTTGAACTACAATCATCAAAGGGTTGAAAATATGACACGTGGCAAACTAGCTTTTGTTGACGAATGTCTATCTTCTTGGCAGGTAAACCCACTCCATGATAAACTAATCGGTCATTATCCCCATCGTGTGTTGCCATTTTCTATATCATCAATAATTAAAGTTATTAGCAATAATACTTGTACTTTAATCATCATTTCAAATATTATTTTCTCATTATAAAGTTTAGAAAAACTATATCAAGAATATAGATATACGTTATTGTGTTGCTTTCATATATACACTAATTTTTTAATTATGACATTTTTGGAAAGATATAGCATGATTCATCACTAACGTGACAAATTTGGCTTATTTATTAAAAATACTAGTCTTTATTGATAGGTCAAACGTGTATATTTTGAAATAAAAAAAAGGTATAAGGGTAAATGGATCATATGGTTTAAAGTTGATTTTAAGTGCATTAAAATGTTTAAAATGAATTAAGTTATTTATAAAAATAGATTAGTATTATATAAAATTAGGTTAGTGGCATTAAGTAAAAGTTAAATTTCCACTCCTTATGTTGTATAAAAATAATATCATGACGTCTTGTTAGAGTTTCCAGATACAAACATTACTTGGTACTATAGATTTATTACATAAAATAATAGTGATGATAGATTATTCTTGATTCTGTGACCCCAAAAAAGTATGATTTGTGTATTATATTAAGAAAAAGTAGATGATTCCAAGATATTTCCTTATAAATTAGTCATTAATTAATGGGATAAATGAAAGCTTTTGACAAGTACGCCATATCTAATGATACAAATAAAGGAATAATAACATATAATATACCTTTGGATTTGTCTTATCTATGTGCAGAGAATAATTCCTCTGAGGTGGTTACATGGCATCAATACAGGTGGTAGTTTTCTTTATGCAATTAAAGGTGATTAGAGGGATATCTTAGGCTAGGGCTACCTGGTGTATGTACCATCGATCTTGTTATCTCAACTTCATATCACAACCACGTATATTTGTAAGGGAAAGGTTTAAATAAAAATATTGTTAAAAATAAAAAAATATAAAAAGTAATCTCGAACGTCAATTTTTTTAATTAATGGTTGAGATCAAATTGTAATAAAAAATTTGCTAGAAGTTAATTCAAGAAATAGCACTTTTGTTGACTTTTTCAAGTTCTCCTATTTTTTTAAACGTTCGTAACTTTTATGTACGACATTATTATTTTAATAAAAAATTACACCCATAAAAACGGATATTTTTTTATCTTTAAACGAGTACAATATTGTTATCTATAAATATAATTTTTTTTTACGTTTTTAAGCTTATATCTCATAATTATGTATTTAGTACAGTTTATTATGTCTTTTTATTAGTTATTGTGTTTTTCTAAATGCTATTATGTTTTTTTAAATGATAAACTTTTTAAAAATATAATGGTGGAATAAAATTGTTGTGTAACTCTAATATGTAAAACACAATAAAAATTTACAAGTAATTAATCTAATACAATAAATACTATGACAAAAATAACACAATGTCTCATTATGTTTTTTGATCGTCATTGTGTTATCTTGAATACTATAAGTTTTGAAAAATACATTGGTGAAATAATATCTTTGTATACTTTTAATTGTAAACATAATAATACATAACAAGAAGTTTATATAAGTGAAGGTTGACATGGGTCGGGCCAAACTCCCTAGCAAATGAAGGTTGACATTCATTGGTAGGAACTGTATTGCTATTGATAGTAAGCACACCGCTAAACCTTTGGTAACATCTTTGTCATTATGCCATTGATGGAGTACAATGTCTTTTAGTGATGTCACCATCGGTGATCATTTGGTAAAATCCATCGGTAATCCGTTGGAATGTTTACCTGCGAACGACGACAACCACTTCCATTGAGGGATGTGTCTGTCGTTGAAAGCCCTATGTTTTGCAGTCATTGGTATGAATGGTATATAAAGAAATACAATACGAATTTGATATGGAAAATAATGGGGATTTAAGTTGATCAATCCAACATACTTAATAAAAATATAAAACAAATTTTGTTTGTACTGATATATATAGCTCGTTTAATAAATAAAGCATGCTTGAGTTATATTAAATTAAATAAACCAACTCGTCAAACCTTCCAAATTATAAAGACATATACAATTCATAATTCCAACCATCAATATGTTTACAACATGTTTTGACATTTCAAATATTTTCACCCGTTTAGATGTCTGTGTTATGAGTTAAGTCTAGGTTACATAGGGTATTGACACAAATAAATATACGAATTATATACAGGTTCATCAAATTCAATCCGTCAACCCGACAATTAAAACAAATTAACTCGTCACCCGGACCCAATTAATACCTCATTTTCTATTAGAAATACATATGCCATCATAATAATTGTAGAAAACAAAGATGACCATATAGGATTGAGCTCAAGTAAAAACCCTCCATAATTACAAGAACCTTTTAACTTAATAACATTCTTTGATTTAGCATCCAAGATGAAACATTCTATTTGAATGGTTCTGATTAGATCATAGGCAATATTGTAATTTTGATTTGGCACATCTTTTAATATATCAGACAACCACCATCTTTTTTATTCTCATCTTTCTTTCTCTCTCTTTCTTTCCCTCTCTTATTTACACAACATCATTCTAATCTGATCCTCAATCCACCACCTCCATAAGCCCTCTACTCCACCGTCACTCCACCACCTCACCATGATAGAAGTTGATCGAAGGTCAGATAGAAGCCTATTGAAGGTAAGATGGAAGCCGATCAAATGTACCACCCCTCACCACCACCAGTCGAACACCACCGTACACCACTATCACCATCGTTTTCCTTTTCCTTCTTCGTCTTCCACCGGTTGGACACCACCCTTTCATTTTTTTTCTTCTACCGGTCGAACACCACCCTACACCACCATCATTAACAACACAGATCCCACCGCGACATCAACCACCAAAGCACTATCATTGCCACTAGATCCCTCTATCCTTAAGAGTACATGGTTCAAATCTGGGTTCTCTTTCTCCCCCACAGACACCACCACACTACTGTCGCCACCAGACCGTTGTTTAGATCTGGGTTCACACTATGGTTTAGATCTGGGTTCATCAAGCATCTAAGGTTGTATATCAGGTTTAATCTAATGGGCTAAACCAACATCATGTCTCAGTATGTTTGTGTATTATATTGGGTTAATCTTGGTGTTCTTGTATTATATTGTATTTTTAGTGGTTTTTTATGTTACAGTGGTGTATATATATATATATATATTTCTTGGGTTATTTTTTTTACAATAATGTAATTACAGTGATGAATTTTTTTGTTAAAGTTTTGTAGCTTTATTAATATGGCTTTAATTATAATATTGAAATTTCATTGCTGTGGTATAGTTACATAGTTTAGTGTTGTTTTGGTTGTTAGGTTTCTGAAATCATAGAGGTGTAGTTACATGGTTTAAGTCGTTTGGTTGTTGTAATGATTGTGTTACTGTTAGTTGGAGTGTTACTGTTAGTTATAGTGGTGTAATATCGGGTGTAAAAGCTTCTTTACAGTGGTGTAAAAATAGTGTAGGTAACCGGTGTAATTTCGCTAATTCGGGTAAAAAATACATATTGCAAGATTATTTGAGAATTAAAGAAAAAATATTATGAATTTAGTTTTGCAATCTATATAAAAAAATAACAATGTATAAAAAAGCTATGAAAGTTTTAAAAACATGCGAGAAAACGTTTTAAATAAAAAAATAAAAAATAGGAGGTAATATGTGTGGGTTAATTGACTTTTTTGCCCTTATTGATCAAAAAAATAAGAAGAAGATTTTAACCACTTAAATTTTAATCAATGGTTAATAGTGGGTTAAAGAGTTTCCATAAAAAGGGTGGGTTCTCGTCTGAACCTAACCCTGATCTCACACACACACATAGACACACACACACACATATATATATACACACACACACACACACACACACATATATATATATATATATATATATATATATATATACATATGAAATTTATATATATATATACACACACATATATATATATACATATGAAATTTATATATATATATATACCCATATATATATATATGCATATGAAATTTAGTTAATGGTTGGTGAAATTGCACTAATAAAGTATTTGAACTTTTAGCTACGTTAGGTTTGGTTTCTTAGGAGACAAATGTTGGTTGTGAATAATGGATGGACCTCCCCAACTCCCATTAATATTCCACCTTGTGTTTACGTGTGTATGAAGATACTGTATGGTAACAGCATGCATCATGCATCAATGAAGCAAATTGTCCGGTAGGGGCCTCCCAACATCCATATTCTCACCTCCTCTCTCTCCACACAAACAAAAGGGTATTATAGTAATATCATACACGTTTCATTACTTTCATCATTGTTAGGGTGGAGGCGCAATCTCTCACATCGTTAACACAATCTGACATCTGTTCCACTTTAACGTCATATTAGATTTCTCATTTATTCATAAACTATAAAAAGAATTATCTTTCTCGTATCTATCATCTTTGCTTTTTTATGCTACTCATTGAGCTCTTGTGGTATGCACATTACCACTCTTTCACGTAGCATCTCAAGTACAAACATACTGCTCATCCCTCTCCCGTCTAGGTACCGCAAGGGTGGTGACGGTGTTCCCCAGAGCATGGACGACACCTCACCTTGTCGATCCAGTGTCATGTCCACTTCCACTAGAAAGAATTAGTTTAAGCTCAATTTAATTTAATTTGGGTAAACTAACATATATAACCATGTAATTAACTCCATTTAATTTAATACATAACGGTTGGAAGGAACGTGTCTTTTAATTTTAGCCTAATCTCACTACTTTAATATAAGGGTATCTAGAATGGACACATGGCAACACCATATCACTTCTTACTAAATTTTTTTCGCTTCTCTCTCCTATTTAAAAATCACATTAATAACTAATAATATTATTTATTTTTTATTAAAATAGTTTTTTAATAAATTAAAAAAGAGATCTTTTTACTAATGTTATTTCTAAGAAAATAATTTTTCATAAAATTAGAAAAAATTTCAGAACATCAAATTTTTTTTAAAATACAAAATATTTTATAACTGCTGTTTTTAAAAAGTAAAATTTTTATAAACAAAAAATAATTAAAATTAAGAGTTATAATAAGAAAATTTTTAAGTATGATATTTTTTTTAAATGTGTTTGTTTTAAAATAAATTTTTTATTTTATCTGTTATAAAAAGAATTCAATCATATCTTATTTAAAGAATATCAATTTATAATTAATAAATTTTTATTCTATTTAATATTTTTTATTCAACTTGTGTAATACACGAGTTTACTAAAGCTAGTAATATAATATAATAATATCTTGATAGTGTGAGGAGTTGAGGTGTAGTGGTAGAAGTAGAGTCTCACAACCAAAAGGTTACGGATTATAACAAGCCAATCGCAAAATAATAATAATAAAAAAACGGTTAAAAAATTGTATCCGGATAACGTACAATTCTAGCAAAACGTCGGTATCATATATTAGGCTGCAAAAATGAAAATAAGTTAGAATTTTATTACGTAAAAAGATTAAAATATGTTTTGAAAAACTAGGTGTTCGTTTATTATGGTCATGAAGTATAGTCATTTCAAATATATAATATCATATATAACAGTATATCTAACATGATAATTTGGGTTTTTGTCTTTCTATAATAAACTAGTTTTTTCTAGCCCGCGCGTTGCGCGGGGAATTCACAATGATCTCAATTATCAAAACGCGAATGCAACAACATGCTGTGACTACATTATACGTGACGTGATAATGTATAAACTAACAATCGACCCGACTTGTCTTTGGACTAAATTTACTTCGAACCATAGAGTAACTTAAATTTTTACCATTGAACGAAACTGGTTATACTTTACCTGACTCTTTTCCAAATAAAAGTATGTCAAAACATAGTTCAACTCAAAATGAACACAAAAAACACGTGCAGGTACGCCGTATGTGCTGTGATAAAACATAGATTACAATTGTCCAGACTCGTTTTCGAACTTGATTTATGTTGAAACGTAGAGTATCTCAGATTGATAACGTCGAATAAAAACGTTTATATATTACCCGACTCATTTAGGAATCGAATATAGGCTAAAATGTAGGAGAACGTCAAGACGTATGCGATCGTCAAAACATAGATCATCTTAAAACATATATATAAAGATGCACGGGAACGTTTTATACCTGACTCGTCCCGGTACGTAAACCTAGAACATCATCTCCTTTATCTCCAATCTCCGGCCACTAATGGTGGAGCCACCGCACTCCGGCAGCCTCCACGTGGCGGCGGTACCATACCCCGGCAGAGGCCACATCAACCCCATGATTAACCCCTGCACCCTCATCGCTCAACATCACCACCACCCCTCCAACCTCCTCATCACCCTCATCGTAAACCGAAGAATGGCTAACCCTCATCGGACCCGAACCTGAACCCGAACCCACCAACATCCGGTTCGCCATCGTCCCCAACGTCATCCCGTCGGAGGTCAACCGAGCCGCTGACTTTGCCGGATTCATTAACGTCGTGATGACGGAGATGGAAGCTCCGGTGGAGCTGTTGCTCCGGCGGATGGAGGTGCCTGTGAGTGTGATTGTGTGCGATAGTTATCTTGTTTGGGGGTTGAGTATCGGAAATCGGATGAATATTCCTCTGGTGAGCTTTTTTCCGATGTCGGTGACGGTGTTCGCCATGAGTTATTATTATGATCTGATTGTGGAAAACTGTAAAGCTGAAGAGAACTTCTCAAGTGGGTTTTATTTGAATAAAAAAAGCAAACACTGTTCACACCGACCAAGGGTTTTTATATATATATATATATATAATACTATGTTGGAAATATTATATACCAGCAGAATATTGATATAAAATAATAATACATTTTAATTTACAAATAATTGAATAAGTTTTCAATATTTATATAATAGAAGATTAATTGATTATACTTCTACGATAATGATTATCTGATAAGTAACCCAACAATTTGCGTCGGATACTAAAAAGCAAATTATGATTTTACATAATTTATCCAGATAACATAGTTACATATATATTAACACTAGTGATTTAAAAAATAAACTTTTGAGTTTAAGAGACCTCAAATATTTCAAGTTTAGATATCTGTATCTTAATTTATATATCTCTATCTGTTTCAAAGGACTTTTTATATAGTATAACCGTTTAATACATGTAAACATGAGTGTACATACTCAAATGTTAGATACGAAGTCAAGTGAGCCAAGTGACGCTGATCCATATTCAAAAATGTGTTTGGTTGGGTAATTAAACCACCACATGTAAATAAATACAAAGTAGGATATACAATCTCAACCATGCACGCGTATACTTGTGTTTGCTTATTTTGTTAGAGCTATAGAATATGTTTTATGAGCTTCAACTTTAACTATTATTTATTGAACGGTATTATATTAAAGCAACAATTGTATAAACAATAGTTGCGAATGTGGGGTTAGCCCGCTTAAAAGTTTTCTTTTCTAGATGGGAGGCTTTGAGTTTAAACATACACATTATGTAAATTAGCTGAGACAATTTAAGAGTAAAAATAAGTTTAACTGTAAAAAACAATAAACAATAGTTGGAGCTTGAAATTAAATATATTAATAATAGAATATACTGTAATAAAATGCAAAATAATATATCCTTATTTTTACTTTGGAGCTGGGAGTCTGGGCCCAAAAGAAATAAAGTTCAGTGTGTGGGTCCGTATCACTATGACTTGTGAGTTGTGGTTTGAGCTACAGTAGATTGTTTTTCCTTCGTCCCTTAAACCGTCGGTATCTCGTTGTAGCGTCGGCAACTCTTTAAAAATGAGAATCCCAAATAAATAATATTTTTAGTGAAGTCTTTTATTTAATTAGGAAATGTATTCAAGCACGCAATGGATCAGGAGTCAATTTATTAATAATGAACCGTTTTGTAGATAGCAGATAGTTTTGGAATTTCTGGTTGAACCAGCAACCGTACACGCTAGACAAACAGGCGGATCTAGATAGTAAGCAATTGGGAGCGCAAGACATTGCAAGAAAGTAGAGACGGATCTGGACTGACATAGCGACACTAGATATGAAGAGGGGGTGTTTCCCGGCAATCGTATGCTTAGAAGTTAATTGTTATATATATATAAGACCAAGAATGCATAAAGCCATATATAAAGTGTGACATGAAACCTAATTTAATAAATATTTAGTTGCTTTAAAAGAAAATAAAACACTTTTCAACGGTAAAATCAAATGAGGTGTATAAAATTATACTTTCAACCAATATAATTGGAGCAGACAAATTCATATAATATATTAGTTAGCTCTAAAATAACTAAGGGGGTGTTTGTTTTTTCTGAGAAACACTTCCTGATCTCTTTTGTCTGCACCGCGCAGACCACGCACAGACATTGATGTCTGCAGATTGTTTGTTTTTTGGAAGACTTTTCATTAAAACAGATCTTCCTAAGGTCTGCGTGAAAAAGACATAACCTATTCACTTCTAACCACTTCTAACATCTTCTACCCTCCTCCTTCCCCTCACCATATTCCAGCATCCAGCATCGAACCACCCGCCACCGCCACCCCACAGCCACCGCCGGCCACCGTCGCAACCACCGCCGAACAACCCCAATTCGGAATCAACCATGATTACAACGTAGTATCTTCCCACCGGTTGGATCTCTCCGACGGTGATTGTTGTTTCTCTCGGTGGCTCACACGGACACGGCATTGCTATGAACCTCGCGTACCGATCTCCCGGCATTATCACCGGTAAACTCCGATCCTCTGCTCGCTTATGCTCCTGTTTCATCACATAGTAACATGTACTTAATGTATCATCTACTGTATTATTTAATTGATTTTAATTTTTAAAAATTATTTTTTACTCTCGTATTCATCTTCGTATTCACTTGTGTTCGACTTATTATGCATGTTTACTTAACTTGTATACGTCCATATATGACTTGTGTACGTTTAAAGTAAACAATAGAATATATATCGTAACAAGTTAAAAAAACTCGTACGTTTATTTATAAAATTATTGCATAAATAGGAAGGTCCGTGGCTTCGGCCACCGACATTATTTCCATTTTAACCCTTATGATATATTTTTTAACTCATTAAATTTTTACTAATTTAATTCTCCTTCAGTGACTTTAGTTTGTTAACTTTTTTTACAACACTAACTTGTGGCCATGCTTAATGTTTTTTTATGTCATAGTATATATTTTGTTAAAAATTGAGTTGTATTCAGAATATAGTATGTTTTGGGCATCGTAGGTTATATGTTGATGATAAAGTTTTGGTACCGTAAAGAACGAAATCAACATCGACCAAGAACGTCGGTACCTTTATATATCTATGTTATATCTTTCGATCTCCATACCGAGTCGTTACAACTTCATATATTTTTTAAATATTTAATCACGTTAATATCACAACCGCAACGGGTAACACAGACACATCATGCTGACATAATTTGCAGTTATGCTAAATAAGTAAGGTAGCATAAAAATAAACGAGTAAGAACAAATGAGAATGAGATAAACCGGTTGTTGGTCCGTCGACAATAAACTAAAAAAAATAGAAAACTTATAATAATAATAATATTATTATATAATAATCAAATACATTTTATTATTTTAAGAACATCAACGGGCCATTGCAGGCCCACCACCCTTCACCCTCACAAAAAGTTATATTTCTCCAAAGCCTAAAACATTAGTCAATCAAACCACCCCCCCCCCCCCCCCCCCAACCCCCTCCTCTGTACATAAAACGTTACGATCGTTGTTGTCTGTGAAGTGTAATATATAATCTGTAGATCCTGTGAGTGTATGACAGAGTCACAGGTGCGTTGGTGATGATGGTGATCACTGCAGATACATCCACAAAGAAAGCATTGGAAACTTTTCCCCAAAGCTTCATTTCTCTTTCTTTAACTTCTGTGTATGTGTGTGTTCAGAGTGAATTCAGTGTGTGTTTGTGGTGAATTGATGGCCCCACACCATTAATGAAGACCTAGGTGTCCAATTCTACTTTCATCGCCATTTGTTCTTCCTTCTTTTTAACGTTTTTGTCTATATTCATCATCATCATCACCGGACACCAATACGTTTCTCTATATATAATAACTGAATTTCATGTGTGATCCATCTGGGTGTCGATCTTTTATTGCTATCTTCATCGTTTGTAAGCGTTATTGAAGCGTAAAACTTTTGTTTTTATGTGATTTTCGCTAAGTTGGTGACATATGTGCCGCAAATTTCAATTGGGTATTGATTTTTGAGGGAAAAAGATTGAGAATTTTAGATACCCACGTTGAGTTAAGTTTAGAATCTTGTGGGTTTAGGTTGTTTAAAAATGTTGGTTGAATCTTGATTGTTTATAGGCTAAAGATTTGGGGGTTTCACAATCTTGAAAGGTAAGATTGCATGTCTTCTAAGGTGTTGATGATCACCTTCTGCAAGTAATTTGACTGCCAATCACATTGGTGTACCATGGTTTTGCTTTGATGAAGCATCAAGCAAGAGAACCAATTTGTAATCGTTTCAGAGTTTAGGGTTAATTTACAGCAAAGAATGTGAATCTTTATTTGAGGGTGAAAAGAGAGAAAAAGGGGGGAAAAGTTTTGATTCCTTGCCAACCAAAGAATTCTACAGTTGCTTGAACTTTACTCTGTTGTAAAGCTTGAGAATTTGAAATTGGAATGTCATTGATTTCCTCTCAAGAACATTTGCCAGCTGCACATTTGTTCTTGTTTGGTTCTTGTTGATATCATCAAAGGCCTCTAAACCTTAGGTACTTTCTTTTGTCTGCAATCGATTAATCAAGATTTTGCATTCCTTAATTAAGGTTTAAAATATTTTATTTGTCCTGTTCTATTAATATCGATTTGGTGTTGTCGTCTTAGCATGAATATATGTATGTGTGTGTATTATTTTGGATTTGGTTGATAGAAGGAAGTTAAGAAAAGCTTTTTGAAATGCTTGTGATTAATTAGCTTTTCCATTGATATATGGTGTTTAGTTTTCGTCATCACCATTTTATATTTAATTCTGTGGATCTTATTCTGTGGACCTTACAAAGATGTGATTGTAAGGAATTGTTAAAAACAATATGTAGTTATGTTATTGGTATGTCATGTATCTTTAACTTTTTAGGTTGTTAATCTCTCTTTTTCAGTAAAATCTCATAGTTTATATATGGTGGATTAAAGTTACTTTTTTATGGGAAACATTTGAAGCTAGAACAACCAATAAGGCTAACCTCATTGTTTGGGACACCGAGTCGGGTAACCGGTTGAAACTGACAATTTTTGGGCAGGTCAAAAAAATATTTTCCAACGAATGTAGTTTTTTAACAGAATCGTTTAGGAGTTTTTATTCATTACAACGTTTTGCAACTTTTGACTTGTTTCCTTTTAAGCTATTTTCGATTAATTTTTACCCGTTTGACCAGTTTCTTATAAAGATTTGAACTGACAACCAAGGACTGTAGAGATATTTACTCTTATCTAGTAATCTTTTAATCTTGTATGTTCATTGTTGATTTTGTTATCAGGCATAGTGTTATTTTTAGAATTTGAGAAACTCTCATTTCCCTATGGCAAAGAGATCAAAAAGACGCCAAAGGCAACAAAAAAAAGATCATGCAGGTTGTATGTGGGGATTGATTAGCATTTTTGACTTTCGCCATGGTCAAACCACTAGAAGACTGCTTTCAGATAGAAGGACAGTGACCAAAGATGATGTTGGTGAGCATCTTGTTTGGTTAAAAAAGAAAGACACTATTGCATTCAGTAAATTTTTAATGCTTTTCATGTGTTATTACTTACATTATGAGGTTTCCCACAGCTTCTGAATATCCTACCTCTGAAGTGAATACGCTCATGAGTTCTGAAGAAAAGCATGTAAGCATTGAGGTAAGTATATGACATAATGTTTATAGTTGGCAATTTCGACCAATTTTCTTATAAATGGTGTGGTTTGGGTTGTTTTATATACTAAGCGGGTCAAATACAAAAAAATAGCTAAAAAGGGGAATGGGTCAAATGAGTTGAAGATTCTCCAAGGTACAATTTTGTTGCATTTAACCTCCTAAATAGTTTTATTTTAAAAATGTAAATTGGTTCTGTAATAATATCGTTTTTTAAGCACAATTAACTCACTATAGTCATAAAAATATTGTTGGGCCACCCATATCCAGCTCATTTGACCTGTACAATGAAATGACTTGTTTCAACCCGAACCTGTATGACAAGTTACCCCACCTGCTCAACCAGACTATCTTGACACCTCTAATATGGGCAGTTGTCGTTCTCTTATGTAAATTTATAGTCATTGAGGATTCAGGCAAATTGTTGATGCATGCTTAATATTGTAAATTTGACTTCTGATCCTAAAAGTTTTCACATGTTTTCAGGATGTTACGGAAAGTGAGAAACCGACAATTGATGTTGTAAAGATAAGTGTGAAGGAACTCATGGAAGAAGAGATGGTCAGTGAGCAAGACTCCATAAAACAAACCAATGGTGATGAAGACGAAAAAGTTTCAAAAGAATCTTTTAATGATCATGAAACCTCCATTAATTGTCACGATTCATCTCAGAAAACGTCTCAATATAGTGACCTGGAAGCTCTAATGAAAGAGATCGTGCTGATCTATCAGAGAAGGAACAATCATGATCTTGATGAAGGGCAAAATCATACTTTTACCATTGTTGAAGAGAAACTGAATGCTGCAGTTGAAGTTTTCATGAATGAAAAATCAAGTGACAAAAACCAAGAGGAAACCAAACACTCCAAAGATCTCATTGACACGTTTCAGATGTTAAGTTCTAACAAGGGTTTGTTTTTGAAACTTCTTCAAGATCAAGCTTCACTTACTACAAATGAAGAGCAAAACGCAAAATCAACGGATAAGTCAAACCAATTAGGAAATGAGCCGAAACTAGACGTACCCTTGACTCGAAAACACAGAAACTTTTTTTTCAGAAGGAGCAAGTCACAGGAAAGTTTGCCATTAAGCAGGATTGTCATTTTGAAGCCTAATTCTCTTGAGAATCAATTCAAAGTGGAAAATGATGTTCATAGTGAAAGAATTTCATCCCATTTTTCATTCATGGAAATAAAAAGAAGACTCAGAAACGCTATTGGAAAAGAGCAACAAAAACCACGAGGTAGTGAAAAAACAGTTGGTGAAGGAAGTAATGGATGGAGTTCTCCAAATAGAGACCATTTTTATAGTGAAAGATTTACTAAAAGAATAGAAAGGGTTTCAAAGTTAAAAGAATCTGAAATAAAACAAAGAGAAAATGAAGAAAACCTTGGTTCCAGTCGTCATCTAACTAACATTTACACTGAAGCTAAGAAACATTTATCAGAGATGCTAAGTGGTGGTGATGAAGAGGCAGATTTGATGATGGAAAATCTACCAAAAACTTTAGGGAAGATTCTCTCATTTCCTGAATACAACTCTCTTTCTCCTGGTGTCAGTCCTAGAAAAGAAAACGATCATGGGAATTCTGATTTGGTCAATGAGAGTCCACCATGCACGGTTAGTGTCTATCTTGAAGAGAAACCAAACGATCTTGAAGAAGTAAATTTTGACACATGCATAGGAGGGACTCCATCTTCTACGGTGGTAGATATGACTCCTGAAGGTGTTGTTTCTTTTTTTTCTTTTTTTGTTATATGATAAATTTGTGATGGGTACACGGAATGTTAACAATGCTACAAATTATAGGTGGAATAATGGGTGGGTCGTATGGGTTGGGTATTTGGTTCAGGGAAAAGGGGGAAGTTTTTTATGCAGGTCAAAATAAGTTGGGTTGACCTTAAACCCTTTTGTCCATTTTCTTTTACTTCTGTAATAAATAGTTAGTGTGCTAGATATGATTACGATTTTGTTGTTCAATAATAATATGATTGTTTAAATAAAACGATTTAGGAAGTTTTATGCAATAAAAGCACACTTTGGGCAACTTTTGGCCATTTGACATGTTTCCATTTAAGCTCATTCTTTTTACATGTTTGACACGTTATGAATCATTCATAATTAAATGGGTTGAAATTCTCAACTCTGCTACAAATAGAAAACAAATATGGTGTCAATTTGTGAAAGAGTTTGTATCAATATGTTTTACTTTTGTTCTTGATATATATTTTGATACTTATGCAGGAGTACTAGAGATAGAAAAACCAGAAAACCAAGAAGAAATGACAGTCTTGAATGGTTCTTGTGAACCATGTAGCCCTTCAGAAAGAATGGATGAAATTGTTGACGTATCTGAAGAAGAAAGATCTCCTCAATGCTTGAAATCGGTAATGAAGATTTAAAAATGTTTGTAGTTCCTTAATTATAAGCCAGATATTTTACTCAGCCAAATTCTGACTGTACACTAACCTTTACATGTCCTGCATTTTCAAAAAGTTATATAACATTGTGTACAAACTCTTAAGTGATATTATAGTCCTGTGACAAAGCAAAAACTCTTAATCTGTGAAACCTTTGAACAAATAAGAGTTTAGAGGAATGTCAATTCTTATTCTAAATACAGTCTCTTAAACATTCTTTCTGCTGATTTCCAGGATTCACCTGAAGAAAATGAGTTTTCTTCTCCAATTGGGTATTCACATTCTCACAAGATCGAAGAACCCGAGAGTACCAGCAGCGATAAAACTGAGAGACCTAGTCCTGCATCTGTTCTTGAGCCACTATTTTCAGACAATGAAATCAGCCCTGCAAACACCATCTCTCGACCTGGTGAGCAACCCCCTTCTTCTTTCCATTTAAGGAAATTATAGAGGTGACAATTTCGACTCATTAATGGGTTGATTCGTTTTATGTTATTTCTCTATGGGGTAAAGAAAAATAGCTTGAAAGGAAACAAATCAAACAGATGGGAAGTTGCCCAAAATGTACTTTTAACGAATAAAATCTCATAAATACATGTATTCATAAATCTATATTATTACTGGATTGATATAATGTAATCATATTTCACACTAACTCTTCATATAGAAAATTAATTTTTTGAAGAGGAAGTATTTTAGCACCCAAAATTACCCCTTTGGACCCATTTCCCACCTTTAGAAACACGATGATACTTTTGCCAAAATTAACTTCTGGTAAACTTTTCAGTCGAATATGCAATTCAACCACTCTGCATTCAATTTGAAGATCAAGAATTATCTACAAGAAACTGTATGGAAAATGAAGAATCCGCATTCGAATATATTGAAGCCTTGCTGCTAGCTTCTGATCTCAACTGGGATGAATTTGAGAAAAGATGGCTTTCATCAATGCAAATACTTGATTCATCTTTATTTGATGAAGTAGAAATCTTTTCAAGCCGTCCCTCTCACGATCAACGACTCCTGTTTGATTCCACTAATGAAGTTCTCAAAGAGTTATGCGATTGTTACCTTGATTTCTTTCGTCGGTTATCATTCATCAAAATGAATATTCAACCTGTTCCTAAAGGCGCGAATCTGATAAATGAGATATGGGAAAGAATTGAAGTACATTTAAAAGATAACTATCCTCTTTCTTTGGATCAACTTGTAAAGAAAGATTTAGGAGTCTCAAGAACATGGATGGATCTTAGTTCTGACTCAAGAGAAATAGTGTTTGAGATCGATGAATCAATATTTGAAGATATGATTGATGATACCCTCTGGAGTTTAGTCAATGATCGTTTTGATAATGAAACTTAACATAAATAAAAGTTTGGGATGAAAGGTCTATTGTAGGTGTTTCTCCAAGTAGATGACATTATGTGATCATGTAGAGTTTTGTGTGTTGAGTGAGTGTGTGTTTGGTTTTGTTGTTTGTTGATATAGCCTCTTTTTTTGGTTATTTTTACATGGTAGTTGTAGTTACAAGACTATATAATGGGTTTCCCTTCAAGCTATGATGATCAAAGCATATGGTGATACGTGTTTGATTATTGTTGTTTGACAATGTTTCTTCGCTCATTTTGTACCTTCTAGCTTTCTACGTTAAGTTTTTACCCAGCTATAAACAGTCAGTTTCAATTCTATCAAGTGTTATTCTCATATCCTAATGGATCTTTCTTTTTCGAGTTTTTTTTTCCCTAAATTAAATTGATATCCGGAACACATATGATCCATGACTCAAGTGGAATAGAACCTATGTATGTAGATGATGATACCAAAATCATCATATCGGCAACAAGATCGTTGTTTTTGTTCTACATCGATTATAACTCAGGGGGTATTTTCAAATGTTTGTTGTTTTTTATGTTTGTTTATATGCTTTATAGCATACAAATGTACTGTGCAAGTCATATATTCCAAGAGACATTTATTGGGCGGTTGTGTTTTTAGTGGACGGTAACTACTGACTAGTACGTTATTGATGTTGTTAAAAAAGTGACAATTGACGGTCGTTATATTGTTGCTTAGGATTGGAGATTTCATATAAACATAAAAATTTTAATAAGCTATGGGCATAATTATGTTAGTACTTAACATTGGGGTGGGAGGAGGTATGGGGAGCTTTTTGGCATATGGTCAATTGAATTTTCTATTAATATGGTTATCTAACATCGTTAGTTTTCTTGTACTCTGACCTTTATATTGTTATTAAAGAGTGTTTTGATTTTTGTTAAAAGATATAAGCCCGCTACTTCAAAATTCATCATTCAAACTTTTAAAGTGGATACACATGTATGCAAACCCATTTTTGGTTTTAAAATAATCAACCTACCAGTGTAT
The DNA here is from genome assembly GCA_025506505.1 of Flaveria sonorensis. NCBI lineage: Eukaryota > Viridiplantae > Streptophyta > Magnoliopsida > Asterales > Asteraceae > Flaveria > Flaveria sonorensis. The sequence goes on from CM046426.1 coordinate 2,217,929, forward strand.
TTTGTTATTTACAAGGTTTATAATGCGATGCTTAAACACATATAGATATTAGTTTCTTTTATTTATTTTAAGGTTTAAGAAGCATTTAGCCATTTAGTGGTTATAAGAAAATTAAAAAATGAAAAAAAAAACAAACAAACAAACACTATATTGTTAAAGGATTACATTTACCTTTGCCGAATCACCAAACCCGAGTGATGCAAAGTGGAAGCAAACTAGCAAAGTGGAAGTAACTAAAGAGCATAACAAATGCACAACTACAATTTAATTAATGGGTAAATACCATAAAAAACAACATATTTTTCTCGCATAAGTCTCTTTATAATTTTTTGCACGTAAAACCCATACACTTTCTGTTTTATCTTGTAAAAATCCCTCAATAATTTTCTTGTTTTTCACATAAAATTCTTTTACATAGTTGCTTCCATAACTTAAACGTTCTATAGACGAGTTGGTTTTTTTTAATGTGAAAAAACAGAGAATATGTTGGTTTTTTATGTGTAAAAATTATTGAGGGACTTGTATGAGACAAAACAGAAAGTATGTTGAGTTTTTACATTCAAAAAACTGTCGAGGGACTTTTATAAAAAACGAACTGAAAGTATGTTGGTTTTTTACAATATTTGCCCTTAATTAATTACTAATTTGTTAAAATTTTGATCTTTGGCTGAATTTAGAAGGTAAAAGGGTTATAGTTGTTAAAGTGTTAAAATCTAATGATCTTATGATATTTTAAGATGAATATTCTAGAAAATAGTAACTAATTTAATCAAAGTTGTGCATTCACTATGCTCATTATTTACTTTCACTTTGCATCATTGGAGTTTTATGGTCCAGTAGTAGAGGTCAATGTTGTAAAACTTCGCCTACGCAACTGAGTGTTCGGGAAATACTCGGTAGTGGGTAAGGTGTCGAGACGATTTTCGTCAACTCGGTCAACATTATTTGGAATTGATTATACTCAATCCAACTCAGTCCAACCTGACCAATTTGGATTTTTGCCATTTTTCACTAATTTTCGTTGTTTTTTATCGATTTTTGTTGTTTTTCATAGTGATACATTTGAAGATGAAAATTAAATGATAACTACGTCTATAATATTAAAGAATGGATATTACTTTTGAAACATTTTAATATGTGAACATGTATCAATTTGATTTATATTGATATTCACGTATTTTTTATTACAATTCCCTAAAAATTAATTTCTTTATAATTACTGGGTCCGAGTACTTTTCGAGTAGTTTTCGCCTAGTCCGAGTACTCGCTACTTACTAGGCTGAATACTCGTAGTTTTCCAGACCAACCTGGCAGCACCTAGCAAGTTTTGCAACCATAGTAGAGATGAAACCCATTTAAACATTTAAGTTTGAAGTTTTTGGTTCAAGTATTACAATATTAAAAGAAATTTGTCATTCTAAACAAAAATAAATTTAAGAAGTTGCTTTCATTCTTCAAAGCTATTTTACTTTCACGGTATAGTGTCATTAATGATTGTCCCTAAAAAAGTTACACGAGTTCAAAATCTTACTAGTACAATTTTATTATGTGTGTATAGGGGTTACAAAGTTGTGTTACATACCATCTATATTAAAGCATGGTTATTTATTATTTCAGTAATGGCATTTTATTTTTGTAGGGCTTCTATGTCACATCCATCGTCCATTTCCTTAAGGTGTTAGTGGAGGTGAGGGAGTGGGGGTATTGCCTAGGATCAACGGGAAAATTGCCTCGCCCCTTAGTACTGAAAGGACAATGACTCACTGGTTGTGTACCTCGATGTCAGGGATAGTTAGTGAAGGGGCGGTAGTGGTGATGGTGCTAATGCTGGGTTGGAAGCACTTGAGCCCCTAATGCCAAGTAGGTAGGCGAGCTTGCGGGAAACATCCTATACTCTAAGCGATACAAGAGAATAGTGTTGCAACTATATAGTTATTCACATGCTATTGATAATTAATAGAACAATCATATTAAAAACTTACATGATGCATTGTTTGAGAAATTTACTAGTTAAAAAGATTAAACACGTAAAATGTTAGAGCATGGTGACCAAACTGCAAGATATGACACTTTATAATAATAAATTATTATATAACTTAAGTATCATATTTTTGTTCTCGCTAGTAGGTTATGCCAGCGTGTTACGATGACTCGCTTTTATATACATTTTATATCGCAATGAAGATAAAAACAAATATGTCATAATGGTATATTTGAAAATTAAAAAAAAAACATTATGTTGTTATGGAAATAAGATTAAGGAACACAAAAGTGGGTTTAAAAATAAAAGAAGTAAAATTATATTATATATATAACTTATATCACAACGTAGGTAAAAATAATACATCATGACGGTGCATTCTGAAATTAGGAAATCATTGTATTTTAAATATTATAAAGTTGTTTAAACTTAATTATAAACATTAGAATAACAATTAACTAAAAGAATAATTATAATAATAGGAAAAATATAAGGAATTATACTTACACAAGCTTTAATGACTTATACATTATTATTTATTTTGTTATCTTTTTGATATATTTATATAGTTTGGAATTGTATCAAAATAAGAAAAGACGGTAGAACTGGTGATTTTCAAAGTGTTGATATGGGGTTAAAACATGAAGAATGTTTGGTTTTGAAAGAAGAATAATCTCTTGGATGTTTTGATTAACCTGTTTGGTTTTGGCCCCTCAAATCGAATATTTTAAGTAACTTTTCTTAGTCATTTATGTGTCCATGATACAAAGAATTAAGGTGTTGTTGATAGAAACTACAAGCCTTTTAGGTCACAATGGTTGTGTTAATATCTTGGTAGATTAGTCGCATTTAAGCAGTAGCTGTGCATTTTTTACTTGCTTGTGAATTAAAGATCTCAACTTGCATCATATTCAAGGACACAAATGTACGAGTGTTTGATCTTTATGGTTGTGCTAGTGGAGGTATTGTAACATGTTGAATACATAGATTAATCGTTGAACATGTAGTTATGAGTGCAAAATGCTTTGAAACAGTTTTACATATCAAGAATGATGCTTGAAAACTTAGACAACAACTATCGTATCTACTTGTAATTTCATAAAATTGTTGACTTGTTTTAACACTAAACTATATCCGGTCATTGAATCAAAAATAAAGGTCGTAAAGTAGCATATATAGTCTCTAAAGTTATGTGCCCAATCCATAAAGCTATGATATACCCTAATTCGTAGATTATTATTCACTTGGTTTTGGTTTTTTGGTTTTTATGCATAAGGGTCATCCAAGTAGCGTGGGATGTTTTTAGGACCCCATTAGACATGTTCGGGAAGCAGTTAAAGTCACACATGCCTGTTAGCTTTATAAATATTTTTGATATCACATATGCCTTGTCAAACACATATTGTAAGGCATTAAAGTGCATACGTATGGGTATTTGTGATTCAGATATATTGTGCTTGACGTTAACGGGTAGAAATATAACACATTTCATCAAAGTACATTTGATCCTCACAGTAAATGCAAGTTATTAGATTGTATTTTGACTAATCCTTTTGCTATTCGGTGTTGTTTCATTGTCTAGGATTCATGATGATCAAGGATTTATCTATTGGTTTTTCACTTGGGTTTTAGATGATTTTTTATAGCTATGTAATGGAGGTTATATGCTAAAATGTTATTTTTATGTGATAAATTGTTTGTTGCATAAAAATAAGCTTTGTGTATGTATGATGCATGTTTGGTTATAATCATATGTCAGTGCTTCTCAAAATCTTTATACAATCATATAACACGCCTATGTAATTTAACCAAACTTTGTTTCATCGGTAAATCATTTTAAGGATTTGTCAACTAGGATGTGTTCCTTATGGTGATGATAGTATCTCTTGAAGAACATGAACCAGATTCGATGGTAGTAATATAATGTGATTTTCCTAGTGATAGGAACTTATGAGATAAGATGATAGATGTTCGGGTTAGTAATGTGTATCTCTAGTTTTGATGGTACAGAATATGTGATTCCAATTCGCCATAACTCTATCTAGTTATCTTTTACCGACTAATACTAGTGGGTCGCCAATAGATGAGTAAGCCTAGGGATAGAAATATGTGGGTGAGTGTTTGATGAGTCTTGAGGATTGTCTATTTTAGAATGTGTATTTTCACAAAATAAAAGGAACATCATGTGTTTGACTTTGCTCACGCTTTGTATAAATTCTAGGGAGGGAAACCACTTCTCGATTTGATGCACGTTGTTTTGCCCTACAATACATGCAGTAGTTTTTTCTCCCACGGTTTGTATACATGACCTTAAAGTCAATAAACATTAATCTACCACTTTATCTTTAAAGTTGTTTTGCTAGTGATTTTCGTGTTGTGCACTGAACTTACTAGGTGTTTAAGCTTAACTTTTTCATGGAATGTAGTCAAGTGGAAATAAAAACAATTAGTTACATGTGATCCTTTAGAGCCCGACGATTGCACACATTAAAGGCTAAGCTTTTGATACATTAGATATGTTATTTGAAAAATAACAAACTTTAACATATTTGTTAATCTGGTTGTTGAAGTAGTAACACATGACAAGACAAACTATATTCTTATGGTTATTATGCATCACGCTTGTTCTTTGAAGTTAGATATTCAATAGTTATTATAATATACTAGAAATTTATTAGATTGTTTTTCTTAAAAAATTATTAAGTGCCTACTTTTATATTCTAAAACACCTTTTAAAAGGTGCAACACAACTATCAACACTAGCATGCAATAAGATGATATCCATTAATTAAGGGTATTTAATACTTTATTACTAATAACTTTAAGAGAAGGTGTGTTTATATGCGTCATTAATATATGTTATTTCATGTATATATCTCATCTCGAGCTCTTATACTTTCATGTCATCTATCGGTTGTCCATTAAATTGTTTTAAGTGATTAAATCCTTGTGTGTATATGTATACTATCTTTACTAAACAATAATAACACATTATTTCCGTCTAAAAATACATAATTATGTTATTTATATAAGTTTACCTCTATACTATTTGTTACAAAACAACCCTAATAAGAGCTTTTTTTAATAAAAAAAACTCGTCAAAATCCACAGTACTAACACATTATTTCCGTCTAATTTAATCATAAGTTTAGCTCTATACCATGGGGCAATTATTACTTTCTTAATTAACCATCATCTATTCAAAACATTACAGTCTCGACCCCTCTAGTTTGGTCATCGTCATCACCAGATAAAAATAAAAAATTACAAGAAAAAAAAAAAAAAAGAGTCAAAAGCCCCAACCTCTCTCTGTATCTAATACATCTCTGTAGACACACACGATTCGTCTTTCCCAAAATTTTCAAATCCCTAATCTGTTCAACAATTTCATTGGATTTCACACATTTGACTACATAATCTTGCATCTCTAATTTGCATCCTGCAGTTTACCCTTGTTGATTTCTTGTTCTTGAGCCTCAAAACCCTAGTTTTACTGACAGCCCTCAGAAACCCTAGTTCCCAATTTTCGAACTTTCAGCAGCTTTGTTTTGCATGTTTCGAACTTGATTTAGGGTTTGTTTCGTAAAGCTTCTGCTTGATTTCAAAGGTACGCTTAATTTGCAGCTATGCAATGGAATTTTATGGGTGTTTTGCTACTCAATTGTTTGTTCCGATTTCTTCGTTTCATGAGTGAAATTTGAATTTCTGGGCATCAAAGTTTAGTTATTTTAAATGTTAGTTGTATATTTGTTGATATTTTGAGTACACTTAGAGCTAGGAAAGTGTGTGAAGAGAGCATATTATGTAAAGTTGATAGTGTATCACGAGAATTTGAAGATCACTGTGATCTAATTGATAAATTAATGTTTTTTGTGGCAATCGGTGACTAATGAGCTATAAAACTGTGTAATGTTAATGAAGAGGACATGTATATGTTTTTTGGTCTTAGTTAAGTAACTGAAACTATGGTGAGTAGTTTCTTTTTTAAGATATAATGCCAAACCTTGCTTATAATCATGGTTAAATTAGAGGCCAGATATAGATGTTTTTTCATCAAGTGGTTACTTTTTAAACTTGGGTACTTGTGTATGAACTTAAGCTGAAAACCTAATTATGCCTGGACATCTTTATATTATTTGATAAGCATTCTTTGAGTTGAAAATAACTTTTTGCTAGGTTTATGCTTCTGACCAACTTGAACCGCTGTACTTTCTGCATTTTGAAGATTTTGTGTCTTCGTATGTGTTAAAATTTTATCTTAATTTGGGTCCACGTGTGGGGTTTACGAACTAAACAGTTTCCAATTCAGGATTCGTAACTTACAGTTAAGCTTCTCGTGTTGTTTTTTCCATTTATGTCTTCCTCCCTATTTTTGTCAATTTCCCTTTTTCCTATACTTTTCAGTATGAAGAGTTTTTTTTCTGGGCAGGATATGATGTTTAACTCCGGTTTGTTCGCCAAACGTAATACGGAATTTAACTTATTAATGAATGCATTGTGTTATTTAAATGACACGCTTAAGTTTATATGGATTTATGTTTGATTATATAAAAGGCAGCAAAGGGGAGTGAGATTTTGTTAGATAAGCAACATGGTAGTTCTTCAAATGCATCAAACAGTTGCCTTCAGTATCACGGATTGAAATTTCTTTCCTTTAGTAGTTCCAACAAGATTTCATCATTTATACCAACATTCAACCTTGTGTTTCACAATGGAAGTTTAATTACGTATCACAAATATGCTTGTTATGGAACTCTAAGGAATCCATAGTGTGCCTACATGCATCTAATGAGTAAATGCTTGTCGATGGCTCTGAAAATAATTTTCATATTCAGAGACAACACCTTGCAGTATCTAATGCAACTTTATTAACATGATAATTTGCAGTGGTTCAATGTGGGAGACAGTATGCGGGTCATAGTTTGGAGAAATGCAAAGGTATCATGCTACCAACTGCACTAGTGCAGTCAATAACGGTGCAGTTGGTGGCTCATTAAGCAGGGATACTTCTCGAGCTGAGTCATCTGCGCTTTCAGCTAGCTTTCCATCAAATCGGTATATATCTATATATGTGTGTGTATGCATGTGTAAATATATTGCATATATCTTTCTTCTGTATTATATTTGTTTTCCAGGTGTCTTTTCTGTACATGGGAAGCTTATTGAAGTGACTTAATTTTGTTTTGTTTTCTGTTTTTGCTTTCCAGACGCACTTCACAGCTTGCACCATACAAATTGAGGTGCGAGAAAGATCCCCTGAATTCAAGGTAATTTCTGTATACTTTCCTTGTTGCAACGTTCATCATGGTAGGTACTTCCACAATATTCATCTTTTATATTGATATTAGCAGCAGGTGTTTTTTTTCGAACTAGTTCTTGCATAACTAGTATTGTACAGTTTAATGTTTTCGAATTAATTATCCCTATGCTATCAGGCTTCCACCACCTGACTTTCACCCTCCAACTTCAAATTGTCCTGAAGAGACACTTACAAAGGACTATGTGCTTGCTGGATACAGAGAGACAGTTGAGGGGCTTGAGGTATGCTTTAAAACTGTTTATACAGTCTAAACCCATAAGTTAATATCTGCATAATATGCTTTTCTTATTTAATTTCTACTTTTCTTATCATGTTCAAGTTCTCTAGTGTTTTTAGGTAGTCAGCAACTGCGCCTGCCTTCAGCTATATGAATTCTCAATCAATTAAACGTTTTTCAGACTGGCTTTAAACGCTACAAATTTGATACTTACAATGAATTTTTCTTTTACCTAAATTCCATGTCATCTGCATATTTTAGTTAATACATCAGTGATGCGATAATTATTTGTAACTATATGTGACCTCTTTAACCATTACATTTTCATTTTGAACTTTCTTACAGGAATCTAGAGAGATATCTTTATCACAGATTCCTACTTTCACCAAGCCTGTTATTCTGAAGTGCAAGGAGGTAAAATTTTTATAAATAAGGTCATTCAGTTATTGCATTATTCTGACATGAGGAATCATGATATTCTGTAGGCAATCAGAAAATATCACAGAGCAATCAATGAATCTCGTGCTAAAAAACGCAAGGTATCATTGTATTAATTACGCTCCATCAATGATATATACCACAATCTATATACTTTAACCTTTTATATACTCATTTCATCATTTTTAATGTTAAATAGAAGGCTTGAAGTATATTTTTGTAATTATGTGTGCAGGCTGGTCAAGTTTATGGAGTCCCTCTTACTGGTAGTTTGTTAAGTAAGCCTGGTGTTTTTCCAGAACTGAAAGCCAGTAATGAAGATTTTCGGAAGAAATGGATTGAGGTTTGTCTTTGAGTTCAGTACTCAGTACTCAGTATCAAGTATAATTTATTTTGTATATAATCCTTTTCATCTTTGCTTTTATGTTACTTGGCAGTTTACTTTCATCTATTTCAGTTTTGCTTCATGTTTGTCATTCTTGATTTACCTACATGCAAATTCTACTACATTTTTGCTTATCTAACTAAAAGCTGCATTAAAAATGATCAGTTAGTTTTGAGGTCACAATAGACAATAGTTGATTGTGGGTTTTCCAGGCAAGTTGAGTATGTATTTGGTTATATCAGATTTTGTGATCTGATAAGGAGTTTCTATAAGAAAATTGATAATGGTGATAATTTGTAATTACCATACTAGCCTTGGTTGTAAAGCTCTTTCATTGCACACCGATAAAAGCTTATGTGCACGGTATTTACAGGGTCTGTCCCAACAGCATAAGCGTCTGCGGTCACTGGTGGATCATGTTCCTCATGGTTATAGAAGGAAATCGCTTTTTGAAGTTCTTATTAGAAACAATGTACCACTTCTAAGGGCAACTTGGTTTATCAAAGTAACATATCTTAATCAGGTACATGTTATCTCATATGTAACATTTTTGTTGGCGTTTTTATTTACTTTTTTGTTATTGGAATGTAATAGATCATGTTTTATTTTGCAGGTTCGACCCGGGTCTTCTAGTACATCTTCCGGGTCACATGATAAAACTCGGTTTTCTCGCTCAGACCAGTGGACAAAAGATGTTCTCGAGTATATACAGCATCTTTTGGATGAATTTGTTCAAAAAAATAATTCCCGTTCTACCCTCCATGTTAAGGATCGATCACCCCAGTTTGCTTATGGTGGATCCATCCAGCACAAGAATGACCCGGTGTTGACGATTGATGGTAAGGAACCGTCCTTACATTTTAAATGGTGGTATGTGGTTAGAATCATACAGTGGCACTATGCAGAAGGGTTGCTTCTTCCTTCTTTAATCATTGACTGGGTTCTGAACCAATTGCAGGTAATTTTTTTGAGTCTTAATTATATACACACAATACACATACGCATATACATGTATGTATGTATGCATGCTTGCATGCATATTTATTCAATTCTAGAGATTGCAAAATGGGCCGTTTAGGTAGCGGGTGAAAACAAATTTGGGTCAAAACGGGTTGTTTGGTATGGGTTGGATCATGCCATGTTGATTTTTTTCTCCTTTAAAAAATTGTAAAAAAATAACAGGTAATTAGTGAGTAAACAATGTGATTAAAAGTTATTTTCTTTTGGTAATAATATTTTTTTTTTGGAATAAAATAATCTTCATTGTATCATGCATTAAAAACTTGGGGTGAATTTTGATCCATTTGTCTTTTTGGACCATTTCTTGACAAACTTCCTTTCTTTATTTTACTTGTTTGACCTACTAGTGATAAAACATTTGCTTTTGCTACCTCTGCATCTTTCCATCACTCTTATGAACATTCATTTATTTTATCACTTGCAGGAGAAGGAATCACTTGTGATATTGCAATTGCTATTGCCTATCATATATGTTGTTATTGAAACTATAGTTCTATCTCAAAATTATGTTCATACTCTTGTGGGAATAGCTGTTCGATTTATCCAAGAACCGTCTCCAGGTGGTTCAGATCTTGTGGATAACTCTAGGAGGGCATACACTATCTCTGCTTTGGTTGAAATTCTTCGATATTTAATACTTGCTGTTCCTGATACTTTTGTTGCCTTAAATTGCTTTCCACTCCCATCTTGTGTCATTTCAAATGCAGCAAGTGATGGTAGTTTAATCACACGGGTAACTAGGGAAGGTGGGAATAAGGTGCAACAGCAGTTATCCATTAATTCGGTTGTTTGTTCTATTCAGAAATGTGCGCTCGATCTTTCAAGAGCTGCAAAGCCGGGCTATTCAGGTCATAACGTGGCGAAAGTTGTACATGAGTTAGATAAAGCCCTTATACATGGAGATATTACTATTGCTTACAAGTGTATGTTTGATGATTTTTGTGATGAAACTATTGACAAAAGGTGGATAACTGATGTCAGCTTGTATTTACGCTCATCTCTTAAGTGGATTGGTACAATAGGGTCTTCATTTGTGTGTTCTGTACTTCTAATTTTTGAGTGGGCCACTTGTGATTTTCGGGATTTTCGAATGGGCATACCCCATGGTGTTAAATTCAGCGGGAGACGAGACTTTTCTCAGATATATGTTGCCACTCGGCTTTTAGAGATGAAAATGAGAAACATGCAAAGTTCAAGCAAGTCAAAAGTTGGCATTAGAAAAGTCAAAGATCTGTCACATTTTTTCCAAAGTCCAGGCCCGTTACATGATATTGTTGTGTGTTGGCTTGATCAACACGAAGCCCAAAATGGAGAAGGTTTTAGACGTGTTCAATTACTTATAAATGAACTTATTCGAGCGGGAATTTTCTATCCTCAGGCATATGTGAGGGAACTTATTGTTAGTGGAATCACGGGTCAGAACGACTCTATGGTTGACTTAGATCGAAAGAGGATACACTATAAACTCTTGAAACATCTTCCCTGTTCATATATTCAAGATGCATTCCAAGAAGCACAAATTGCTGATATGTCACTTCTATCTGAAGCCATGCATATCTACTCAAATGAAAGGCGTCTCTTGCTTCGTGAACTTGTTGACCACCCTTCATATAAGCAAAAAAACCATCAAAAGTTAATGAAAGACCAGTGGCAACTTCCATCATCATCACCAGCATCTGATCCGTCATCAAATAGAAATGTCAATAGAAAGGTTGAAGAACTAATGAATTCTATTTCCATCCTGCTCCATTTCCCAGATACCCATTCTACCCTTATTGGAAACTGTCTTGATGAGTCCCAGGGTGTTAAACAGCCTACTGGGCCAATGGTCATCAGTGAAGGAACACCTGGATGTGAAGAATGTAGACGAGCTAAGAGACAAAAAGTAGAAGAAAAGAATCCATATCTGTCTGATGATGAAGATCTTTGGTGGGTTAAGAAGGGTCTTACTCTTAAGTCAATGGAGTCTTTTAGAGCAATTGAGCCTCCGGTCAAACCAGTCAAACAAGCGACAAGAGGCAGACAAAAAATGGTCCGTAAGACTTCAAGTCTGGCGCAGTTAGCCGCTGCCAGAATCGAGGGTAGCCAGGGTGCATCTACCAGTCACGTATGTGATAGTAGAGTAAACTGTCCTAACCATCGAAACAGTAATGGTAATGATAACGATGTTCAGAAAACAAGTGATTCAATCAGAACTGTTCATTTGGGGGATGTTTCTTCCATCGGGAAAGTTATTAAACGGGCACCGTTAGATGAGAAACGGGTTGTTGTGTTGTGGTTGATGGGTATGGTGAGACAGCTTGTTGATGAGGTTGGTAAGATCACCGAGACTGCACCAAAAGTTGGGCATTTTGGTAGGAATTTGTCTGCTGTTGATGATAAAGGGGTGGCAAAATGGAAGCTTGGTGAAGATGAATTGTCCATCATATTGTACTTGATTGATGTTTGCGACGATTTAGTTTCTGCAGCCCGGTTTCTTATTTGGTTGTTGCCTAAAGTTCCTATCAACCCAATTCCTACGGTTCATGGTGGAAGGAATGTTATGATTGTACCAAGGAGTGTCGAAAATCAATTGTGTGCTGTTGGAGAGACGTTTGTTTTGTCATCTCTCAGAAGGTTTTCTCTCTCTTAACAGTTGTTAATTTGTTGAGGTGGTAATATATGTGGTTGGGTAATGGATCAAAACATGTTCACGTTAAGAAAAGGCCTTTCCTGGCAGGTTCAAACGGGTCTGGTTGGGCTAAATATACATTTTTTTTTCTATTTATGAAATAAAATTATATAGGTAATTATGACTGCAGAAATATTTTTTGTTACAATAATTTTCTAAATCCTTGAATAAAACAATTTTGGTGGTTTCAATGCTCTATGTATTAAAATTAGACTTCTTGCAACGCTTAACTGTTTGACATGACTGACTCGTTCGACACGAATGGCCTTTTTGACACATTTCACTTTCTGCTAATTTATATTGGTTTAGCCCATATGAGAAACAATACCATCCAAATTGAGCCATTCATGAGTAAATGGTCAAAATTGCTACCTCTATATGTTTGTAACGGTATCTACTTGTGTCACCTTTACAAGGTCTGGTGTCTGCATGCCCACTCCTTTAAGTTTTTGCCACTTACCTTTTTTAATTAAACCTTTTTGTGCAGGTATGAGAACATACTTGCTGCAGCCGATCTTATACCCGAAACATTATCGTCCATGATGCATCGTGCTTCAGTAGTCATGGCCTCCAATGGACGGATTTCTGGTTCAGCAGCTTTAGTCTTTGCCCGCCAGATGCTAAAGAAATATGGCCATGTGGCAACTGTTTGTGACTGGATAAAAACCTTTAAGACTACAGCTGATAAAAGACTAGTTATGGAACTTGAATCCGGAAGATCATCAGATGGAGAATTTGGTTTCCCACTTGGTGTTCCTGCAGGAGTTGATGATTTTGATGATTTTTTATTTAAAAAAATAAGCGGTGTTCGTATTTCAAGGGTCGGGTTAAGCATGCGGGATACAGTTCAAAGGCTTGTAGACGAAGCAATTCCCACCTTCTATGGTCAAGAAAAGAAGTCTTTTACAGGCGGCCCAATGAAAAAACCAATTGTTGAAAAATCTGATGATGGGTACCTGATAGCCCAACAGGTCGTAAAAGGGCTATTGGATTGCATGAGACAAACAGGTGGTGCAGCCCAAGAAGGTGACCCAACTTTAGTGGCGTTCGCTGTTTCTGCAATTGTTAGTAATGTAGGACAGTTGATTGCTAAGATTACTGAAATAACTCCGGTTACATTAAACTTTGCAAGACACATTCTACGGGTCCATATCACATGTTTGTCGATACTAAAAGACGCCCTCGGAGAACGTCAAAGTCGGGTTTTTGAAATTGCTCTTGCAACTGAAGCTTCATCTGCCCTAAGCCAAGTTTTCTCCCCTCCAAAAGCTTCCCGCGGATTACAAATTTCTCCAGAAACCCGTGATTCAATGTCAAATGAAAGCCCGGCATTTTCAAAAGCTGATAAAACAACAGGTGCAATTTCTGCACTTATCATTGAAGCTGTTCTTCAGGGTATTGCTAGCCTTGAACGAATGGTAACTGTTTTTAGATTAAAAGAAGGGATAAATGCGATTCACTATGTAAGGAGTACACGGTCTAATTCGAACGGAAATGTACGATCTATAGGCGATTTAAAAGTTGATAATTTGGTTGAAGTTTCGGTTCATTGGTTTAGGGTTCTTATTGGGAACTGCAGGACGGTTTCTGATGGCTTTATAGTCAAGCTTTTGGGTGAATCTTCTATTGTAGCATTATCAAGAATCCAAAGAACGCTTCCTATCAACCTTGTCTTTCCACCTGCTTTTGCTATTTTTGGATTTTTGGTATGGAAACGGTTTATTCTCAATGCAAATGTTATGGCCCGTGATAACATTTCACAATTATTTCAATCTTTAACATCAGCTATCAACGATGCCATAAAACATTTGCCTTTTCGTGACGTATGCCTGAGAGAATGTGCTATGTTATATAATATTGTAGCTGCTGACACCAGTGACTCTGAGTTTGCAGCAATGTTGGACTTGAGTGGGCCTGATATGCACTCAAATATTACTGCTTTTGTCCCTCTACGAGCCCGAATCTTTCTAAACTCTATTATTGACTGTCAATTGCCGAACGACATTGTTTCTCATGATGATGGGAATCGGGTTTATGGGAATACCGATTTAAGTGAGATGAAGCTTCTTGATAAGCTTGTGCATATTCTTGACACTTTGCAGCCAGCAAAATTTCATTGGCAATGGGTTGAGCTTAGGCTGTTGTTAAATGAACAAGCCCTGATTGGAAAATTAGAAGCTGGTGACACTTCGTTAGTAGAAGCATTAAGCTTGTTTTCACCAAATAATGAAAATATCGTGACTTCTGAGAATGAAAATAACTTCATTCAGATGGTGTTGACCCGATTGCTGGTTAGACCTGATGCTGCTCCACTTTTTTCAGAGCTAGTGCATCTTCTAGGGAGGTCACTAGAAGATGAAGTACTTTTGCAAGCTAAATGGTTCCTAAGAGGTCATGATGTCCTGTTTGGTCGAAAATCAATTCGTCAACGATTAATTAATATAGCTGAGAGCAAAGGTTTGTCAACGAAGATTCAGTATTCAAAACCATGGGGTTGGTGTAATTCAACTGCAGTGCCCGGACCCATTAAAAGAGGAAATAAGAGGAAGTTTGAGACGGTGTTTCTTGAAGAAGGGGAGGTGGTTGATAATGGGAACGGTCCTGACACAAAACGATATTCTTCTAGAACATTCGGTCCGGTCTCAGATGTTGAAGCCTTTATAGTGAGTCAACAGCACGTGACCGAGAAAGCATTAGTGCAATTACTTCTTCCGTGCATTGACCAAAGTTCTGATGACTCACGGGTTACTTTTGCTACTGATTTAATTAAGCAGATGAATGAAATCGAGCAGCAGATAAGTAATGTTACTCATGGAGTTAATAAACAGGTTGGTCCCATTGCTTCTGGGTTTGAAGGACCTGTTACTAAAGTGAATACCCGTAAGGGTTTAAGAGGAGGTAGTCCTGGATTGGCCCGACGTTCTGCGGGGCCCGTTGAAATGATGCTACCATCCCCGTCAGCTTTACGGGCTTCGATTTCATTGCGTTTGCAGCTACTCCTGAGGTTACTTCCTGTGATATGTGCTGATGGGTAAGCATGCAACGACCCATAGTGATAACTCATTACAATGATAGTATATTAAACAAAGACAAATCCTCTTAATCTGTGGCCTTTCACAGTTCTATAACAGTTCACAGTTCTATAACAGATTTACTCAAATTTATAAAACTCTATGCCCTAATTAATATTCTCTCTCCTAAGGACTTATATAGACACATCTAAACTCATTTTTTTCGTGTTATACCCTTTCAGCTTGTCTTAATAATTTGACATTTTTCTATTTTACTTCACATTTATTGTTATATCATTAGATCAGGTGTCGTAAATTTCTAATAGAGTAGGTTGTGAAACAGGTTCTGGTAGAAACTAATACATTTCGAGAGCTGATCAAAACTGGTTGCATTAACCCATGGACAATTTTTATTGTACATTTTCATATTTTTATGTAATTGTTAATATATTTGGTATGGTTACAAAAAGCATCCATTAAATAAAGATCCATTTCTTTTCTAATAAAGCAACTTAGGATGTTTTGGGTGACTTGTAAACCATTCAACCGGCATCCTTTTTGGCTAATTGTTTTTACTCATTTCAACAGTTACTAATGAAATGCAATCTGTATTGACCCATTTGTACATACATAAGTTGAATAACATGAGCCTCGTTTTGTAAAATAGATTGGACTTGCATGTCTTCTATTTGTAAGCTTTGAAAGAAGTTTGTAAACTTTTTCACCTTCGAAAACACTTTTTTGGTACTTACATGGTTTGCAACTCATTTGTTAGGGAGCCATCTTTTCGTAACATGAGGCACATGCTTGCTTCAGTGGTCATTCGTCTTCTTGGAAGTAGGGTTGTTCATGAGGATGCAAATCTTTCTAACCCAACTTCTGCTACCTTTGATCTGGGTGAAAGCCTCTTTGATCGTCTATTATTGGTGCTGCATGCACTCTTGAGCACCTCCCATCCCTACTGGCTCAAGCCAAAGTTTATGTCCAAGTCTACTTCAGAAGGTTCTAGGGACTCAAATTCATATGATCGTGAAGTTGCAGAAAGCTTGCAGGTTTGTACCTTGTATAATGACAACACTACTCTAGTTTTTCGTTACATCTATTCTTTGCTTTTTGATAGATCTATACAAGGATGTTTAGTCTTTTCTGTTTCTTTTAAATAGTTTTTGGTGTGAAGGAATCTAGATGTATACTTGTGTTGCCTTAATGAAAAACAGTTGAATACATGGGTGGCATCCACATAGATTCTTACTAACTCCTAAGGTTAACTTACCTATGCTGTTAGCTTCACATTATTTAAGGTAAATTAGCAAAATAGGCAATGCTGGTGTTTCCATAATCAGAATAAGTAGTGAGTGGATATCCATCTATGATTTAAATAGGGCACAATATGATAATACTCTAACCAATAAGATAACTCTATAAATAAGGGTTAGGAAATATTACTTAGTATGTTTAATTGGTTAATTAATTGGGTTGAACTGAGAGTCCTTAAGAGAGATAGCTGCTCCTAAAAGCTGGCCAAGTTTTTAATATACAACATTTTAGTTGGATTGTCTCAATATTGTTCCTTTTACTAAAGAGAGGGAGGCTAGAGTTAAGGGGGTGTTTGGGTTTTCAAAACTGATTTTCTGTTCCTAAAAGAAGTTACAAAAGTGATAATAAAACTCACTTTTACCCAAACGTTCAAAGCTGATTGTTTCAACTTTAATTGCAAAAATAAGTGTACACACACACCCGCTCTTCTCTGATTTATACAATCGTTGGTATTGTTAGTGGATATATACGCCCTTTAGGTTTATTGTAAATCAATATTTAGGGATAACAGATATACCTGCCAATTTAGGAATTGCATGATTGGGCCATTTTTTACTGTACTTCACTTTAAAAACCTAACTGTTCATTATGCTATTGACTTGGACTGATACTTTTTTGTCATATGAGTGAAAACAGTAATCCATGGACGATGCAGTCTGTTGAAATACCCATTGTGTGAATATGAAATATGAATTCATGTCTAATGTAGAAGTCTTTATACATCCTATACTATTATTACCTAGATCACAGGGATATGTTGAATGCACAAGGGTTTATTTGGAAGAAGGAATGCTTGGGAGTTTTTAGATGGGCTTGTGGTTTTATGAACTCAATGTTTTAATTAGCATCTGGAAGTGTAAAACTCAGTACAAGTAAATATTATGCTAAAATGGTCATCTTACAAAATAGTACATTAGTACTCACTGTATATATCACATTCACAGGTATCTTTTCTTCCGTCCAACAATAAATGCCATATTTGATTTGGCAAATATTTAAATATTGTCTTTGACTACGTGTCAGATATTTAAATACATGTCACAAAGCAAGGGATCTTGTTGATCGAATCAGTACATTTCATTTATATTGTTATGTAATGATGGGGATAGTTGCATTAATTTTTGGGATTGCCATTTGAAAATTTTGAATTTATCTATCTAAACTCTCAGTTTTTGAAAAATGGTGCAGAATGAGTTGGATGGCATGCAATTACCTGATGCAGTTAGATGGCAGATTCAGACCGCCATGCCATTTGTTTTCCCTTCTGCCAGATTCTCAATCTCTTGCCAACCACCCAATGTCCCACTTTCGGCCCTAGGCTTTCTTCAACCAAGTGTATTAAATCCCGGGCCACATCCAGGAAATCTTAGAAACAGTCAAGTTTCTTCTTCACGCATCATCTCAAACGGGCCAGGAAAGGCCAGCAAGTCCGTATCCTTGCAACCTGATTCTGATATAGAGATTGACCAGTGGACACTTTTGGAGGATGGAGCAGGATCCAGTCCATCTTCCATAAACACAGCTGCAATTGCAGGAAGTGATAATGCTAATCTTAAGGCATCAAGCTGGCTCAAGGGTGCTGTTAGGATTAGGAGGATGGATCTGACTTATATTGGCGCCATAGATGATGATAGCTGATTGTAACTTTCCAAACGTTGAAGTCAAACCCTGGTTCAGGTAATCATTAACTTGTAATATTACCATTTTGGGTTCAGGGTCAGCCTCCTAACCAGCAATGATCAGTTTTTGGGGTTGATCATATTCTTTTTGAGGGCATGGGTAGTTGGAGATCCGTCCAGATGCATTCCTATTGGCTGATTTGGTTCACGCCTGGCTCGATGACTAACCAACCCCTTCGACCATAGTGGCTCGCTCCTGTATGGTTCGCAGATTTGTTGTGTATATAGGGACATCATTTGACCAACCCAAACAAAAATATATGAAAAAGAAAAAAACAGAGAATGATATGCAGTTTGTTTTCTGGGCTCATTTAGGATTCTTGAGCTGGATAATATGTATACCTTCCTCTCACACACATTGTGTATTATTGTTTGCTCATGAAGTATGAGGAAGTTAATTCCTTTTTCTCAAGTTAGAATCATCGAATCTAGAGCAATATACTTAATATAGACTTGTATCTTATGTAGTGAAAGTTGTAACTCTGCTTTAGTTTGAATATTTTTGCTCTAGATGTTTTGTGCTTTGTTGTTACTTTACATGAAAGCAGATGCATGTTATAGATGTCGTATTTTTTGTAGTCACAATGTTCAACGGTCTGACCCATCTTGTTATGCTGAAACGTATGTAAGAAAACGGGGTGATGATTGCCCTTTTGCGGGAAGTTTCTTGACAGGCTTAAGTCAATGTTTTCTTTTTCAAAGGTTTTGGGGCTTTTTTGTATGTTTATATGATGTGGGCGTGGGAAAGTTATATGTTAACTCATGCTTCCCATTGCTGTTGGGACTATTATGTATGTTAATATGATGTTGCATTACATGATCATAAGGTGATTTAAGTGCCATTCATCTGTCATTATTTACTAACACAAATTCTGAACATTCAACTTCATTATAAAGGTTTGAAGAGATGCATTGCTCTCTGTTCTTGATTTATTGCAATTTTAGTTTTCATCTTATTTCTTTGTGAAGAAAGAGTTCTCAGTTCATATGATGGCAGAACTTGTAAACTTTTGTTGCCAGTTTTGATTTGAGAAGGATTACAAGGGTTTTTAAAGACATAAAGGTTCTTGTTCTTAAATTCTACCATCATTTTTGTTACAATTTCTGGATTGTGTTTCCAATATCTTGATTTCTATCATGGGAAAGAAGTTATATTGTTGAGAACCCTTGTTACTAAATTGTAGTTTGAGAAAGTTTCGAAAGCGGTTTGAAAGAAATGAATCATTTTGACATTCCAACTCATTTTGACACAGCTTTCTTTGTCATTGTGTTTATAAGTAACCTATCCACATGAGTATACATAGACCCAAAAGAAATTGTCTAGCTATCTTTTACAACAGGAAGAGAGGTATAAAATCAAATTGAAACTAATGGAATGTTTCAAGAATTGTAACGTGTATGGCCAAAAATATGAAGCCAGAAGCTGAAGCTATGTTTATGAAATAGTTTGCTATCAGAGCAAAAACAATAGCTAATTACTTAACTAGCAGGTCACTGGTTGAGCCAACAGTAATCATCAGTTAACAAACCGGTTTTGATCATAACTAGAAGTCTAGAACCTATCTTCAGCGCATAGATAGTTCATCGCTTGCAAATTCACAAAGGGGTCCTGCGGCTTGCGCCAGCCACATGATTGTGTTGATGCTTCTTGTTATCAAATATGTATCGTCTTGCAGTTTTTCAAACTGTGTGATCCATTGAAGGGGTAAAGTGGCTAAGCCAATAGCAGTATGATTTTCAAAAAATTAAAGAGAATATAACTGAAGTAAGGCCTAACATTCTTCTTGTTGGTTTGCCATGAATTTATCTACAAATAATACATCTTCAATCCAACCAACAATATTAAATGCCAGCCCTTCCAAAACCCTTGAGTAGCTTTCCAATATGGCTTGTCCCACATCCTACAAGTAAAAATAACTCGACTTTTTAACCATTATTCCACTTGTAAACAACTCTTTATTGTAACTAACCATCGTTTCTGTCAAAATGAACATTGGACAATAATTACTTTGCAAGACAATCAAGTACAACGTTGAGTGACAAAAAAAATAGATGTACAAGAACCATTGTACTTGACACTTTTTTGCCAAGAACAATCACTTTTTTCTTTAAATATATAGTGTGCCACATTTCCATATGGTCCTATGAACACCAATTTATTTACAATGGAATTTTTTTTAATGATTACAAAAAAAAAAAAACAACCATTATGTTCAGCTAAATATTCATGATATATTAAAAAGTTTCAAGAACTTACCTTATTGTATTGAATCTTGCTTGTGTCTAGAGTTGTTTGTGCAAGTTCGGGAAACCGTTGTTTTAAGGCAAACAACAAAATTTCTGCTCTTTCGGCTAGTACCACATTCTTGTCACCCTCCATATGTTCTTTAACAGTTTCCCATGATGATTTTGGATCATTTGAGCATGCTTTTTGTCTCCATGTGTACATCGAGGCCTCTATACGATCAGCTAACTCAAGTGCTTCATGTTCGGAGCTAATGTTAAGACAATCAAGAAGTTGTTCAGGTAAGAATCTGCTTGTAGAAATCATGTAACGGTATATTGTATCACCTACACTTGTTCTTCCACTCTGAAAACAAAGATAAAAATAAGTTCATTTCAAGTATTGGTAGGATCTAAAGTGAAGACTGAACAACAATCAAGAAGTTGCAAATATGAGTTCCTAGTGTCACGTTTTTCTTTTCTTTGAAAATATTTATATTTATTTTTTGTTTTAAAAGTTGGTTAAGTATAATGATAATTCTAACATAAAGTGTCATGTAAGATGGCTAGAGAACCGATTAATGTTTTCTTTAAGGAAAAGTTAGGATAATGTGAAAAGGTATGATCACAATTTTCAAATCCTTTTTTTTTCGTTTTTGTGTTTCAAAGGACTTTTGCAAGGATAATGTAGTTTGAAAGCAAATGATGCTTATGTCAAATTGCTCGAATAATGTTGAGATTGGAGTTATTGATTTTATGGACTGTTGTCCTTGATTATCATTGCAGACAAACCATCATTCTTGAAAAAAAGTTACTCCTTGCAAGAATGAGAGATCGTTGGACCAAAAACCCATCAAACACAATATTGCATTTAACATTTAAAAAACCAGTCAAAGATCTTTGGTTTCTAACGTATAGTTTTTCTTTTTATGGAGATGCTAAGTCAACCCGTTTATCTAGAAAAGGGTCGATCGGATTATCTTCCAAGCCTAACTGGTCAAATGGTAAAATTCAAGAAAAAGGGGACTAATAATTAGTGTCAATCCAACCTGACCCGGCCCATATTGAAAGGTACCGGCCATTTTTCCAGTATACTCAATGGTCAAGTTACAACAAAAAACAAGTACCTTAGGAAGAGAAGCAATATAGGTATGCGGGATTGTCATATCAGAAAGAATGCTGCTGTTGATAGCCATTGCTGCTTTGTGTATTTGATTTGCTGAGTCACGTTTCTGTCTCAAATGTTTCTTGGCGGTCTCCGAGAGGCCGCCTGCTTCTACACAGGGAACCGGCAGCCACCATTTGTCTTCTTTTCTCTGAGGCTGAGGAACTCCCCGGAATGAGCGGCTTCGCAAGTTTCCGGACTTGCTTCCTTGTTCATCATACCAGAATTCTGTTTCTTGGAAACTATCTAATATTTCCTACAAAAGAAACATAGGATTCATTTCATACAATATTCATAGAAAAATCAACATTGTAACTGGAAGAAACTGATCTTTTTTTCTTTGACAACTTTTTAGCTTGATCAACGGATGTTTAACTTTTCAAGCCATAGGGTTGAGTTTTTGTTTCCAAAGAGTAATTTATTAAAAATACAAAATAAACGCTTACTTTGCAGTAACCATCAATATTAGACAAAAAAATTGTAAAGTACAATCTACAAAGTTTCTATTCCAAAGAGTA
The DNA here is from genome assembly GCA_025506505.1 of Flaveria sonorensis. Classification (NCBI taxonomy): domain Eukaryota; kingdom Viridiplantae; phylum Streptophyta; class Magnoliopsida; order Asterales; family Asteraceae; genus Flaveria; species Flaveria sonorensis. The sequence continues at coordinate 2,239,874 of CM046426.1, forward strand.
ATTTATTAAAAATACAAAATAAACGCTTGTTTTGCAGTAACCATCAATATTAGACAAAACATTGTAAAGTACAATCTACAAAGTTTCTATTCACATTTACATTTATTGTCTCACTCTACACACACACATATTGTAGTGGCCTTACAATGAGAAGTGCGTCGAGCTTAATTAACGCAGGAAGGTTGATATCTATATCTGATCTCGGTCGGCTAATCATCATCTGAAAATTATTTAAACATAACCTATCAAAGACTTCAAAACAAAACGCATAATAATCACGAGTGATATACTTAACGACTATTTTTGCACTTACATGAATAAGCAATTTAAAAAAATTGTTTAAATGTAAATGCAAAACCAAATCCACTTAAGAACAGTCACCAGTTCGTTTTTTTAATTTATATTCCCATAATTGCTAATTATTGCCAGGCCCAGTTGTTGCCAAACCTATATTACAAAATTTTATTTCTTGTACCTCCATGGATGGTCTGTTTTGTAAGTTTTGTGATGCTGGGACGAATTCAACGATGTAATCACATACAGACAGTAAGCAAGTCATTTCCCTTTTCCACATCCTCTTTTTATCTTGATACAATGGTTCTAATCTCTGGTGCTGCCCAAACACAGAAACTACAATGTGCAAAGATTCAAAGATATGAAAACTTCATTAATTAAAGAAAATAAAATATAAAACTTGTACAACATAAAGAAAAGACTACATACCATAGAGATTTGTTATAGCATTAGAGACAGTAACAGCAGTTGAGACTCCTTTGCCACTGCCTGACATATCTTCCCCTAACAAAAGCTTTGAAAATCTTTCCTTCATCATTTCTAGCTCTGCAGCATACATGATTATTTAATGTAATTAGTCAACCACTAAATAATCTTGTTGAATCAGTTTCTCATACTATATCTCATAATACAACTTGTTGAATCTGTTTCTCATAATATATCTCATAATATAACTTATTGAATCTGTTTCTCATAATATGTCTCATAGGAACTAATCAAAAAGTATTGTAAGCTTATAAGTTATAACTTAATGGATAAAACTTCTTCACATAATCTTTCCGAACAAATGAAGTAGTGCTATATATTGAGCATCGTTCTGTTCAAGATTTTGTAAAAAGTTATTATAGATAACCAACTGAATTACAATGATAACTCACCAAAGTCTGTAAGTTTCTGATCATTGATCTTATCTTCCTTTTCTAGCTTGTGATTATGTCTGATTGCCCCGAATCTCGAAAGGGTTGGCCGGAAAGGTGACCTTCCGGGAGCTGACCAGCATACCGGAGAATTTGTCTCTGATGAACAGCTATTAAAATCATCTGTTAATTGCTCAGAAAAAGCTGAAGTCTCTGAGTTTGTTCTACAGTAACCCGTAGAATCGCCACTGTGTGTTGAATCCACAGTATGAGATTGATCAAGATCCATTGAAGGCAATCTCTTACAGTTCCTCTAATTTCTCCAATTTTACACCTTTTTACGCCCAAAATGTATTGAAGTTCATTCCTGCATTAAAACAAACAGTTGGTGTGCAACAGTTAAAAGTACATTTAAGATAAATACCGTTAATCAATGCTTTTGGATTTGAAACAGTACCCTCTTGATAATCATTCTAAATCATGTGATCACTCTGTTTAATTCTTCATTTCAAGTCTACTCAAAGTAAACAGAAAGCCCAATTCTTCAAAGATCCTTGAGCATATCACGATGATCAAAATCACTTCTTATTTTTGAAGAAATTGCATCTGTGATCACAAATCTCCAACACTTCTGAAGATCACAAAGATGATGGGGTTGATGATGATGATGATATGTGGAAAACAATGATGGTTTCACCTTTTGCTTCTGCATAAACTGGTTCTATACAAGACTATCTGTCGTATTTAAACAACGAAACTTTCTTAAGTGGGAACACATATTATTTCTTTTCTTATTTTTAATGGTAAATATTTTATTAAAAATGCGTATCCGGTGCTTCATTTATCTTTTCCTTAACGTAGGAGCCATAAATTGATCTGGTGTTTAATTTTTTAAGAGATGATTAAAACATGAAAAATTACTAAATAAATGTTTCACCGATCTATTCTATTGAACATTTGACTTTTAATCTATTTTTATCTACTTTCCACCAATAATAAGTTGTCAAATACTCTATTACCGACTAGATTGGCTACACCTTAGCCAACCCAATCATTGGCTTGGTACCACTTGAAAGTAATGAGGGCCCGACACATCTACCAAGCTTTACAGAACTGGATTGTGAGAGGTCGGCTTCGGGGTAGCCATGAGAGACTAGCCAGGTGCCCACTAGTCGGCTTTGTTTACTGTCGGGGGACATGTGTTAGCTCACTATTCAATTTCGTATGGGATCACCTAATAAGTAGGTTGGGTAGGGAGCAACCGTGTTAGCTAGAATTAAGGTATTTGTTTGCGTCCAACCGGTTAAAAGTAGATAAAAGAGTGACAAAAAACACATGTTTAATTTGACTTTTTGGTCTGTCAAATGTTGTTTTGATAAAATTTTTTAATAGATACTTCAGAAAGTCAAAAACGTAGACATGATCAATATAATACAATTTTTAAAAAGATGATTAAAAAGTACGTAATATTGTTAAGTATAAATATTTTATTTCAAAAAGACTAGAAGAAAGACGTGCTAAGATCGTTAAATATTAAGGAAAATTATAATATTTATGAATGCATGATATGTTTTTAAGTATTTGACGTGAAATAGCTCATACTTAATTTTTTCGAATACAAGCGACTTAAGTTTTGTTTATCAAACGTCTCATCTTGATTTCATTCTGTTACTTTTTTTTGTAGTGAAGTGTTTTACAACGGGGTCCACCAATCAATTAGTAAAGTTCTGAAGTCCCCAAGAAAAACTAGATAGCATATATATGCTATTTAATTTGTGTTATCGGGATCATATGTTTTTTATTTGTATAACAAGATACTGAAATTAGAAAAACAAAAAAGATAAAGAGATAAACAAAAGTGGTTACAACCCATATGGACAAGTACGCTAAGTACTGTAGTTGACATTTCTAATTGTTATAATTAAAATGTGCAACCAACAATATTTTGAAAATAATATAAGTTAGCTATATAGATGTAAACGAGAATACAACTAACACCACCTCAAGATACAACTTTAAGAAAAAAAACGTAAGTATATAACATTTTTTTTAAAGTTTGTCTATAACAAGTGTTTTGTTTGGTTTGATTTGTTCAGTTTAGTTTTGTGCTTACTTAAAATAAAGTATTACACGAACACCTAAGACACACAGAAAGTATAATAAGTGAAGATGAACAAACCTCAAAAAAAAAAATGAAGAAGTGCATATTACACCAATTAATCAACTATGAACCGACAAACCCAATCATATCAAATCAAACAATTAATATTCGTGTCAACCCAGAATTCGAAAGTAGTCATCCCGTCCCCTACCCGAACTAAAGGGACCATCTTTTATTATTAAACAAGTTGATACCCAAAGTAACCATCTTGTGTCCCCTACCAAAATGAACCATGCCCTATTATTACATAAAAGACATCTCTCACAAAGTCAATAAATGGTAACGTTCTGCCAACATGACTCATGAGACATTTACGATAGCTGATCCAAGAATATTTTTGCCCGTATTGTATGCTTTTATTTGTTGTTACAACGATCAGATATAGTTATATCGCCCTAAAACATACGTTGTCAATGAACATCGTATGGAAATATAGCATATAAATTATTATATAATTACTTCAACGTATAACAAAATCTCTCAAGATATATATGGTTTTTTATAGCTACGTGCTGGCCATTAAAGTTGAGTTTCATTTCTTGGAAATATTAAATGATTTAAGATAAATAAATAATCATAACCATGAAGGCATGAATGATTGAATGGCATATGGAGTTGACTTGATGTTTAACGTGGTAGTGATCATTTGAATATTCACATTTCACATGAACAAATCCCAAGTTTTTTCTATTGTTTATATCATCTCAAAAGAATTATACTGTTTCTTTAAGAAAGAAAAAAAAATAGTAGAGATTCTTTTAAGAGGGTATTAGATTTAGCTACTCAAAATAAAAATCAGTTTTAACTGATTTCAACTAACAAGGTAAGAAAACCGATGGATTGGATTGGCTTCGAAACAGTTTCCAAATTGGTTTCAGATCGTGAACCAGCTTGGATATTCACCTCCAACCACAACTATGAATAAAACTTTGGATGCAAAACTACCGACAGAAAATTTAAAGAAAATGTCTCAAAGTTTCTTGTGCTTTTGTGATGACTTTAGTTATGTTTGTTTCCATCTAAGCCGCATTTAAAAAAAAAAATCTAGAAAGTAAAGAATGCAGATGTATAAAATGACTTCTAACCTCATAATTCTTATAGTTTTTATGAGCATATTTAATACATTATTATTTATAAAATTCAAACAAATGACATAGTTGTTGGTTGGTCAACCAAACCCAACCCAAATCATGATCCAATTCTTTTTGTTGCTAGCCCTAAACAAAAAAACAGGTGATCGAAAACGAGTCACTCTAAAACAAGCAGCTGGAAGTTAAGGAATACAAAAATTTGATCTTTCGAATCTTAAAACCGAATGACATACCAATTCTTTAAAGGGGTCAACAAACTCTGATACATTTTTTGATGAGTTGAACTTCTGAGTACTTGAATCAGCATTGAGATGAGATGGTTAGCAATAAAAGTCAATGACTCATTATACAACTTCATTTTTGTGCACAGACCTATCTACTACAAGAACAATAATATCACCTCATCATATTCGGATGAAGTTTTCTTCTCAGGTTGACCATTTTTTTGTAAAAACAGGGTGAATCATTTCTTGTTTGAAGGAATCTAGTTTATCAATTCTAGATACACAAACTTTTATTCGCTTCACAAGTAATGGCATTGCTGAAGCATTGTTGGAAATCTTCTGTTTAATCGTTTGTTGTTTATCATTGTGCACTGGATCCTCTGAATCATGACGTGTGGTCACATCTGCACAAGTTAGGGAATAAGTCAGTCCTGACAAGTCATGTGTTCACGACCACATGGCCTGGTAGATTGCAGCCAAGCCAGACTGGGCGTTCCAGGTCCTAACCCTTGCTCAGGCTAGTCCAGATCTGGTCCTGCACCAAATTCCCATCTTTAGGTGCACCAAGGCTCATTGGCTTACAAGGAGTAGCGATGGAAGTTGAATTTGAATTGTTACAATTGCCACACAGCCGTTCAAAGTATAAACTACATATTTCTATATAAGAATCTTAAATAATGTTACTTGAACCTAATTTAAGAGTATTTGATTCAGCTATAGTTGATCACCTGAGGTTTCTGCAAGCATGAAGAATTGAATTGGTGACCAGTAAGCCATGATGCATGGAACTAAAGATTATCTGGGTGGTTCTCTTTCAAAAGCTTCTAATTCAGAATTACATATCTTGTATCTACCAACTATACTAGATCAACTATACATGCAATGGAAGATTATCAGGTCCGTTCTTTTTCAAAACCTTCTAATCCAGAATTACCCATCTAATATCTACCATCAGGCATCAACATAAAAATTCCTTCTTTCAGAATACTACTTCACTTATTAATTGCATGATACATGAGAAAACGCATTTTCCATCTTGAATGAATTCATTAGCAGTGTAGAACAGACCACTAGTTTTAACATTTAATCCTCAAGAACCAACAACCTTACATAAAAGAAAGACGCCCCGACTCCCTACTGGCATAAAGTGGATGCTAAACATTCTTGTTCGAGTGATTCTCGCTCTTTCTCATCCTAACTACTTATTCTTCCACAGTTTCGAGCATATGCAAGCGTTCTTTTTTCTCATTTTGTTTTTTGATTTTGTTCCATAGAGCATTTCTAAACAGTCAATACAAGTGTAAGTGCAATAACTCATCATCTATGCAATAACTCAATACTTTACCAAATCAGCTTCATCTTTCAGCAAACTTAGAAGCTAGCATACTAACACGATTCAAATTTCAAATCATCAGTTAAAACTTAAAAGCCGAACAAAATTCTCAACTGAAGAACAAGCTTAAATCTTGAACAAAACCATACACTAGCACACAACCTACTCCAGCAACTAATTGCAACAGAATTCAACATTCATTAATATTACTTACCTAGATCGGAGTTACAGGAAGGTCCAGGATCCGAATCATCATCAATACGGGTCAAATTGGTGGGTCTCTGAGCAGAAATGATGGAAGCGAGAGTATCCTTGAGCTGTTCTGGTAATGTCTGTCTGAATTCGACGATCTTCTGTGCCATTAACTTCACTTCTTCCTCTAGATTGTGAAGCTCCTCAATTTCATCGGTGTTTGGGTCTAGGTTTTGCTCTTCGGGTTGATAATGCTCCTCCATATTCACCGATTTGGGGATGAATTTAGTGTGTAATTGGATTTGGGGGTTTAGGGTTTTGAAATTGAGAAAATTACGAAAGCCAACAAAACTGCATTTGTTTGGCTCAATATAGGATGTCAGACTCGTAACACTAAAGGAGAATTTTTCTTTTGAAAAATCCAAATGTTTGATATTATTTTACAAAGGGAATTGATATCTACACATCACGTGTTATAATTCAACATCCTATTAATTTTATGCGGACCGTAGAATATTATACACATCGTATGACGTGATCTTATAATTTTATATGTGACGTATAATTAATCTAATAGCACCTTGAATTTTTCTTGGTATTCAGTGTCGAATTTTATCATACACGTCATATGTACCTATATTGATCCTATAATGAGTCATATAGACCTATATATGAAAGGGGGGAGGGTATCGATTTATACAGATGAGTGTCTTAATATTATAACTCTTTACAAAATTGCATTTTATACATTAATGTGTATATGTTTTTATGATGACCAAATGATGATGATATTATATGGTTTATATATACAGATGATGTTGTTACGTTAATGTAGATGTCTTATAACTCCCGTTGACACTATTTTAATTAAATTAATTATCTATAACCCTTAAAAATAGTAATTTCATATCCTCTATACAACTTAAAAACCAAAGGTGCTCTCTAAATTCATAAGAGAAACCAAGTCAAATAAGTCGAGTCGAACTAGCTTGGTTGATAAACAATAACATGTGAAAAGGAGTCCATATTATTTTACGTCATCTTAAGCCCCAAATGATTAAGCCACCTTTGATTGTTAAGAACATGTATGATGGTGCTTGCTACCCTCTTTTGAGGATATAGACAAGCTCTTGTTTCATCCGGCCTTCCTAAAAAGTTATAGTAGCCATCAAGAGATATAAAGATGTTTTATAAAAATATCAAATTTCTTCTAAATATTAGTATTTTCGTTATACATGGTAACAAGATGAGTATTCTTAGGTTCAAACCCAATTGTAAAATTGTATCCATATCTGTTAGGTTTCAGTATGGTTTTATAGTTTACGAGTTTATCGATTCCAAAATCTGAAACCAGAATAATGATTAATGGTTATTCAAGTTTTTTCATTTAGCCAACCCAATCTAATAACAAATAAGGGTAAAATACTAAAGACTAAAACTTAAACAAACATTTGGTTTATTACGTCAAATTGAAAACCGGAACAAAATCAAATTTGGTTTTCGGTACCAAACATGTATTAAAGTTGTTGAAATGTTTTCGTCAAAGCCTAAATATGTATCAAACTTACACCGAATTATGTAAGTCCCAAAAATAAAGGGATAGTGGTAGGTTAACAAAATCATTTTATACAATCAACCAAAATCAAAACAAAGATTGACCAAACTGATCCGTTTTCAGCAACCAAAACTTTGGTTGTTAGTTAGTATATTCGTCGTATTAACATAACATTTAATATATTTGGTCAACCAATTAGATGAGAGGATTTTGCCATACTGTGTACTTTGTATTTAAACACAAACACCTTTCTTAGCATGAAGAACTAAACTGTCTATTAACAAAGATACCAAGTATATACATATACTAAGAAACCTATAGCTACAACAGGTTACAGGCCATTCTTTAGGACATCCAACATTTCCGCTATCTTCGTATGAAACGAAATGAAAATGTGATCATGGGTCTCAATGTCTCATAGAACTACGAATAGCACATAAGAGTGTAACACTTATCTCGGGGATGAACTGTTACTATTAGATAGATTCTTTTGTTCATCACCAGAAGTTGGGTGCCCATTTAGTGATGGGTTCCTGGATGCAGTCTCTTTTTTCATGATTAAAGATTCTCGAATCTTTTTCTCACTTTTGATTGACTCTTGTACGTTTTCACAAACTCGTATGCAGAGCTCGTCTAGAGAAAGCATCTGAAAAGGCTCTTCAATGAGAACTCCCACCTACAAATTCCCATATGATAAGGTTAATGTTTGACTTTTAAGGTCAAATAGATTGATAAACACTTCAAAAGTGGTTAGTAACCTTATTAGGTTTTCAACCAAATAATTAGTCTTTGCATTACAGCTAAGTAGCTAAGAAATTCTTGTTATTACGTGTGGGATGAGATCCATATAGAAAAACTGAATTCAGAAAGTCAAATCTAGCAATTTGTACATTTGACCCTAAACATCTAATTGTAGTCCGAGAGGAGATATCAGAACTCTCACCTCAAATAACCTAATCAAGCTTGGGTGTCAACTACTGAGATACATCTAAGTCCTTCTCTATGTTACGAAGATTAAAAAAAAAAAGATTGGAATAACATAAAAATACATACTCTCAATGTCTATCCAGATTTTCAAAGATCTATTTCAAACTTTATAACAAAAACTTGAAATAGGAACACATTGGGATTATGCTTAAAACATAATCAATGTGTGACAATCTTAAACTTAATAAGTCAACTAGTTTCAATTGAAAAATTAGTTTTTTTGACTTTCAAACATCAATGGGAGAGAGAGACCTCTTCGATGCAGAATAAAGAAGCTGCACTAACAAATGTAGCAGGGACGACAATCCAGTTACAATCATCCCACAATATAATTGGGAGGGTAAGATGCCATAGCACAAGAAATCTTGAAGTCAAACGAGTGTAAGAAAGAGGGATGGGAATGCCCATAATCTGTTCACAAACACCAATTCCTTCATGGAAACAAGTAACTTTCGATTCCTGCAATTTAAACAACAAGCTTTTACCACCATATGTCATTTGACTCTTAGCTCTAATCTATAACTTCTCATGTTAAATTTAGTCATTTTACCAATACACTCCGCTTAGGCTCCTCTATCTCAAGCAGCTTCATACTTTGAGAAATGAACTGGATAATGCAGCGTGGGTGATGATTTGAACTGAGAAGTATTGCAAGATCATCATCCTCAAGCAGACCGTGAAGATCTCTTCCTATGTCAGACTCGTTAATCAAATGACACTGCATTCAAAGTTTCAACATTATTAAGAACTTGCCAACTACAAGATCACAAACACATATAATTAATATCTAATATCTAATTAAGCTCCCGAAACTCATTTTAGTCTATTTCTATTCACAAAACCATCACCAATCTTCAACAAACGCCACACGCGGTTCTTCAGCAAGGGACTGTGTTTTCTATTTGCACTGTTACAGAAATCAAAGTAATGGTAAAACTGAATTCATTTGTAAGAATTGACCACATTCCAAAACAGAATCTGCTGCAACATCATATCAAAATCAAAGTAGAATAATTCTTTCTGAACTACAAACCTTAAGAGCAACCGGAAACGCCATAATATACTGCAAAAGCGCAGTCTTCAACGAAGACTCCATCTCCACACTAACCATCACCTGCCTCGCAAAGTCATTCGTCCCCGAAATCACCTTACTCCACGCCTTCCTCCCTTCCTCAAACCGCGAATACGAAGCCTCCGTCCTAAACACCAGCAACAGCGCCAACGCGGGCGCCGTCAACTGGTACGGCAACGAAGAAGCTCTAAGCACAGGAAAAACCTCCGGCAACAAATGCCACACAACCGCCGTGTTATAACTCGCCACCACCGCCGCCACCGACGTAAACGCAATCACCGGCGGCACCAACGACAGAATAACCCTAGAACTGAGACTCGAGAGCAAATGCCTAAGATGCCTCAAAGAACTCCTGTGTCGAACCCAATCTTCATGCTTGTACAGCGGCCTCCTCTGTTTCATACGCCTCTCCTTCACTCCGTCGGCCCAATCGGGGATCGATCGGAGAATCGAGATCAAAGTTACGCACTTTGGTGGGGATCGGAGGTTGGGGTTGTGTGAACAGCGGATTTCGGGGGGTTTTGATGGGAATCTGAGGGGCTTTTGGGGGTGGAGTTTGAATTGAGAAGATAGAGATGAAGATGGCAGAGTTTGAATTGGGAATTTGGGGGTTGTCATGGGGGGAAATTAGGGTTAGGGTTTGAGGGGAGAGTGATGAAGAAGATGATGACATGTTGAGAAGGAGGTTTGAGAGAAGTGGAGTGCAGGGTGGTTAAAAGCAGTTGAGTTGTGTGAATCAGTTTTTTTTTTACTTTTTTTATTGTTTATAAAAAATTATGGGATAATTCGTACCAAACCGTACGTTACTATTTTATTTGGATACTGTTTTTTTAATGTAATACCCACGTCTTTTAAATATTTGTCTGAATTCTTTTTTATAGATTATAAAATAACATCCTTTTCTTATTGTTTTTTCTTTGTAAGTTGGGTTGTTGACCAATAAGATGAACTAACCAACCTTACTTGAACCGGTTTTAACTTTGAAATGCTCCAAACTACGCCCAAACTGTTTGAAATTGTTGTTTTTTGATTGATTCTCCCCTCACAATAAAAACTAGTTTTAAACCGATTCTTTCTCAAACAACAAAACTGTTTTGAAGCGGGTTCTTCAGGAACCTGTTCTGATCCACACTGATTGAAATCGATTCTAGCTAATTCTGATTGTTTGAAAATGATCATATAGCCATTTATGACTGTTTTAAACTTTTAAACTTATTTATTCTTATTTTAGTATAAATAAGTATTAATGTGTTGGTTTAATCACAACATTTAAAAACACACAAATGCACTTAAAACGCAAAAAGGCTCTCAAAACTTGAAAACACTCTCAAACACCAAACAATGTTGACACCACCGAATAAAGAATATATATATTGCATTTGCATTGTGATTCCTAAAATACGTTTTATATAATAAACTTTGTTTTCTTATTTCTAACATTCATAAAATTAATAAAAGTTCAATTCATAAAATTAATATATGACTGTTTGAAAATGATCATATAGCCATTTATGACTGTTTTAAACTTTTGAACTTATTTATTCTTATTTTAGTATAAATAAGTATTAATGTGTTGGTTTAATCACAACATTTAAAAACACACAAATGCACTTAAAACGCAAAAAGGCTCTCAAAACTTGAAAACACTCTCAAACACTAAACAATGTTGACACCACCGAATAAAGAATATATATATTGCATTTGCATTGTGATTCCTAAAATACGTTTTATATAATAAACTTTGTTTTCTTATTTCTAACATTCATAAAATTAATAAAAGTTCAATTCATAAATGTTTTATTTGTTTTGTTTAATTTCAAAAAGAATAGAGTTATAAAACATTACAAATGACTGAAACATTTACTGAAATTTAAGTAATTTTTAGAAAACAAAAAACTTTTAAGTGACTTTAATGAAACACTTAAAAAACATGGTTACTATAC